>CM060610.1:43224345-43824345 GCA_030578255.1 Tiaroga cobitis | reverse complement strand
TAGAGGCAATGAGTTAGAGACACCAAAATTGGTGCAATTACTGTTGGGACTGTCCTCTATCAGAATGTCAAACCGGAACAACTTTCCCGGACACGGTTCTATGGGCTGCCATAGACGCCCAGTCGGAAGAAGAAGAAGAAGAAGAAGAAGAATAATAATAATAATAATAAGAACCGGAACAGATACAATAGGTGCCTCCGCACCTTCGGTGCTTGGCCCCTAAATATAGCTGCAAGCAGCCATTACCGGGGCCAAGCGCAAGAAGCGGCAACAGATGCCAACATGGGTGGGAGTGGCAGACCAACTGCAGCAAGGAGCAATTAAAGACATTAAGAGAATTTTGGACAAATGGCTAAAAAAATCATATATACAGTAACTTTTAAGATGATTTAATGGATTATGACTTTCGACCAATAGGTGGCGCAGTTACGAAATCGATGTGATCAGAGTGAGGTGACAATGACACATACAAAGTTTGGTGTCAAAATGTCAAGGCATTGCAGAGATAAAGACTTAATAGTCATTTTGGCAGCATGCCTCAACTTTGCTGCTGTGGTACACGAAAACGGTTTTGTCTATCGTCACGAAATCCATAACTTTTAGTCGGCATGGTCTGGAGACGATACGATTCGATTTGGGTGAAAATCAGACGAACCGTCTAGGACAAGTTCGCAAAAGTAGGTTTTGAAAGTAAATAAAGATGGCGGACAGGAAGTTCATCCAAATACGTCAAACTTGGTATCTATGTTCTCGACATGACCCAAGGAATCTATTAAGACCAGTGTCATTACAATAGGCATATTTTTTCAAAAGTTATTAGCATTTTTGGAAATTTAATTGTAACTTTTGAGCACTAGGTGGCGCTGTTTCGAAACTTCTCAGGCTCCTTCAGGGCATCGTACTGATGAACCATACCGAGTTTCGTAACAATTCGTTCATGCGTTCAGAAAATACAGCATTTTAGCACATAATTCAAAATGGCCGACAGCCAAAATGGCTTATCTGGGAATATTGGATATCAGTCGACTCGGCATGACTCCCTGAATCTAATGAGACCACATTTATGATTTTTGGACAAACCAATCAGAAGTTATAAGCAAAAATAGCCATTTTTCATATCTCCGGACCAGTAGGTGGCGCTGCGCTGAAACGCAGCATGTAGTCTCAGGTCATGCTTGTGATGACATGTACCAAGTTTGGTCTGAATTCGATAAAGCGTTGCGGAGATACAGCCTTACGTTTGTTTTTTCAAGCGCCACGTCAAATTAGTTTGGGCGTTTATCGAAAACGATTTGATGAATCAACTTGAATTCCATAACTTTTTGTCAGCACTACCTGTAGATGATCTGGTGCAATTTTGGTGAAAATCTGAGCATCGGCCTAGGAGGAGTTCGAAAAAGTAGGTTTTTCTGAAAATTCAAAATGGCGGAAAAATTTTCATGACGGAAAATGACGTCATAGGGTGCAATCGAATCGTCATGAGCTCAGGAATCAGAGGAAAAAAGAATTTTGTTGATAGGCCTTACGGTTCAAAAGTTATTAGCATAATGATTTTGAAACTTTGAACAGGTGGTGGCGCTAGAGGCAATGAGTTAGAGACACCAAAATTGGTGCAATTACTGTTGGGACTGTCCTCTATCAGAATGTCAAACCGGAACAACTTTCCCGGACACGGTTCTATGGGCTGCCATAGACACCCAGTCGGAAGAAGAAGAATATAAGAACCGGAACAGATACAATTGGTAATATAGCTGCAAGCAGCCATTACCGGGGCCAAGCGCAAGAAGCGGCAACAGATGCCAACATGGGTGGGAGTGGCAGACCAACTGCAGCAAGGAGCAATTAAAGACATTAAGAGAATTTTGGGCAAATGGCTAAAAAAATCATTTTTACAGTAACTTTTAAGATGATTTAATGGATTATGACTTTCGACCAATAGGTGGCGCAGTTACGAAATCGATGTGATGTGGTCAGAGTGAGGTGACAATGACACATACAGAGTTTGGTGTCAAAATGTCAAGGCATTGCAGAGATAAAGACTTAATAGTCATTTTGGCAGCATGCCTCAACTTTGCTGCTGTGGTACACAAAAACGGTTTTGTCTATCGTCACGAAATCCATAACTTTTAGTCGGCATGGTCTGGAGACGATACGATTCGATTTGGGTGAAAATCGGACAAACCGTCTAGGACAAGTTCGCAAAAGTAGGTTTTGAAAGTAAATAAAGATGGCGGACAGGAAGTTCATCCAAATACGTCAAACTTGGTATCTGTGTTATCGGCATGACCCAAGGAATCTATTAAGACCAGTGTCATTACAATAGGCATATTTTTTCAAAAGTTATTAGCATTTTTGGAAATTTAATTGTAACTTTTGAGCACTAGGTGGCGCTGTTTCGAAACTTCTCAGGCTCCTTCAGGGCATCGTACTGATGAACCATACCGAGTTTCGTAACAATTCGTTCATGCGTTCAGAAAATACAGCATTTTAGCACATAATTCAAAATGGCCGACAGCCAAAATGGCTGATCTGGGAATATTGGATATCAGTCGACTCGGCATGACTCCCTGAATCTAACGAGACCACATTTATGATTTTTGGACAAACCAATCAGAAGTTATAAGCAAAAATAGCCATTTTTCATATCTCCGGACCAGTAGGTGGCGCTGCGCTGAAACGCAGCATGTAGTCTCAGGTCATGCTTGTGATGACATGTACCAAGTTTGGTCTGAATTCGATAAAGCGCTGCGGAGATACAGCCTTACGTTTGTTTTTTCAAGCGCCACGTCAAATTAGTTTGGGCGTTTATCGAAAACGATTTGATGAATCAACTTGAATTCCATAACTTTTTGTCAACACTACCTGTAGATGATCTGGTGCAATTTTGGTGAAAATCTGAGCATCGGCCTAGGAGGAGTTCGAAAAAGTAGGTTTTTCTGAAAATTCAAAATGGCGGGAAAATTTGCATGACGGAAAATGACGTCATAGGGTGCAATCGAATCGTCATGAGCTCAGGAATCAGAGGAAAAAAGAATTTTGTTGATAGGCCTTACGGTTCAAAAGTTATTAGCATAATGATTTTGAAACTTTGAACAGGTGGTGGCGCTAGAGGCAATGAGTTAGAGACACCAAAATTGGTGCAATTACTGTTGGGACTGTCCTCTATCAGAATGTCAAACCGGAACAACTTTCCCGGACACGGTTCTATGGGCTGCCATAGACGCCCAGTCGGAAGAAGAAGAAGAAGAAGAATAAATATAGCTGCGAGCAGCGATTACGGGCCCAAGCCGGTGGCACCGCAACCCCGGTGCCTTTAGTTACCTAAAGGCACCGGAGTGGCGGTGCCGCCGGCTTTGGCCCTTCATCGCTGCTCGCAGCTATATTCATATATATATATATATATATATATATATATATATATATATATATATAAACAAGCCGGTGGCACCGCCACCCCGGTGCCTTTATATATATATATATATATATGTCTACATTGTTCAATCACGCCTCACACACACACACACACTTTTGCAGAGCCCACACCAATGCAAGCTCTATAGCACACATCTTCTCAAAGGTCAAAGCGGAGTTACGATATTGCCCGTCATGCACAGTAACCGTAAAGGCACCGGGGTGGCGGTGCCACCGGCTTGTTTATATATATATATATATCGTATTATTCTAACTTGTAAAAAACTATTAACTTTTGTTAATATTCAACCATTTCACAACTAACTTTTTTCCATAGATCAAACACAACATAATTATATGGTGGACTGAAACAAAAATTATTAATTAAATAAAATTATTGTTTTCCTCTGAAATAGCAAAAGCATCACACACTAGCTGTACCTGCTCTAAATAAAAAAGAGTAATTCAATAAAAATACAAAATCGAACTAAATAAAATAAATTATTACAAAAACAAAATCAAACCAAAGAAAATATATCTTCGAAAAAAAAAGCGAGTGTCATGAGGAAAGGCGCCTCAGGAATCGTCAGGATTAACTCCATGTGTAAGGAATTTTGATTGATTTTATTTGTCACTTGAAAATTATTGTTAAATGTGTGCCTGCATAACTTTAATAAGATTTATTTTCTTTGATTTGATTTTGTTTTATATAATTTATTTATTTCGATTTTGTATTTTTATTTAAATACTATTATTTATTTAGAGCAGGTACAGCTAAGTGTGCGATGCTTTTGCTATTTCAGAGGGAAAAAAACACATTTTATTTCAAAAAGGCTTTTCAATTAAATAAAATGTTCAAGCTTTGTTTTCGTTTTATTATTTTGTTTGTTTTAAGCTTTGTTTAATTTATATTGTTAATCATCTGACACAAAACAAATGCATAAAGTATCATTTTAACTTTTAAAAAACTATTAACATTTGTTAATAGTACATTGCCTGTCTTTTGTTAATAGGACAAAACATAGTTATTATATTTTATAATATTTTATAAATATATAAAATAAACATTTGTAATGAAATCGTTCAAAAAAATGATATTAGCATTGTTTTAAACTTTGAAACAGAAGTAGCGCAATGCCTGGCCACTCCCGCGCCGCCTCCTTTTCACAATCCGAGGGAACCATCTCCGGAATATTAACCTCACTCCTAGAAGTCCAATTCTCATTATTCATGCCTCTTACCTGGGATTGATTGCACACACACACACACACACGCACGCACGCACTCACACGCACACACACACACACACACACACACACACGTGTCAAGTCACTTACATTTTAGATGCAATATTGACTGTTCTTCTGTTTCAGCAGCGAAAATAGTTAAACAAAGATCACAGCAGAACCATTGCATCTCACAGCAACGTGTTTTCTCATTACTGAATGATTCAGCATTTTGAACAAATTGGTTGACTCAAAGATTCAATGACCAATCCATAAACATCTGTCTCATTCATGAATGACTCAGTCGTTCAAACGAATCGTTTGAACGAATGAATCAATGACCCGCTCATTAAGACGGTCGCCTGGCGACACCTAGTGACGGTTTAGTGTTATTTGATTATACACTCAAAATATTCCACAACAAATCCTTTAAATTTAATGATATTCAGAACAGAACACAAATAAAAAAATAACTATAATAAAGCCAAAACGAAATAATTTAAAACAAAAGTAAAAGTAAGTGGTGTTAGGCTCACGTAAATCTCTCTTTAGAATCTAAATGTTGCAACATTTGCGATGTATTTGGATGCTAAACTATTCTTTATTACAGGCTTTGTACTTCACTCACGTTCCAATATCGACGGAAAAAATCATCCTCTTCACTTGTGCAAAAATGTGCTTGGAAAAATCACAGTGGAGCGGTGCTTACTGTGAATGATACAAATTGTACTACTGACTATTTCAACATAGCAGTGTAATTTGTATATGTTAGGTTGAATGTTTTATTATTGTGTGTGTGTGTGTGTGTGTGTGTTTGTGTGTGTGTGTGTGTGTGTGTGTGTGTGTGTGTGTGTGTGTGTGTGTGTGTGTGTCAGTGTGTGTGTGGGGGTCTGGGTGGCTCAGCGCGATTGAACAGTGAAACATACTCCGTCATTTTCTTCATACAGGACATCATTCAAACGTCAAAGTGTTTACTTATATTTGTGTACACTCGCAATTAAACACAACATTGTGTTTTTGTTAAATAAATTAAAGTAATACGTCCCCCGAAATGGCGCTAATTTTAAAATGAAACTAAAATGCTCACGGCTGCACGGGCATTCATAACTCTGCGCGCCCACGGTGAGGGACGAGCAGAACAGAGCGAACGTTGTTTAGTTCATTCCTACTTCCATAGGAATTAATTGAAAAAGCTCACTCTACTCTGCACCATTATTAATGAATTGTGCAGACGTCCTTATTTTACTTTCGCTTTTTACCTGATTTTGAACACAAGAGGGCAGTATAACACTATGTATGATTTGGAAAAAAATTTTTTTTGACTAAACAACCATTCTGGCTGTTTTTAAACTTAAACATTATTCTCTAATTGCTCTCACCATGCCCGTTTCTGAAACTCTGCACATGTCTACTGTCTAATAAATGTGATGTGTCTGTCGGGTTTCATGCAATTTCAAGTATGTTAAGAGTCTCAAAAGCATCAACAAAGAATAATAAAGTTTGATGCGTTGCCACGGCAACAGTATCTAAGATATCAATAATCCTTTCTCAGGTCTACATCTGCCGTGTGTCTACATTATACACATAAAGTTTGAAGCAAATTGGGTAAAAATAAGAGGGTGATTTCAAAGCCTTTAGGAAGTGACACACTTCCTGCTGCCAGTTGGTGGCGCTATAACTTTGACTCACAATAGTCACATCCATGTGATCGGACTCTTACAGCGAACACACTGCTGAAGTTTCATCAAGATCAGTTAATGTATGCAGAAGTTATAACACACTTCCTGTTTCCTTTATTCGCCATAAATTCGTTTCCTCGCCACAGCCAAACCGTTCGAGATATCAAAAATCCCCTGGCAACTTTTCATCCTCAATGTCTTGACTTCATGCTGACCGAGTTTCGTGGCGATTGGTTGAATTCTCTAGGAGGAGTATATCGAATTCCAGGGGCATACGCTTCCAAACAAACCATAATAGCCGACTTCCTGTTGGGCTGGGGTAAAAAGTAAAAGTACAAAGGATATATGAATCGATGAGATCTATATGTGTACCGAGTTTCATATTATTACATTCAAGCGTGTTTGATTTATGGACCAAGTTTTCGGACCCCGTTCCAGGGGGCACTGTCGAGCCCCCCTGCCACGCCCGGGTACCAGCTTCAGCCCGGCCCTGATGGCCACGGGTTCTGACCCGTGTGCAAAGTTTCAAGAGTTTTTGAGCACGTTAAGGGCCCCCAAAGTGCGCTGAGAGTCTCAAAAGTATCCAAAAAGAATATTAAAGTTTGATGCGTTGTCACGGCAACAGCATCTAAGATATCAACAATCCTTTCACAGGTCTAAATCTGGCGTGTGTCTACATTATACACATCAAGTTTGAAGCAAATCGGGTAAAGCCTGTTTGATTTATGGACCAAGTTTTCGGACCCCATTCCAGGGGGCGCTGTCGAGCCCCCCTGCCACGCCCGGGTACCAGCTTCAGCCCGGCCCTGATGGCCGCGGTTTCTGACCCGTGTGCAAAGTTTCAAGAGTTTTTGAGCACGTTAAGGGCCCCAAAAGTGCGCTAAGAATCTCAAAAGTATCCAAAAAGAATATTAAAGTTTGATGCGTTGTCACGGCAACAGCATCTAAGATATCAACAATCCTTTCACAGGTCTACATCTGGCTTGTGTCTACATTATACACATCAAGTTTGAAGCAAATAGGGTAAAGCGTGTTGGATATATGGACCAAATTGTCTGACCCGTTCAAGGGGGCGCTGTCGAGCCCCCCTGCCACGCCCGGGTACCAGCTTCAGCCTGGCCCTGATGGCCGCGGGTTTTGTCCCGTGTGCAAAGTTTCAAGAGTTTTCGAGCACGTTAAGAACCCCAAAAGTGCCCGAAAGCATAAAAAAGCATGAAAAAGCTTAAAAAAAGGAATATTAATGTTTGATGCATTGCCATGGCAACAGTATCTAAGATATCAATAATCCTTTCACAGGTCTACATCTGGCGTGTGTCTACATTATGCACATGAAGTTTGAAGCAAATCGGGTAAAAATAAGAGGGTGATTTAAAAGCATTTTGAAAGTGACACACTTCCTGCTTCCAGTTGGTGGCGCTATAACTTTGACTCACAATAGTCACATCCATGTGATCGGGCTCTTACAACGAACACACTGCTGAAGTTTCATCAAGATTAGTTAATGTATGCAGTAGTTATAACACACTTCCTGTTTCACGTTTCTCGCCATAATTTCGTTTACTCGCCACGGCCAAACCGTTCGAGATATCAAAAATCCCCTGGCAATTTTTCATCCTCAGTGTCTTGACTTCATGCTGACCGAGTTTCGTGCCGTGTGTTTGAATTCTCTAGGAGGAGTATTTCACATTCCATTGCATGTGTTTTCCAAACAACCCTTAATAGCCGACTTCCTGTTGGGCTGGGGTAAAAAGTAAGAGCATGAAGTATATATGAACCGATGAGATCTATATGTGTACTGAGTTTCATATTATTACATGCAAGCGTGTTTGATTTATGGACCAAGTGTTCAAACCCCGTTCCAGGGGGCGCTGTCGAGCCCCCCTGCCACGCCCGGGTACCAGCTTCAGCCCGGCCCTGATGGCCGCGGGTTCTGAGATGTGTGCAAAGTTTCAAGAGTTTTCGAGCACGTTAAGGCCCCCAAAAGTGCCCAAAAGGTAGTAAAATAATAATAATAATAAATAATAATCCTAAGGAAAACAATAGGGCCTTCGCCTTTTCAAGGCTTGGGCCCTAATAATAATAATAATAATAAGAACCGGAACAGATACAATAGGTGCCTCCGCACCTTCGGTGCTTGGCCCCTAATAATAATAAGAACCGGAACAGATACAATAGGTGCCTCCGCACCTTCGGTGCTTGGCCCCTAAATATAGCTGCAAGCAGCCATTACCGGGGCCAAGCGCAAGAAGCGGCAACAGATGCCAACATGGGTGGGAGTGGCAGACCAACTGCAGCAAGGAGCAATTAAAGACATTAAGAGAATTTTGGGCAAATGGCTAAAAAAATCATATATACAGTAACTTTTAAGATGATTTAATGGATTATGACTTTCGACCAATAGGTGGCGCAGTTACAAAATCGATGTGATGTGGTCAGAGTGAGGTGACAATGACACATACAAAGTTTGGTGTCAAAATGTCAAGGCATTGCAGAGATAAAGACTTAATAGTCATTTTGGCAGCATGCCTCAACTTTGCTGCTGTGGTACACGAAAACGGTTTTGTCTATCGTCACGAAATCCATAACTTTTAGTCGGCATGGTCTGGAGATGATACGATTCGATTTTGGTGAAAATCGGACCAATGGTCTAGGAGGAGTTCGAAAAAGAAGGTTTTGAAAGTAAATAAAGATGGCGGACAGGAAGTTCTTCCAAATATGTCAAACTTGGTATCTATGTTCTTGGCATGACCCAAGGAATCTAATAAGACCAGTGGCATTACAATATGCATATTTATTCAAAAGTTATTAGCATATTTGCAAATTTTATTATAACTTTTGACCACTAGGTGGCGCTGTTTCGAAACTTCTCAGGCTCCTTCAGGGTATCGTACTGATGAACCATACCGAGTTTCGTAACAATTCGTTCATGCGTTCAAAAAATACAGCATTTTAGCACATAATTCAAAATGGCCGACAGCCAAAATGGCCGATCTGGGAAAATTGGATATCAGTCGACTCGGCATGACTCCCTGAATCTAACGAGACCACTTTTATGATTTTTGGACAAACCGTTCAGAAGTTATAAGCCAAAATAGCAATTTTTCATATCTCCGGACCAGTAGGTGGCGCTACGCCGAAACGCAGCATGTAGCCTCAGGTCATGCTTGTGATGACAGGTACCAAGTTTGGTCTGAATATGATTAAGCGTTGCGGAGATACAGCCTTACGTCTGTTTTCACAAGCGCTACGTAAAATTAGTTTGTGCGTTTATCGAAAACTGTTAAGCGAATCGACTTGAATTCCATAACTTTTTGTCCCCACTGCCTGAAGATGATCTGGTGCAATTTTGGTGAAAATCTGAGCATCGGCCTAGGAGGAGTTCGAAAAAGTAGGTTTTTCTGAAAATTCAAAATGGCGGAAAAATTTGCATGACGGAAAATGACGTCATAGGGTGCAATCGAATCGTCATGAGCTCAGGAATCAGAGGAAAAAAGAATTTTGATGATAGGCCTTACGGTTCAAAAGTTATTAGCATAATGATTTTGAAACTTTGGACAGGTGGTGGCGCTAGAGGCAATGAGTTAGAGACACCAAAATTGGTGCAATTACTGTTGGGACTGTCCTCTATCAGAATGTCAAACCGGAACAACTTTCCCGGACACGGTTCTATGGGCTGCCATAGACACCCAGTCGGAAGAAGAAGATTATAAGAACCGGAACAGATACAATTGGTAATATAGCTGCAAGCAGCCATTACCGGGGCCAAGCGCAAGAAGCGGCAACAGATGCCATCATGGGTGGGAGTGGCAGACCAACTGCAGCAAGGAGCAATTAAAGACATTAAGATAATTTTGGGCAAATGGCTAAAAAAATCATATATACAGTAACTTTTAAGATGATTTAATGGATTATGACTTTCGACCAATAGGTGGCGCAGTTACAAAATCGATGTGATGTGGTCAGAGTGAGGTGACAATGACATACAAAGTTTGGTGTCAAAATGTCAAGGCATTGCAGAGATAAAGACTTAATAGTCATTTTGGCAGCATGCCTCAACTTTGCTGCTGTGGTACACGAAAACGGTTTTGTCTATCGTCACGAAATCCATAACTTTTAGTCGGCATGGTCTAGAGATGATACGATTCGATTTTGGTGAAAATCGGACCAATGGTCTAGGAGGAGTTCGAAAAAGAAGGTTTTGAAAGTAAATAAAGATGGCGGACAGGAAGTTCATCCAAATACGTCAAACTTGGTATCTATGTTATCGGCATGACCCAAGGAATCTATTAAGACCAGTGTCATTACAATAGGCATATTTTTTCAAAAGTTATTAGCATTTTTGGAAATTTAATTGTAACTTTTGACCACTAGGTGGCGCTGTTTCGAAACTTCTCAGGCTCCTTCAGGGCATCGTACTGATGAACCATACCGAGTTTCGTAACAATTTGTTCATGCGTTCAGAAAATACAGCATTTTAGCATATAATTCAAAATGGCCGACAGCCAAAATGGCTGATCTGGGAATATTGGATATCAGTCGACTCGGCATGACTCCCTGAATCTAACGAGACCACATTTATGATTTTTGGACAACTTAATCAGAAGTTATAAGCAAAAATAGCCATTTTTCATATCTCCAGACCAGTAGGTGGCGCTGCGCCGAAACGCAGCATGTAGTCTCAGGTCATGCTTGTGATGACATGTACCAAGTTTGGTCTGAATTCGATAAAGCGTTGCGGAGATACAGCCTTACGTTTGTTTTTTCAAGCGCCACGTCAAATTAGTTTGGGCGTTTATCGAAAACGATTTGATGAATCAACTTGAATTCCATAACTTTTTGTCAGCACTACCTGTAGATGATCTGGTGCAATTTTGGTGAAAATCTGAGCATCGGCCTAGGAGGAGTTCGAAAAAGTAGGTTTTTCTGAAAATTCAAAATGGCGGGAAAATTTGCATGACGGAAAATGACGTCATAGGGTACAATCGAATCGTCATGAGCTCAGGAATCAGAGGAAAAAAGAATTTTGTTGATAGGCCTTACGGTTCAAAAGTTATTAGCATAATGATTTTGAAACTTTGAACAGGTGGTGGCGCTAGAGGCAATGAGTTAGAGACACCAAAATTGGTGCAATTACTGTTGGGACTGTCCTCTATCAGAATGTCAAACCGGAACAACTTTCCCGGACACGGTTCTATGGGCTGCCATAGACGCCCAGTCGGAAGAAGAAGAAGAAGAATAATAATAATAATAATAAATATAGCTGCAAGCAGCCATTACCGGGGCCAAGCGCAAGAAGCAGCAACAGATGCCAACATGGGTGGGAATGGCAGCCCAACTGCAGCAAGGAGCAATTAAAGACATTAAGAGAATTTTGGGCAAATGGCTAAAAAATCATATATACAGTAACTTTTAAGATGATTTAATGGATTATGACTTTCGACCAATAGGTGGCGCAGTTACGAAATCGATGTGATGTGGTCAGAGTGAGGTGACAATGACACATACAAAGTTTGGTGTCAAAATGTCAAGGCATTGCAGAGATAAAGACTTAATAGTCATTTTGGCAGCATGCCTCAACTTTGCTGCTGCGGTACACGAAAACGGTTTTGTCTATCGTCACGAAATCCATAACTTTTAGTCGGCATGGTCTGGAGATGAAATGATTTGATTTGGGTGAAAATCGGACGAACCGTCTAGGACAAGTTCGCAAAAGTAGGTTTTGAAAGTAAATAAAAATGGCGGACAGGAAGTTCATCCAAATACGTCAAACTTGGTATCTATGTTATCAGCATGACCCAAGGAATCTATTAAGACCAGTGTCATTACAATCGGCATATTTTTTCAAAAGTTATTAGCATTTTTGGAAATTTAATTGTAACTTTTGACCACTAGGTGGCGCTGTTTCGAAACTTCTCAGGCTCCTTCAGGTCATCGTACTGATGAACCATACCGAGTTTCGTAACAATTCGTTCATGTGTTCAGAAAATACAGCATTTTTGCACATAATTCAAAATGGCCGACAGCCAAAATGGCTGATCTGGGAATATTGGATATCAGTCGACTCGGCATGACTCCCTGAATCTAACGAGACCACATTTATGATTTTTGGACAAACCAATCAGAAGTTATAAGCAAAAATAGCCATTTTTCATATCTCCGGACCAGTAGGTGGCGCTGCGCCGAAACGCAGCATGTAGTCTCAGGTCATGCTTGTGATGACATGTACCAAGTTTGGTCTGAATTCGATAAAGCGTTGCGGAGATACAGCCTTACGTCTGTTTTCACAAGCGCTACGTAAAATCAGTTTGTGCGTTTATCGAAAACTGTTGAGCGAATCGACTTGAATTCCATAACTTTTTGTCCCCACTGCCTGAAGATGATCTGGTGCAATTTTGGTGAAAATCTGACCATCGGCCTAGGAGGAGTTCGAAAAAGTAGGTTTTTCTGAAAATTCAAAATGGCGGGAAAATTTGCATGACGGAAAATGACGTCATAGGGTGCAATCGAATCGTCATGAGCTCAGGAATCAGAGGAAAAATAATTTTGTTGATAGGCCTTACGGTTCAAAAGTTATTAGCATAATGATTTTGAAACTTTGAACAGGTGGTGGCGCTAGAGGCAATGAGTTAGAGACACCAAAATTGGTGCAATTACTGTTGGGACTGTCCTCTATCAGAATGTCAAACCGGAACAACTTTCCCGGACACGGTTCTAGGGGCTGCCATAGACGCCCAGTCGGAAGAAGAATAATAATAATAATAATAATAATAATAATAAGAACCGGAACAGATACAATAGGTGCCTCCGCACCTTCGGTGCTTGGCCCCTAATAAGAACCGGAACAGATACAATAGGTGCCTCCGCACCTTCGGTGCTTGGCCCCTAAATATAGCTGCAAGCAGCCATTACCGGGGCCAAGCGCAAGAAGCGGCAACAGATGCCAACATGGGTGGGAGTGGCAGACCAACTGCAGCAAGGAGCAATTAAAGACATTAAGAGAATTTTGGACAAATGGCTAAAAAAATCATATATACAGTAACTTTTAAGATGATTTAATGGATTATGACTTTCGACCAATAGGTGGCGCAGTTACGAAATCGATGTGATGTGGTCAGAGTGAGGTGACAATGACACATACAAAGTTTGGTGTCAAAATGTCAAGGCATTGCAGAGATAAAGACTTAATAGTCATTTTGGCAGCATGCCTCAACTTTGCTGCTGTGGTACACGAAAACGGTTTTGTCTATCGTCACGAAATCCATAACTTTTAGTCGGCATGGTCTGGAGACGATACGATTCGATTTGGGTGAAAATCGGACGAACCGTCTAGGACAAGTTCGCAAAAGTAGGTTTTGAAAGTAAATAAAGATGGCGGACAGGAAGTTCATCCAAATACGTCAAACTTGGTATCTATGTTATCGGCATGACCCAAGGAATCTATTAAGACCAGTGTCATTACAATAGGCATATTTTTTCAAAAGTTATTAGCATTTTTGGAAATTTAATTGTAACTTTTGAGCACTAGGTGGCGCTGTTTCGAAACTTCTCAGGCTCCTTCAGGGCATCGTACTGATGAACCATACCGAGTTTCGTAACAATTCGTTCATGCGTTCAGAAAATACAGCATTTTAGCACATAATTCAAAATGGCCGACAGCCAAAATGGCTGATCTGGGAATATTGGATATCAGTCGACTCGGCATGACTCCCTGAATCTAATGAGACCACATTTATGATTTTTGGACAAACCAATCAGAAGTTATAAGCAAAAATAGCCATTTTTCATATCTCCGGACCAGTAGGTGGCGCTGCGCTGAAACGCAGCATGTAGTCTCAGGTCATGCTTGTGATGACATGTACCAAGTTTGGTCTGAATTCGATAAAGCGTTGCGGAGATACAGCCTTACGTTTGTTTTTTCAAGCACCACGTCAAATTAGTTTGGGCGTTTATCGAAAACGATTTGATGAATCAACTTGAATTCCATAACTTTTTGTCAGCACTACCTGTAGATGATCTGGTGCAATTTTGGTGAAAATCTGACCATCGGCCTAGGAGGAGTTCGAAAAAGTAGGTTTTTCTGAAAATTCAAAATGGCGGGAAAATTTGCATGACGGAAAATGACGTCATAGGGTGCAATCGAATCGTCATGAGCTCAGGAATCAGAGGAAAAAAGAATTTTGTTGATAGGCCTTACGGTTCAAAAGTTATTAGCATAATGATTTTGAAACTTTAAACAGGTGGTGGCGCTAGAGGCAATGAGTTAGAGACACCAAAATTGGTGCAATTACTGTTGGGACTGTCCTCTATCAGAATGTCAAACCGGAACAACTTTCCCGGACACGGTTCTATGGGCTGCCATAGACGCCCAGTCGGAAGAAGAAGAAGAAGAAGAAGAATAAATATAGCTGCAAGCAGCCATTACCGGGGCCAAGCGCAAGAAGCGGCAACAGATACCAACATGGGTGGGAGTGGCAGACCAACTGCAGCAAGGAGCAATTAAAGACATTAAGAGAATTTGGGGCAAATGGCTAAAAAATCATATATACAGTAATTTTTAAGATGATTTAATGGATTATGACTTTCGACCAATAGGTGGCGCAGTTATGAAATCGATGTGATGTGGTCAGAGTGAGGTGACAATGACACATACAAAGTTTGGTGCCAAAATGTCAAGGCATTGCAGAGATAAAGACTTAATAGTCATTTTAGCAGCATGCCTAAACTTTGCTGCTGCGGTACACGAAAACGGTTTTGTCTATCGTCACGAAATCCATAACTTTTAGTCGGCAATGTCTGGAGATGATACGATTCGATTTTGGTGAAAATCGGACCAATGGTCTAGGAGGAGTTCGAAAAAGAAGGTTTTGAAAGTAAATAAAGATGGCGGACACGAAGTTCTTCCAAATATGTCAAACTTGGTATCTATGTTCTCGGCATTACCCAAGGAAGCTAATAAGACCAGTGGCATTACAATAGGCATATTTATTCAAAAGTTATTAGCATATTTGCAAATTTAATTATAACTTTTGACCACTAGGTGGCGCTGTTTCGAAACTTCTCAGGCTCCTTCAGCGTATCGTACTGATGAACCATACCGAGTTTCGTAACAATTCGTTCATGCGTTCAGAAAATACAGCATTTTAGCACATAATTCAAAATGTCCGACAGCCAAAATGGCCGATCTGGGAAAATTGGATATCAGTCGACTCGGCATGACTCCGTGAATCTAACGAGACCACATTTATGATTTTTGGACAAACCAATCAGAAGTTATAAGCAAAAATAGCCATTTTTCATATCTCCGGACCAGTAGGTGGCGCTGCGCCGAAACGCAGCATGTAGCCTCAGGTCATGCTTGTGATGACATGTACCAAGTTTGGTCTGAATTTGATAAAGCGTTGCGGAGATACAGCCTTACGTCTGTTTTCACAAGCGCTACGTAAAATTAGTTTGTGCGTTTATCGAAAACTGTTGAGCGAATCGACTTGAATTCCATAACTTTTTGTCCCCACTGCCTGAAGATGATCTGGTGCAATTTTGGTGAAAATCTGACCATCGGCCTAGGAGGAGTTCGAAAAAGTAGGTTTTTCTGAAAATTCAAAATGGCGGGAAAATTTGCATGACGGAAAATGACGTCATAGGGTGCAATCGAATCGTCATGAGCTCAGGAATCAGAGGAAAAAAGAATTTTGTTGATAGGCCTTACGGTTCAAAAGTTATTAGCATAATGATTTTGAAACTTTGAACAGGTGGTGGCGCTAGAGGCAATGAGTTAGAGACACCAAAATTGGTGCAATTACTGTTGGGACTGTCCTCTATCAGAATGTCAAACCGGAACAACTTTCCCGGACACGGTTCTATGGGCTGCCATAGACGCCCAGTCGGAAGAAGAATAATAATAATAATAATAATAATAATAATAATAATAAGAACCGGAACAGATACAATAGGTGCCTCCGCACCTTCGGTGCTTGGCCCCTAAATATAGCTGCAAGCAGCCATTACCGGGGCCAAGCGCAAGAAGCAGCAACAGATGCCAACATGGGTGGGAATGGCAGCCCAACTGCAGCAAGGAGCAATTAAAGACATTAAGAGAATTTTGGGCAAATGGCTAAAAAATCATATATACAGTAACTTTTAAGATGATTTAATGGATTATGACTTTCGACCAATAGGTGGCGCAGTTACGAAATCGATGTGATGTGGTCAGAGTGAGGTGACAATGACACATACAAAGTTTGGTGTCAAAATGTCAAGGCATTGCAGAGATAAAGACTTAATAGTCATTTTGGCAGCATGCCTCAACTTTGCTGCTGCGGTACACGAAAACGGTTTTGTCTATCGTCACGAAATCCATAACTTTTAGTCGGCATGGTCTGGAGATGAAATGATTTGATTTGGGTGAAAATCGGACGAACCGTCTAGGACAAGTTCGCAAAAGTAGGTTTTGAAAGTAAATAAAAATGGCGGACAGGAAGTTCATCCAAATACGTCAAACTTGGTATCTATGTTATCAGCATGACCCAAGGAATCTATTAAGACCAGTGTCATTACAATAGGCATATTTTTTCAAAAGTTATTAGCATTTTTGGAAATTTAATTGTAACTTTTGACCACTAGGTGGCGCTGTTTCGAAACTTCTCAGGCTCCTTCAGGTCATCGTACTGATGAACCATACCGAGTTTCGTAACAATTCGTTCATGTGTTCAGAAAATACAGCATTTTTGCACATAATTCAAAATGGCCGACAGCCAAAATGGCTGATCTGGGAATATTGGATATCAGTCGACTCGGCATGACTCCTTGAATCTAACGAGACCACATTTATGATTTTTGGACAAACCAATCAGAAGTTATAAGCAAAAATAGCCATTTTTCATATCTCCGGACCAGTAGGTGGCGCTGCGCCGAAACGCAGCATGTAGTCTCAGGTCATGCTTGTGATGACATGTACCAAGTTTGGTCTGAATTCGATAAAGCGTTGCGGAGATACAGCCTTACGTCTGTTTTCACAAGCGCTACGTAAAATTAGTTTGTGCGTTTATCGAAAACTGTTCAGCGAATCGACTTGAATTCCATAACTTTTTGTCCCCACTGCCTGAAGATGATCTGGTGCAATTTTGGTGAAAATCTGACCATCGGCCTAGGAGGAGTTCGAAAAAGTAGGTTTTTCTGAAAATTCAAAATGGCGGGAAAATTTGCATGACGGAAAATGACGTCATAGGGTGCAATCGAATCGTCATGAGCTCAGGAATCAGAGGAAAAAAGAATTTTGTTGATAGGCCTTACGGTTCAAAAGTTATTAGCATAATGATTTTGAAACTTTGAACAGGTGGTGGCGCTAGAGGCAATGAGTTAGAGACACCAAAATTGGTGCAATTACTGTTGGGACTGTCCTCTATCAGAATGTCAAACCGGAACAACTTTCCCGGACACGGTTCTATGGGCTGCCATAGACGCCCAGTCGGAAGAAGAATAATAATAATAATAATAATAATAATAATAATAATAAGAACCGGAACAGATACAATAGGTGCCTCCGCACCTTCGGTGCTTGGCCCCTAAATATAGCTGCAAGCAGCCATTACCGGGGCCAAGCGCAAGAAGCAGCAACAGATGCCAACATGGGTGGGAATGGCAGCCCAACTGCAGCAAGGAGCAATTAAAGACATTAAGAGAATTTTGGGCAAATGGCTAAAAAATCATATATACAGTAACTTTTAAGATGATTTAATGGATTATGACTTTCGACCAATAGGTGGCGCAGTTACGAAATCGATGTGATGTGGTCAGAGTGAGGTGACAATGACACATACAAAGTTTGGTGTCAAAATGTCAAGGCATTGCAGAGATAAAGACTTAATAGTCATTTTGGCAGCATGCCTCAACTTTGCTGCTGCGGTACACGAAAACGGTTTTGTCTATCGTCACGAAATCCATAACTTTTAGTCGGCATGGTCTGGAGATGAAATGATTTGATTTGGGTGAAAATCGGACGAACCGTCTAGGACAAGTTCGCAAAAGTAGGTTTTGAAAGTAAATAAAAATGGCGGACAGGAAGTTCATCCAAATACGTCAAACTTGGTATCTATGTTATCAGCATGACCCAAGGAATCTATTAAGACCAGTGTCATTACAATAGGCATATTTTTTCAAAAGTTATTAGCATTTTTGGAAATTTAATTGTAACTTTTGACCACTAGGTGGCGCTGTTTCGAAACTTCTCAGGCTCCTTCAGGTCATCGTACTGATGAACCATACCGAGTTTCGTAACAATTCGTTCATGTGTTCAGAAAATACAGCATTTTTGCACATAATTCAAAATGGCCGACAGCCAAAATGGCTGATCTGGGAATATTGGATATCAGTCGACTCGGCATGACTCCTTGAATCTAACGAGACCACATTTATGATTTTTGGACAAACCAATCAGAAGTTATAAGCAAAAATAGCCATTTTTCATATCTCCGGACCAGTAGGTGGCGCTGCGCCGAAACGCAGCATGTAGTCTCAGGTCATGCTTGTGATGACATGTACCAAGTTTGGTCTGAATTCGATAAAGCGTTGCGGAGATACAGCCTTACGTCTGTTTTCACAAGCGCTACGTAAAATTAGTTTGTGCGTTTATCGAAAACTGTTGAGCGAATCGACTTGAATTCCATAACTTTTTGTCCCCACTGCCTGAAGATGATCTGGTGCAATTTTGGTGAAAATCTGACCATCGGCCTAGGAGGAGTTCGAAAAAGTAGGTTTTTCTGAAAATTCAAAATGGCGGGAAAATTTGCATGACGGAAAATGACGTCATAGGGTGCAATCGAATCGTCATGAGCTCAGGAATCAGAGGAAAAAAGAATTTTGTTGATAGGCCTTACGGTTCAAAAGTTATTAGCATAATGATTTTGAAACTTTGAACAGGTGGTGGCGCTAGAGGCAATGAGTTAGAGACACCAAAATTGGTGCAATTACTGTTGGGACTGTCCTCTATCAGAATGTCAAACCGGAACAACTTTCCCGGACACGGTTCTAGGGGCTGCCATAGACGCCCAGTCGGAAGAAGAATAATAATAATAATAATAATAATAAGAACCGGAACAGATACAATAGGTGCCTCCGCACCTTCGGTGCTTGGCCCCTAATAATAATAAGAACCGGAACAGATACAATAGGTGCCTCCGCACCTTCGGTGCTTGGCCCCTAACAAGACATGCCAACATGGCTGGAAGTTTCAGACCGACAGCAGGAAGGAGCAATTAAAGACATTTAAAGATGAATTTAGGCAAATGGCTAAAAAATCATATATACAGTAACTTTTAAGATGATTTAATGGCTTATCACTCTGACCAATAGGTGGCGCAGTTACGAAATCGATGTGATGTGGTCAGAGTGAGGTGACAATGGCACATACAAAGTTTGGTGTCAAAATGTCAAGGCATTGCAGAGATAAAGACTTAATAGTCATTTTGGCAGCATGTCTCAACTTTGCTGCTGCGGTATACGAAAACGGTTTCGTCTATCGTCACGAAATCCATAACTTTTAGTCGGCACGGTATGGAGATGACACGATTCGATTTTGGTGAAAATCGGACGAATGGTCTAGGAGAAGTTCGAAAAAGAAGGTTTTGAAAGTAAATAAAGATGGCGGACAGGAAGTTCATCCAAATACGTCAAACTTGATATCTATGTTCTCGGCATGACCCAAGGAATCTATTAAGACCAGTGTCATTACAATAAGCACATTTTAAAAAAGTTATTAGCATTTTTGGAAATGTAATTTTAACTTTTGACCAACAGGTGGCGCTGTCTTGAAATCTTTTGAGTACCTTCAAGGCAAGGTGCTGGTGACAAATTCTGAGTTTCGTAATGTTACAGCAATGTGTTCATTAAGTATAGCATTTCACATCACAAAACTGCATTGAAATCAATGGGATTTTCATGTTTTGTTCTATTATAGCGCCACCAAGAGGCAAAATCCCACAATTTTTTTCATGTGTCCTCAGAGTGAGCCCCTACATCTGTGTGTCAATTTTGGTGAAGATATCTCGATTAACTTCAGAGTTATAGACATTTATGTGAAAAAACACGTAAAAAATGACCGCTACGTGACTTTGATTGAATTTTACGACCCCTTACCATCAATATTTTGGCATTCGGGCATTGGCGTATAGCTATCGACCTATGTTTCCAATTTTCTGACGGTGGTTTCGTCTCGATCGGACTAACGGTTTCGAAGATATCGGCAAATGTTTTTTAAGCGCTAAACTACAACGCTACACAAACCGTAAGTCGAAACCTAGCATATTTGGTATCTCTGGACTCGGCAACGATTCAGGACCTCAACGAGATGACTCCCGTGAAAATAAGTCAACCACAGCCAGAGTTATAAGCATTTGAAAAATAAATTTTACCACTAGGTGGCGCTGTTTCGAAACTTCTCAGGCTCCTTCAGGGCATCGTACTGATGACCCATACCGAGTTTCGTAACAATTCGTTCATGCGTTCAAAAAATACAGCATTTTAGCACAAAATTCAAAATGGCCGACAGCCAAAATGGCCGAACTGGGAAAATTGGATATCAGTCGACTCGGCATGACGCCCTGAATCTAAAGAGACCACTTTTATGATTTTTGGACAAACCGTTCAGAAGTTATGAGCGAAAATAGCCGTTTTTCATATCTCCGGACCAGTAGGTGGCGCTGCGCCGAAACGCAGCATGTAGCCTCAGGTCATGCTTGTGATGACATGTACCAAGTTTGGTCTGAATACGATTAAGCGTTGCGGAGATACAGCCTTACGTCTGTTTTTGCAAGCGCTACGTAAAATTTGTTTGCGCGTTTATCGAAAGCGGTTTGACGAATCAACTTGAATTCCATAACTTTTTGTCGCCAATGCCTGGAGATCATCTGGTGCAATTTTGGTGAGAATCGGACAAACCGTCTAGGACGAGTTCGCAAAAGTAGGTTTTTTGGACAATTCAAAATGGCGGCCATGTTTTTATGACGGAAAATGACGTCATAGGGTGCGATCGAATCGTCATGAGCTCAGGAATCAGAGGAAAAAAGAATTTTGTTGATAGGACAAACGGTTCAAAAGTTATTAGCATAATAAAAGTGAAACTTTGGACAGGTGGTGGCGCTAGAGGCAATGAGTTAGATACACCAAAATCGGTGCAATTGATGTTGGGACTGTCCTCTATCAGAATGTCAAACCAAAACAACTTTCCCGCAAACGGTTCTATGGGCTGCCATAGACGCCCAGTCGGAAGAATAATAATAATAATAATTAAAGCTGCTAGCAGCATTTAGCGGTGTTCAAGCAGTTAAGGCAGTTAAGGCAGTTAAGCGTATAAGCATCAAAAGACATTACGTTTTATGTAGCAAGCATTTAAACATTTCCATTATAGATGGAATAGACTATTTTTAGCATGATTTACCATGATATACAGTATTTTAGTGTGATTTTTCAGGCCTTTAATCACAAAAGCATCAAAAGACATTAAGTTTTATTTAGCATACATTTAACCACTGACATAATAGATGGAAAACACCATTTACAGCCAATACAAGCAATTTACCATAGGAAATGCATGGTTTTAAAGCTTTTCAACAGTTATAGCGCCACCTATTGTCCGATCTCCATAAAACTTTGCATGCTTGTTCATGATGTTATGTCACATATGCTCACCGATTTTTGTGAAGTTCTGAGTTTTTATTTATGATTTATAGGCTTTTGAGTGTGTTTTGACACGCCCCTTTTTATAAATTACCCTGTTATAGCAAACCAAAGGGCAAAGTTCAACTTTTTTTCGATAATTATTGATCTAGAGAGTCCAGAGAATTGTCCTAGACTGGTCTGGTTCCGATCGGGCAAAAAACCAGGGACTAGTTCGCAAAAGTAGGTTTTTAACATATTCGTGAATATTTAATGAACGGTTTGATTGACAGCAATGGTTATAGAGGCAAAGTTGTTCAGCATGAGGAGATCTATCAAATGATATGCATGTTTTAGCGATATGTGCAACACCACGTGATTACAGAGCCGTAAAACTCGGTAGCGCCAACTAGTGGCCGATTTCTTTCAAAACTCTTACAGGCCTCTACGGCTATGAGTCGAACATGCCCATTGAGTTTCGTTCCGATCGGCCTCCGTTAACCTCGTCTCATAGGTGCTCAAACTTCATTGGCCGATGGCGGCCATGTTTTTTGAGATACGCCAATATCCTTTTACACATACATGGGGCCTTGGACCAAGACACTGCATACCAATTTTCAAGTCAATCGGACTAACAGTCACGTGGCCACACCCCTTTTTATGTTTTTTTAATGGTATAGCGCCACCTAGTGTTAAATCGACGCGGTTTTTTTACTGTGACCCCACACTGTCCTTATACACATTTGTGCCAAGTTTGGTGAAGATATCTCATTTACTTCTGGAGTTATAGCCTTTTTAGTAAAATAGGCTCCTCCCACAACGTTAATTTTGCGCCCCCTAGCGACAGGTTATCGAAATTTCAACTTTTTTTCGATAATTATTGATATTCAGACTCCAGAGAACATTTCTGCACTGGTTTGGTTCCGATTGTGCAAAAAACCAGGGACTAGTTCGCAAAAGTAGGTTTTTAACAAATTTCAAAATGGCGGAAAAATTTGCATACCGGAAATTAAATCGGAGATATACGTTTTTTAAGTCAAGAGTCCAGCTTTCCAATGATATAAGACACTTGAGGCTACGCCTTACGGTTTAGGAGTTATGAGCAGTTATGCGCAATTGATTGCTATAGCGCCACCTATAGGCCAATTGGGGTCATACTTTGATAACCTCTCCTCGATTTTTGTACTACCATTTGACAAAGTTTCAGAGCTCCAGCCCTTACGGTTTGGGCTGCACGATGCGTTTTAGGGGAAAATAATAATAATAATTAAAGCTGCTAGCAGCATTTAGCGGTGTTCAAGCAGTTAAGGCAGTTAAGGCAGTTAAGCGTATAAGCATCAAAAGACATTATGTTTTATGTAGCAAGCATTTAAACATTTCCATTATAGATGGAACAGACTATCTTTAGCATGATTTACCATGATATACAGTATTTTTGTGTGATTTTTCAGGCCTTTAATCACAAAAGCATCAAAAGACATTAAGTTTTATTTATCATACATTTAACCACAGACATAATAGATGGAAAACACCATTTACAGCCAATACAAGCAATTTACCATAGGAAATACATGGTTTTAAAGCTTTTCAACAGTTATAGCGCCACCTATTGTCCGATCTCCATAAAACTTTGCATGCTTGTTCATGATGTTATGTCACATATGCTCACTAATTTTTGTGAAGTTCTGAGTTTTTATTTATGATTTATAGGCTTTTGAGTGTGTTTTGACACGCCCCTTTTTATAAATTACCCTGTTATAGCAAACCAAAGGGCAAAGTTCAACTTTTTTTCGATAATTATTGATCTAGAGAGTCCAGAGAATTGTCCTAGACTGGTCTGGTTCCAATCGGGCGAAAAACCAGGGACTAGTTCGCAAAAGTAGGTTTTTAACATATTCGTGAATATTTAATGAACGGTTTGATTGACAGCAATGGTTATAGAGGCAAAGTTGTTCAGCATGAGGAGATCTATCAAATGATATGCATTTTGTGGGGATATGTGCAACACCACGTGATTACAGAGCCGTAAAACTCGGTAGCGCCAACTAGTGGCCGATTTCTTTCAAAACTCTTACAGGCTTCTTCGGCCATGAGTCGAACATGCCCATCGAGTTTCGTTCCAATCGGCCTCCGTTAACCTCGTCTCATAGGTGCTCAAACTTCATTGGCCAATGGCGGCCATGTTTTTTGAGATACACCAATATCCTTTTACACATACATAGGGCCTTGGACCAAGACACTGCATACCAATTTTCAAGTAAATCGGACTAACGGTCACGTGGCCACACCCCTTTTTATATTTTTTTAATGTTATAGCGCCACCTAGTGTTAAATCGACGCGGTTTTTTTACTGTGACCCCAGACTGTCCTTATACACATGTGTGCCAAGTTTGGTGAAGATATCTCATTTACTTCTGGAGTTATAGCCGTTTTAGTAAAATAGACTCCTCCCACAACTTTCATTTTGCGCCCCCTAGCGACAGGTTATCGAAATTTCAACTTTTTTTCGATAATTATTGATATTCAGACTCCAGAGAACATTTCTGCACTGGTTTGGTTCCGATTGTTCAAAAAACCAGGGACTAGTTTGCAAAAGTAGGTTTTTGACAAATTTCAAAATGGCGGAAAAATTTGCATACCGGAAATGAAATCGGAGATATACGTTTTTTAAGTCAAGAGTCCAGCTTTCCAATGATATAAGACACTTGAGGCTACGCCTTACAGTTTAGGAGTTATGAGCAGTTACGCGCAATTGATTGCTATAGCGCCACCTATGGGCCAATTGGGGTCATACTTTGATAACCTCTCCTCGATTTTTGTACTACCATTTGACAAAGTTTCAGAGCTCCAGCCCTTACGGTTTGGGCTGCACGATGCGTTTTAGGGGAAAATAATAATAATAATAATAATAAAAATCCTTACAATTACAATAGGTTTTCAGCACTTCGTGCTTGAACACCTAATTAAAGCTGCTAGCAGCATTTAGCGGTGTTCAAGCAGTTAAGGCAGTTAAGGCAGTTAAGCCTATAAGCATCAAAAGACATTACGTTTTATGTAGCAAGCATTTAAACATTTCCATTATAGATGGAATAGACTATCTTTAGCATGATTTACCATGATATACAGTATTTTAGTGTGATTTTTCAGGCCTTTAATCACAAAAGCATCAAAAGACATTAAGTTTTATTTAGCATACATTTAACCACAGACATAATAGATGGAAAAGACCATTTACAGCCAATACAAGCAATTTACCATAGGAAATACATGGTTTTAAAGCTTTTCAACAGTTATAGCGCCACCTATTGTCCGATCTCCATAAAACTTTGCATGCTTGTTCATGAGGTTATGTTACATATGCTCACCAATTTTTGTGAAGTTCTGAGTTTTTATTTATGATTTATAGGCTTTTGAGTGTGTTTTGATGCACCCCTTTTTATAAATTACCCTGTTATAGCAAACCAAAGGGCAAAGTTCAACTTTTTTTCGATAATTATTGATCTAGAGAGTCCAGAGAATTGTCCTAGACTGGTCTGGTTCCAATCGGGCGAAAAACCAGGGACTAGTTCGCAAAAGTAGGTTTTTAACATATTCGTGAATATTTAATGAACGGTTTGATTGACAGCAATGGTTATAGAAGCAAAGTTGTTCAGCATGAGGAGATCTATCAAATGATATGCATTTTGTGGGGATATGTGCAACACCACGTGATTACAGAGCCGTAAAACTCGGTAGCGCCAACTAGTGGCCGATTTCTTTCAAAACTCTTACAGGCCTCTTCGGCCATGAGTCGAACATGCCCATCGAGTTTCGTTCCGATCGGCCTCCGTTAACCTCGTCTCATAGGTGCTCAAACTTCATTGGCCAATGGCGGCCATGTTTTTTGAGATACACCAATATCCTTTTACACATACATGGGGCCTTGGACCAAGACACTGCATACCAATTTTCAAGTCAATCGGACTAACGGTCACGTGGCCACACCCCTTTTCATGTTTTTTTAATGTTATAGCGCCACCTAGTGTTAAATCGACGCGGTTTTTTTACTGTTACCCCAGACTGTCCTTATACACATGTGTGCCAAGTTTGGTGAAGATATCTCATTTACTTCTGGAGTTATAGCCGTTTTAGTAAAATAGGCTCCTCCCACAACGTTTATTTTGCGCCCCCTAGCGACAGGTTATCGAAATTTCAACTTTTTTTCGATAATTATTGATATTCAGACTCCAGAGAACATTTCTGCACTGGTTTGGTTCCGATTGTGCAAAAAACCAGTGACTAGTTCGCAAAAGTAGGTTTTTGACAAATTTCAAAATGGCGGAAAAATTTGCATACCGGAAATGAAATCGGAGATATACGTTTTTTAAGTCAAGAGTCCAGCTTTCCAATGATATAAGACACTTGAGGCTACGCCTTACGGTTTAGGAGTTATGAGCAGTTACGCGCAATTGATTGCTATAGCGCCACCTATGGGCCAATTGGGGTCATACTTTGATAACCTCTCCTCGATTTTTGTACTACCATTTGACAAAGTTTCAGAGCTCCAGCCCTTACGGTTTGGGCTGCACGATGCGTTTTAGGGGAAAATAATAATAATAATAATAATAAAAATCCTTACAATTACAATAGGTTTTCAGCACTTCGTGCTTGAACACCTAATAATAATAATAAGAACCGGAACAGATACAATAGGTGCCTCCGCACCTTCGGTGCTTGGCCCCTAATAATAAGAACCGGAACAGATACAATAGGTGCCTCCGCACCTTCGGTGCTTGGCCCCTAATAATAATAATAATAAGAACCGGAACAGATACAATAGGTGCCTCCGCACCTTCGGTGCTTGGCCCCTAATAATAAATATAGCTGCAAGCAGCCATTACCGGGGCCAAGCGCAAGAAGCGGCAACAGATGCCAACATGGGTGGGAGTGGCAGACCAACTGCAGCAAGGAGCAATTAAAGACATTAAGAGAATTTTGGACAAATGGCTAAAAAAATCATATATACAGTAACTTTTAAGATGATTTAATGGATTATGACTTTCGACCAATAGGTGGCGCAGTTACGAAATCGATGTGATGTGGTCAGAGTGAGGTGACAATGACACATACAAAGTTTGGTGTCAAAATGTCAAGGCATTGCAGAGATAAAGACTTAATAGTCATTTTGGCAGCATGCCTCAACTTTGCTGCTGTGGTACACAAAAACGGTTTTGTCTATCGTCACGAAATCCATAACTTTTAGTCGGCATGGTCTGGAGACGATACGATTCGATTTGGGTGAAAATCGGACGAACCGTCTAGGACAAGTTCGCAAAAGTAGGTTTTGAAAGTAAATAAAGATGGCGGACAGGAAGTTCATCCAAATACGTCAAACTTGGTATCTATGTTATCGGCATGACCCAAGGAATCTATTAAGACCAGTGTCATTACAATAGGCATATTTTTTCAAAAGTTATTAGCATTTTTGGAAATTTTATTGTAACTTTTGAGCACTAGGTGGCGCTGTTTCGAAACTTCTCAGGCTCCTTCAGGGCATCGTACTGATGAACCATACCGAGTTCCGTAACAATTCGTTCATGCGTTCAGAAAATACAGCATTTTAGCACATAATTAAAAATGGCCGACAGCCAAAATGGCTGATCTGGGAATATTGGATATCAGTCGACTCGGCGTGACTCCCTGAATCTAACGAGACCACATTTATGATTTTTGGACAAACCAATCAGAAGTTATAAGCAAAAATAGCCATTTTTCATATCTCCGGACCAGTAGGTGGCGCTGCGCTGAAACGCAGCATGTAGTCTCAGGTCATGCTTGTGATGACATGTACCAAGTTTGGTCTGAATTCGATAAAGCATTGCGGAGATACAGCCTTACGTTTGTTTTTTCAAGCGCCACGTCAAATTAGTTTGGGCGTTTATCGAAAACGATTTGATGAATCAACTTGAATTCCATAACTTTTTGTCAGCACTACCTGTAGATGATCTGGTGCAATTTTGGTGAAAATCTGAGCATCGGCCTAGGAGGAGTTCGAAAAAGTAGGTTTTTCTGAAAATTCAAAATGGCGGGAAAATTTGCATGACGGAAAATGACGTCATAGGGTGCAATCGAATCGTCATGAGCTCAGGAATCAGAGGAAAAAGAATTTTGTTGATAGGCCTTACGGTTCAAAAGTTATTAGCATAATAAAAGTGAAACTTTGGACAGGTGGTGGCGCTAGAGGCAATGAGTTAGAGACACCAAAATTGGTGCAGTTGATGTTGGGACTGTCCTCTATCAGAATGTCAAACCGGAACAACTTTCCCGGACACGGTTCTATGGGCTGCCATAGACGCCCAGTCGGAAGAAGAAGAAGAAGAAGAAGAAGAGGAATAATAATAAGAACCGGAACAGATACAATAGGTGCCTCTGCACCTTCGGTGCTTGGCCCCTAATAAGAACCGGAACAGATACAATAGGTGCCTCGCACCTTCGGTGCTTGGCCCCTAATAATAATCCTATGGAAAACAATAGGGCCTTCGCCATTTCAAGGCTTGGGCCCTAATAATAAGTCGGAAGAATAATAATAATCCTTAGGAAAACAATAGGGCCTTCGCCTTTTCAAGGCTTGGGCCCTAATAATAATAAGTCGGAAGAATAATAATAATCCTTAGGAAAACAATAGGGCCTTCGCCTTTTCAAGGCTTGGGCCCTAATAATAATAATAAGTCGGAAGAATAATAATAATCCTTAGGAAAACAATAGGGCCTTCGCCTTTTCAAGGCTTGGGCCCTAATAATGCGGAATAATAATAATCCTTAGGAAAACAATAGGGCCTTCGCCTTTTCAAGGCTTGGGCCCTAATAATCCTTAGGAAAACAATAGGGCCTTCGCCTTTTCAAGGCTTGGGCCCTAATAATGCGGAATAATAATAATCCTTAGGAAAACAATAGGGCCTTCGCCTTTTCAAGGCTTGGGCCCTAATAATCCTAAGGAAAACAATAGGGCCTTCGCCTTTTCAAGGCTTGGGCCCTAATAATTCGGAAGAATAATAATAATCCTTAGGAAAACAATAGGGCCTTCGCCTTTTCAAGGCTTGGGCCCTAATAATAATAATAATAAACAGAGCAATTCCAAGAGGGTCCTCACACCATCGGTGCTCGGGCCCTAATTACTCTAACGTGAATGCATTGATTGATTCCTAGGTTTATTTTGTTATGAATAAACAAATGTGCGATCTATGAAGCAAAAACCTTACAATTAAATTTGAAATGTTATAATGTTTAAGTTTTTGATCTAAAAAAAGAAAGATGCACACAGAAAATGACTCTAATATGACCATATTGATTGATTTGAATATATTTAGTTTGTTACAAACAATGTGCAATCTGTAAAACAAAAACCTCAAAATTAAAGTTGAAATGGTATACTGCTGAAAATGTTTGACCTTGAGAAAAAGCTTAAAGTATAGACCAACAATTTTTATGTTTATTAATTTATTTCATGTTGGTACATTTTGGGGAAGTACACCTGTTTTGACCTGACGTCCATTGGAATTGACAAAAAAAATTACAATTAAAGCCAACAATTTTTTATTTTATTTTTTTATTTTATCTCACTTATAGAAGCCTCATGAGCTGGGAAATTGTACTTTTATATTTTTCAGAAACTTGAAACATAATTCAGGTCTGAAGGGGCTAAATTAAGTCAGTCTTTATTTTTGTGAAACAGTGTAACTTGCATTAGACTAGTCTATGAGCTAATTTTAGACTTGCCTAACACTATAGACCGGTCTAAAATATCGTTGTGAAACCGGCCCCTGGTTTAAAGAATGCAAATGTCCGTTACTTGAAAGACAATCTAGACTATTGAAATGGGTTGCTTTCGACCCCGACTTTAAACCAGCAAGGGCTGATGGGAGGTTTCAGCTCCGGTATAGGCTTGGCATCACCTCTTTTATTTCTTTTTCATCAAAGGGAGAATTAGATAGCTTTGATAAATATGGTTTGGGAAAACTAGATTTTTTTAGGTACTTACAAGCTAGGACTTATTTTAATAAAGAGATACGACATATGGAGAAGCATGACACCAATTTAATTGATCTATTTATTGACATGTATAAAAATAAAGATAATAGGAAACTTATTTCAAAACTATATCTAGCCATTCAATCCATAAAGAAACAATCAACAAATAAGGTTAGATTAAAATGTGAAAAAGAATCTGGGCCCGTATTCATGAAGATTCTAAGAATCCTCTCAGAAAACTCTTAATTTAGCTTAAAAACTTTTACGTAGGACTCTTAGCTTAAGAGTGATTCGGGAACGATCTGAGAGCAACTCTGAGTAAGGAAAAGACCACAACTCTCATCTTAGTGAGGAGGCGGGGCTGACCCCGTTGCTATGTATGACACAATCTTTTGAAGACTGTGAAGGTAAAAATAAGTGATTTTAACTATAGGGTCTATTCTAAGCCTTCACTTTGAAATTACATGCGTAAATTTTCCTATTTGACCGTTCTCTCTCTCTCTCTCTCTCTCTCTCTCTCTCTCTCTCTCTCACACACACACACACAGACACACACACACACACATTATATATGTGTATATAAATCCTTTTTTTTATTTACCATGCTGTTAATTTCCTATAAGGTATTTGAATGCCTTAGAATGATAAAAATGGTTCCACTCTTTCCAATTACACTGATTGCTGGCATGTCTATTTAAGTGGTGGTTTGAATGTTGGTTTTAATGTATCAAACATGGAATCAAAACCAAGAAGGACGAGAAAGCCCGACTGGACAGAGGGACAGTGTTCACTGTTAGCCCAGTTAGTTGATGAACACAAGGCCATCCGTAAAGGAACATTCGGGCCGGGTGTCAATCTATAGCGTCTTATTAACTCACTGTCATCCATTGTGTGCAACACATTTCTTCTCCCTCTTCATCTTTCTGCCATTTCTCCTCTGCTAAAGAAACTCTTAAGCCTCTTAAAAGTCCTCACCCGTACTCCTAACAATGATGACCTTAAGACCTCTTTTTTTCTTAAAATTTCAGAGTAAACGCCCACATTTCTAAGAATGTTCTTAGAATTTTGTCACTGGGAGCTACTATTTGCATTAAGATTCTTTATGAATACGGGCCCAGGTCTAGATATTTCAGAGGAAGACTGGCTGAATATCTGTTCTGTACAGGCGACTTCGACCAGCTTGGGTATGTGGAGAGAATTCTGTTGGCGGAATCTTATTAGATACTTTATAACCCCCAAGTTAAAATCTATTCAGTCTTGCGAGAAGGGAAGTGGTCTATGTTGGAGGAAATGTGGGGAACAGCTGGCAGACCATTTTCATGTATTCTGGAGCTGTCCAGCCATTCAGTCATATTGGCAGGAGGTAATACAAGTAATACATTTTATTTTCGGTGATGGAATTGACTGCTCATTTTCTACAATTTACCTGGGCAACTTAGCAGCTCATTTGATGATGAAAGACAAGTACCTTTTAAAGATATTATTAGTAGCCAGCAAGAAAGCTGTAACATGAAAGTGGCTACAATTTGAACCCCCAACAAAGGCTGGATGGCTGGACATTATGACCAGTGTCCAAAATATGGAGAGGATGACTTTCGCTTTAAACCTACAGATGGATAAGTATTTGCAGTATTGTGAAAGATGGATTGTGTTTACCACTTCATGACATGTTTATTGTCCAATGTACCATCTGACATTACTTTCATCAATTTTGTTTTATGTAAGAATGTATTAGTGACCAAACGATTGGTCTGAACTATCTTTCTTTCTTTCTAACTAATATTTAGGGGTTCGGTCTACGTTTATTTAAAATGAACAGCAAGACAAGTGAATGTGCTTTCCATTAAATGAATCACACACAGTAAACAAAACCTTAACAAAAAACTTTGCAATGAACTTTACAATTTAGACGTAGCCTACATGCTCGGGCAGATTCGGCTTTAAGCCGTTCATCCTCGCGGCGCCGCGCGCGCTGTTACAAAAAAATCCGTGCACACAGCCAAGCGAAATGGGTTCTTGCGCACCCAACGCGTCATTTTTGCCGCGCACACCTTCGCGCTCGTGCGGACGCGTCGAGTATAAACAAGGCTTTTCAGCGCGCGCTCTGATCGGTAAAGGTGCACAGACCTCTCCCGAATCATCACTCAGCCTCCGAAGCACCACTAACTCCACCTCCCTTTCTCTCGTAACCTGATATTAGTATTTAAACATTCTCTATGATAAAACATTTTTTGTAAAAAATATTTTAATAGCACGGTTTTGGCGGTTATAGAGTTCTAACAAAGTCCTTTTAGGCAAGTCATGCCACTCGGCCGCCATCTCGGCAACGCCTCCGGGCAGCTATTTCGGACTAACAAGACCAGGCTCCTATCTAAATGAATGGGCAGAGACCCAGAACTGCAATTTCACTGGTCACCGGGACATAAAAACGTCTCCGGTTACTTACGTAACCTCGGTTCCCTGAGAGGCAAGGAACGAGACATTACGAATGTCGTATATGGGAACTCCTCTCATCCTTCACTTCCGCTGAAATCTTATAGGCTAACGCCAGCAGAGCTGGCCAATTGACGCGAATATGCAAATACTGACACCTCGTAGCAGTATATATGCAAGGAGTGCCAATTCCTTCTTCAGAATCGAACAAAACGCTAAAATCAATAGCGAACACGGCGGCGAGCGTAATGTCTCGTTCCTTGCCTCTCAGGGAACCGAGGTTACGTAAGTAACCGGAGACGTTCCCTATCAAGGCTACGGAACTTCGACATTATGAATGTCGTATATGGGAACAGTATAGAATCCCGCCGTGGTAGCCAAAACAAACCACTGACACAGATCCAAACCCCTCCCAGCATGCAAGCTTCCGATAGACTGAGATTGGCCAATAGCGAACCTCTAACCTCTGATAGGCCCAAGGGGACCTATCACAAGCTTACAAAACACTGCCAGAATTTGCATATCCCGAGAATTATAACCGGGGAAAGTTTGCACTGAAGATCAACAGGGCAACAACAACAGTAAAGAAGGCAAACGCATAGCGGTGGCAACGGTAAAAATACACAAAACACAGAACAACTCACGAGCAAAGCGCAGAGCAGCTCTCTCAATGCTGTGTACACAATGAACTCACCGAAAGCACTCGAGACGCTACAGAGGGCAAATCCAACTTATAAAACCTGGCAAACGTGTTCTGAGAAGACCAGCCAGCCGCCAGACATAAATCCTGAATAGACATCCCTTTAGTCCAGGCCCATGAGGAGGCAATCGCCCTAGTCGAATGAGCCTTGACGTTAAGGGGACATTCCTGCCCCAGGCGATCATAAGCCAAAACAATAGCGTCCACAATCCAGTGAGCAAGCCTCTGTTTAGAGACTCCCCGTCCTTTGTTTCACCCACCAAAGCACACAAACAGCTGGTCCGATTTCCGAAAAGCAGCCGAACGAGAAATGTATTCCCGAAGTGCTCTGACTGGGCAAATAGCACTCTGAGCATCCGAACCCTGGGAGGTTGATGGCTCAGCAGACATTGCCGGCAGAGAAACTATCTGCGCTCTGAACGGGGTATTGAGCGATTTAGGGACATAGCCCGGTCTCGGTCTGAGAGTTACATTACAGTTTCCCGGCCCAAAGCGAATACAATCCTCACTTACAGAGAAAGCCTGTAAATCCCCAACCCGCTTCGCCGAAGCGAGAGCAAGAAGCAGCGCCGTTTTGACCGAAAGCTCCTTAATGGCAATAAAAGCTAAGGGCTCAAACGGTGGTCGTGACAATGCTTCCAAGACCAAAGCTAAATCCCACGGCGGCACCGAAGGCGGCCGTGCAGGGCGTAATCTCCTAGCTCCCCTGAGGAACCGAGTCACCGACGCATGCCTGCCGATAGACTGTCCATCAACATGGGGATGAAACGCTGCAATAGCGGCCACGTATACCTTCAGAGTGGATGGAAGGCTCCCTTCATCCATCCTGTGCTGAAGAAAGCGCAGAATAACCGACACAGAGCAGTTCGCTGGGTCTATATCGTCATCCTGACACCATTTTGAGAAAACACCCCACTTCAGAGCGTACAGGCGCCTGGTGGACGGAGCTCTCGCTTCCGCGATGGTATTCAAAACTCGCGCGTGCAGCGCATCCCGCCCGCTCAGCGACCCTGCAGCGGCCACACATGAAGGCTCCATAGTCCGGGGCTGTGATGGCAGATCGTTCCGCTCGCCTGGGACAGCAGGTCCTTCCTGAGCGGAATCTCCCATGGCTGCCCTGCCAGTAACTCCACCAAGTCCGCGAACCAAGGCTGATTCGGCCAGTTCGGGGCTACCAGAATCACCAACGCCTTCTCCTCCCTGATTTTGCACAACACCAAGGGCAAGATTTTCACCGGGGGAAAAGCATAGAGACAGCCTTTCGGCCACCGCGCAGTTAGTGCGTCCGTCTCCCGAGGGGAACGGGACAGCGAAAAGAACATCTGACAATGCGTGTTCTCGCTCGTCGCAAAGAGGTCGACCTCCGCCCTGCCGAAACGATTCCATATCAACTGAACCGTCCCGGGGTGAAGCCTCCATTCCCCTTGAGGAATCCCGCTCCTCGAGAGCATATCCGCCCCGCGATTTAGAACACCGGGGATGTGCGCCGCTCTCACCGAGAGAAAGAACCGGTCCGCACACAGCAGAAGGGACTCCGCCTGCTTGAATAGGGCTCTGGAATGTACACCACCTTGACGATTTATGTACGAGACCACGGAAGTGTTGTCGGTCCGAATCAACACATGTTGCTGCTCCAGCCGTGACCGGAAAGCTTTTAGAGATAGAGAGACCGCTTCCAGCTCCGCTTCCAGCTCCGCTTCCAGCTCCGCTTCCAGCTCCGCTTCCAGCTTGCCCAAGCAGGCCGCCCCCCATCCGGTGGACGAGGCGTCCGTCAGGACCTCCACGCGCCGCGTCACTAAACCCATAGGGACGCCTGAGCTGAAGAGGTCGGGGTTCTTCCACGGGACCAGGGCGCGGGTGCATCCGCGGGTGACCATGATGCGCTTGTGGCCGGAATACCACGCACTCGGGGGGACGCGTGTTTTCAGCCAGTGTTGAAGCGGTCTCATATGCAGCAGCCCCAGATGACACACTGAAGAAGCCGCTGCCATCCGTCCCAATAGTCTCTGAAATTCCTTCAGCAGGACGAGCCTGCCAGGTCTGAAGCGACCGAGAGAGGAGCTCAGAGCATCCGCTCGCTCGGGGGAGAGACGCGCTCTCATTCTCACCGAGTCCAAGCATGTTCCCAGGAAAGTGGAAGTCTGACTCGGTGTGAGCACACTTTCCTGGAAGTTCACCTTCAAACCGAGCATCTCCAAGTGACGAAGGAGGACTTCCACATGGCTGACCAGCGTTTCTTTCGACTGCGCGAGAACCAGCCAGTCGTCCAGATAATTCAAAACGCGCATCCCGCTCGATCTGAGGGGTGAAAGCGCCGCGTCTATGCATTTTGAAAAAGTTCGAGGAGCGAGAGCTAGCCCAAAGGGAAGCACCGTGTATTGGTACACTGAATTCTCGAACGCAAACCTCAGGAAACGCCTGTGATGCTTTACTATCTGGATATGAAAGTAAGCGTCCTTTAAATCCACCGAAGCGAACCAATCCCCGGGGCGAATTTGTCTCAGATCCAGTATAGGGCGGAGACCCCCTCCCTTCTTCGGTACTACGAAGTAGCGGCTGCAGAACCCGCTCTCCCGCTCGCTCGGGGGGACGGGTTCTATCGCTTTCTTCACGAGCAGGCTGCACACTTCTTGTCTCAGCACGTGAGTACTTTGGGGCAAAGTTAATGACTGAATTACGCCGCGAAAGCGGGGAGGTCTGCGTTTGAACTGAAGTGTGTACCCGCGCCGAATTACGTTCAACACCCACGGCGAAATGCCCGGAATAGCTTCCCACGCTGTCTGAAAACGACTGAGTGTGGGCTGAACTAAACCTGCGGTCATCGCCGCTATGTGAGGGCTGGAAATAGACACCTCGCGCTTCCCGTGAGGTGCCTTTATAGTTAATGACCGTGACTCTGCGCTGCTCGAGGGCAGGGCGGGTAACACAGTGTGTGGTGCAAGAGGAGAAAAAAGCTCTGTTTGTGAAGAAGTAATTTGCTTTATTTTTGAACAACACACAACATTCACAACATAACTGCACGTGTCGCTCGCAGAACGCTGAGGGACCACGTGCTCTCGAGCACGTCGCTTGGACGCGGGGCCATCCTGGCGCTCTCCTCTCCTCTTGCCCGAGCGGTCAGGACGACTGCTTGGGCCTCGCCGGGACGCGGTGGGTTTCCTGCGCGGGCTCCTATGAGCCGGCCTCTTGTTTCCCGCTCCATGCCACTGGCCGCTTCGTCTTTTACGGGCATCCGTGCGCGGCGCTGACTGACGCCTGGCCGCAGCTTGAGGTTGACGACCCGAGGCGGAAGACGAGCGAGAGCGGGGCTGCGGCGGCGGAGGCATCGGCGCCCTCCGAGGAATCACGTGACTCATCGCCTTCGCCTTTTTCTGCGTCTCGGAGTATCGCTCGGTTACATTTTCCACTGCATCTCCGAACAGGCCTGCAGGGGAGATCGGTGCATTTAGCAGCGTCTTCCTGTCCGCCTCCTGCACGTCTGATAGGGTGAGCCACAGGTGTCTGTGGAGGACCACCAGATACCCCATCGAACGGCCAATCGCCTGGGCCGAGCTCTTCGTGGCCAGGAGCGCGAGGTCCGTGGCCGAACGGAGATCCCGGATGGTGTCAGCGTCGACAGAGGCGGCGCCATCCAGAGACTTCAACTGCTTGGCCTGCAGCACCTGAAGAACGGCCATGGCGTGTAGAGCAGAGACCGCTTCCCCCGCGGCGCCGTAGGCCTTGTTAGCCTGGTGAGCCGTAAACCTGCAAGCTCGGGACGGCAGGCTGCGGTCCGAGCCCAGGGCGGGAGCCGACGGGCAGAGATGTGCGGCGACGGTCTCCTCGACAGGGGGGATGCGGAGGTAGCCGTGGTCTCCCGCCTCGTCCACGGGGGCAAACATGGCCTGGGTTGAAGTGAGGGTGCGCGCCGATTGCGGGGCCGCCCACGACTTCACCACGTGCTCATGCACGTCGAGAAAGAACGGTGTTCCTCTTCTCGAAGCGGCCTGACGGCGGCTCGATTGGAGGAACCACGTATCCAGCTTGCTCTTTGATGGCTCATCGGGGGCTTTCCACGATAAATCCAGTTCCTCGACGGCCTTCGAGAGGATACGGAAGAGCTCTTCCTGCAGGTCCGCCGGGGTCTCTTGCTCCGTGGTTGCCAGAGGAGCGGCCTGCTCCGCACCCCAGTCGTTCTCGGAGACCGACAAGGACATAGAGTCTTCCTCCTCACTCGCCTCGAAGGACACGAAGTCGGCGACCTCGCGAGGGGGTTGAAAGGAAGGGTCGGGGAAACTCACCGGGGGTCGAACCTCGACTCCGCGGTTGGGGGGGCCAGCCAGCGGCTCGGTGGCGGCAGCAGGCCCAATCCCCGCAGTAGCGCGAGCTTCGTCTCGCCTGGCCTTGAGGGCTCGGAGGGACATGTCCGCACAGAAGTCGCAGGACCCTCCATCCCTGAGGGCTGACTCAGCGTGGGCCAGCCCCATGCACGCGACGCAAAACAGGTGCATGTCTGGGGGCACTATGGGCCCCGAACATAGGTTGCAAACGGTCGCCATCGGATGCTGGAGACAGTTCAGGTATCTCCGGCGCACCTTCAACGACAGCGAATTGTATCCAAAGTTTGTTGAGTAGTATCAGCTTTCTAGCACACGATTTGAGCGTGAAGAGAGAGATTCTGAAGAAGGAATTGGCGCTCCTTGCATATATACTGCTACGAGGTGTCAGTATTTGCATATTCGCGTCAATTGGCCAGCTCTGCTGGCGTTAGCCTATAAGATTTCAGCAGAAGTGAAGGATGAGAGGAGTTCCCATATACGACATTCGTAATGTCGAAGTTCCGTAGCCTTGATAGGGCACTGCATGTATACAAACACTAATAAGATATGATCAAAATCGCTGAAAAAGTGTGATGACTTTGCCCCAAAATAAGGTTTAAAGCGCCTTTTTCCCCACAGGTTATACTTTTACTGCGCATGCGCAAGGGTTCTCTCGCTCACTGTCGTGCGCGCACTACTGCTCGCTCGCTCTAGATTCCGGGAGATTTGAACTAATTTGCGGTCATCAGGGAGCCGCTATCAATCTGCGGGAGACTCCCGGAACTTCCGGGAGACTTGGGATGTCTGATATTTACACAACTAACACATATCAAATCTGCCGCCTTTTCAAACAGTAACATATTTTCCGCTGTCGCAAACCTCAACTGTGCGCATGCGTCGGTGGAACCAGACGATAGGCTTAAATGTTTTCCGGCTTGACTGTTAAAAGCAGACGATTGGCTTTCCAGCGGGAGGGGCGGGGCATGTGCATACAACCGCCATCTTTGGTGTTACGGGTTTTCCCTATATAGTTGAATTAAGGATTGGGGAAGTGGTCTCTGGTTCTAATGACGGTGTTCAACTATAACCGTCGGTCTCACGGTTATATAATAACCGTCACACCCCTACGTTCCATTAAAACCAATAAAGTTGTCTACACACACACACTGTATAATGAATCTCTTCCTTACATTGTGTATTTCTTTGTTAATGAGAGGATTGGTGAGAGCGAGCAAAACTCATCACTGAACAAAACTCCAGCGTTGAGTGGAGAGTGGATTCTAACTTCAACACTTCTGATTGGACATTGCGCTCAAGGGATCATCAAACATGTCTGTGATTGGTTGCATTTCTCACGGCTACAAAAACACGTTGTAAATAGCAACATTTCACCAGTTCTACAGAGCGCAGACTCAAAAAGTGTTCGCCAATAATATTATATTATTACAGTCTCAACCGAGGGTGCTCTTGCTTTCTCATTTTACCCGTGTTTTAATTTTTAACAAAAAATTATTTGTGATCAAACATTAATTGGCGGAGCGCCTGCAATACCGCTGCGACCCTCTAGGGGTCACGAACCCCCGGTTGAAGACCCTTGGAATAGATCATTTGAACATGCTCCTCCCGAACTTTGTTAATGAAATATCATTTGAACATGAGTCACTCACACATATGAGCACCTCAGAACTTGTATGCTAACCACTAGGCCACGAATACAAGAGACAATGTCAATAGAAAATCTATGAAGTAAACACAGTGAGGTGTGTCTGAAGTGACGCGTGCCGTTAGGAGTGAAGCAGAGATCGCTGTGAGGACCTTCACAATAAAACCCTGTGCCCTCTAACCCTGAGGAGCATGTTTTTGTTTTGACGTGAACAGTTCAAGTGTGCTCCTCAGCCTCTGTCAGATGACAATGACACGCTGAGATGTGTGTTTTTCTTCCGCTAACCCAGCAGGATCCTCCACCCAGAAAGAGCTGACCATAACTGACCGTTTCCCGGCTCTCCGCAAATAAACAAGCTCTTTCCCTTTCACTGCTGCCCATCATCCACAATCTGCAGGGCAACTTAACCTGCGCACAACACGTCTGCAGATACTACAATAACAGAGCTAGTGTTTGTGTAGAGCTACACCCCGCGCTCCTCAGATCAAACTGACCTTTTATTTCAATAAACCTGAGAGCACAAACATCCATCCACGCAGGAGTCCAGCGCGCAGCTGAAGAAGCGCACCGATACTCTGCTGACGCGGCTGCCATCTCAACATCTCAAGCTGCAGTAGACAACACACAAACAGAGGTTGTGCAGTCTGTTCCTCACACAAATGTAGCCTGTGGGTTTGAGACGTTCTTTTTTTCTCTCTCTTCTCTCTCCTTCACCGCTTCGGCTCGCTTTCACTCCCCCCCATGTTGCTACGGTATCTAATGTGGGTGGGAGTGGTTAGAAATTGAGAGCAGGCAGGTATATAGGCACCTGGGGTCCTCATGCCGGGAGTTATACATTGTAGCTAGCTACCAACGGGTTGGAGTGCAGCAGTGTTCCGGGGTGCTGTTTGTAGCGCAAGGTGTTGCGAGTGACTGCCAACAGCACTACTGTTTGTGTGTGTATGCTTCCGAAACATGTTGGAATGCCTAGATTGATGAACACAGAGGAGCGTTTCGTGACCCTGGTGAAATTGTGCAGCGCCGAAACACTGTCTACCCACGCAATCGTTAGACGGCAGGCAGAGGCTACAGCCAATCCATTGTCGGCTGCTGTCCTCTTGAATATGTTTAAATGTGTATGAATGTGCAGGTGTTGCTTTCTTTAGACGCTTTTCGGTAATGTTTATTTCTTTTTTTTCCTTTTTCTTTTCTTTTCCCGCTAACCGGTGGGTTGTAAGAGATTTGTGTTAGTGAACCAATTGTGACCACCAGCTAGCGGTTTCTTCTTTTCTTATTTGTTGTTGGTTTCATCCTTCTCCCCAGTAATAGTCTTGGGGTGGATTGGGCCCATAGGCAAGACTAGTGCACCAGGTTCTAGCCTAATTTCATTAGTGCTTCACCCATTTTGGAACCAATGTGTGCAGTGTAATGCTGTGACGTGTGCACCTTTTAGAAATGCTACACAAAGCATTGCTTGACTTCAGAAGACGGAGAATAAAGTCATGTGAACTGCTGCTATGATGCTTTCTGAAGAGTCTTGCAAGATTCAGTTAGGGTTAGTCTCATAGTCTGACAGCAGATAAAAATAATCGGTAACACTTTAATATCCTGTTCTGTCATTAATGAATAACTACACAAGAACAAATGAGTAACACACAATTAACATTCTAGTAACTGCTATTAACTAACAAGAAACTCTGATTAATGAAGTAGTGAGTAATAGCCCTCAGTTGAATGAGGTAGTTCACTATTAGCTAATCCATAACTACTGTTTATCCTACTTTACTGAAGATTAGTTACTTTACATTAGTAATTATTAGGATAGTAATTAGGAGAGTAATGACTCAAGTGTTACTACATCTTTCTAAAGGAACTACTAATTATTTAGATCAGTATTCTAAAGTGAAGATCATGGTAACTCACTAGTAATGAGTCAAGTGTTACAAAATCCTTCGGAAGGAATTATCCTTACAAAACCTCAAAATGATTTCAGTCATTATTATGGAGTTATCATGTTTTTTTTTTCACTTTATAATACTGATCCTAAATATGCTAAACACGGAAGCTTAAACGTGTGTGTGACGCGCTAGAACAGACCTCATTGGTTCTCGAGCGTCACACACAGACTTTTTGAGCTTCATTCCTTTAATGGTGGTTGGCAAACCCACTAAAAGCTGCATACCGCCACCTACTGCACGACATCTGCGTGACAGCTAATACTTAGCTAATAATTAAAGGATCAGGTTTAGGATCGCCGATAACGATCAGGTAAAACAAATGCTTAATCAGCACCGGTCTTTGAGATCGGCTCGGGACATCCCTACTTCATACAATTGCTGACTTTGTAAATGGTTACAGATTCAAACAGGGCATCCCACACTAAACGACTGAGGATCACAGACTACCAAATTTTAAACTCGTTCTGAACACATCAAACTCTCGAACACTTCGTCTCTGAATGGATCTCTGAAGCTAAAAATCAATCTGTGTCTGTGCTAATCAAACACTTTGTAATTTTTTGTGAAATCTGCCATCTTAAATCTGCAGACTGGCTCTTGCTTCAGCTGCCGATGACTCGTCCAGACTATAAATCAAGGTAAAAACCAGTACAAATGTGGTGTAGCGTAGGGATGGGCATCGTTAAGAAATTATCGATATCGATGCCTATGTCGAGTCTGCTTATCGATGCGATTCCTTATCGATTCCTGTACCATTTGCTGAACACTTACAGGGTGGCTTTGAGAGCTGTTGGCTTTGAATGTCTAATTTAAAGTGGTTTTAGAGAATGAAAACCAAGTGTGCAATATCTAGGGCCCTATGAAATCAGTTTTATTTTTTCCCAAATTCCGTTTTTTCCGTTTTAATTTTGGGGAATTTTTTTTTACCCTTTCCTGTTATTTTAGTCATAAAAAGAGTGTGCTTTTAAAGTTAATGATTAAAATGTATACAAATAAAATAGGAATGACCTTAAATTACAGACATTTAGTGAGTAGCCTTTTCAGAACAAATACTGCATGATGCCACATGACACTGCACTCTTCAAGTAACAACAAAATATGGTTATGAGCTTTAAACTGTCCAGTAAAATAAATGATATTAGTTTATATAAGTTTAAATAAAAGTCACACTCGGTCTCTCTCTCGCCCAGTGTCGCTCGCGGAGTTCGCTTCGCTTTTGTCCAGTCCGGCGCCTCATAGACAGACGCGGTGTGTGTGTGCCCGTGTGAGAGAGACTCGTGAGTGATAGAGAGACGGAGGGAGAGCGGGGAAAGTAAATACAACGAAGAATACCCTGCGTGTTTTAAATAGCATAAAAAAATGAACGTAACGCAATATGTGGCGGCCGGAGTTGATTTTGTGGCCGCGAATTAGTCTATGTGTGGGAAACACTGCATAAAAGTCACGTGCGAACTGCTCGGCTCGGGACTGAGGGCTTATAGTGTCGAGTTTCTTAACTTTTTCGCCGACGAAAGCAGAGCCGTGGAGAGCCGCTTCGCCATGCTTTCATTGTTTTGATGCCGTCATTGTAGCGGAAATGACGGGAGGGGTTGTGTCGCCCAGATTTGCTTCCCCCGGTCTACATTTAAAATGAAGCCACACTCTCTCTGGATTTAAAAATCCAGTCGCATACTGTAACGTCATGCTGCGACGCGGGAATGGATGGAACGGAACATTCGGAATCGTTAGTGGATTCGTTAACGTGTGGACGTGTACGATTCCGATGGATCGAACGTTTGGAACCGGTTCCAAACCGGAACCTGGAACCTAGCGTAGCGTATTGCAGGCTAAAGTCATGTGGGTTTGAAACAGCATGAGATATGATCAGAGTGCTCATATTTGTGTGAACTATCCGTAACATTCCCGAGAGGACGTTCCTGGGACTAAACTCTGAATCGCAGCTATTGACGTTATGAAGTCAAAGGCAGAATAAAGAAATCCAGCACACTTACCAGATGAACGTAAGGCACATAGTATCCGTACAGGGCCGCAGGGATCCCAAAGGCCCATATGCGGTATCCAAGAGACTTCCAGATGTGCACGTTAAACAGCTTGCTGGGCGAGGGACAGCGGCTGTCCGATTTGCTGCTGCTGACGGGTTTGGGAAGGAGGGGTTTGTAGGTGAGTCCCGCCAGCATGAGGATGAACATGAAGATGGCCAGCACTCGAAACGTGTGTTGGAGTCCCACGCGCTCCAGCAGGGCTGACATCAAGTACGGGAGTGTGATGGTGAACACGCTGCTGCCCGCCGTCACGATGCCGTTCACCAGGCCCAGTCTCTTCTTGAAGTAGTGACCCAGGATCACCAGACTCGGCTGATACGCAAAACTGCAGCCGCAAGCAAAGACTATGCCATAGGTGAAGTACAATGGCTCGAGAGACCTGCAGACAGAGGGAGAATCGCCATTAGACTGCGTTGGTGCTTTGATACGAAAGGCACGTTGGGTCAAGGTAAAGGAAGGCAAGAGAACAGAAGAGAAGAGGGCCTAGTACAGAGCCTTGTGGGACCACAAGGTGTCATGTCAAGTCACCTTTAGTTTTAAAGTAATACAGATTGTTTCAAAGCAGCTTCACAGTGAAAACAGAAAAATAATGATTCAGTGATGGAGGCAGAGTTCATTTCTGCTGTTAAAGCAGCTTCTAAAAAGGAAAACATTTCATTATTCAGCTGAAATCAGTTCTGTGTTGATTTATTCCGTTGTAAAGATCATCAATTATTAAATTAGTTCATTTCATCTATACAGCAGTTCTGGAGAAAATGATGTAATCATCAGTTCAGTTGTCATATAATGGTGTCAATAATTAAATAATTGTTGAATATTAAGTGTCCGCAACTAAGCAAGCCAGAGGCGATAGTGACAAGAACTCAGAAACTTGGGAGAAACCAGGCTCAGTCGCTCAGTTCTCCTCTGGCCAATGAACAAACAGTGTATGATTATGATTCAGGCAGCATTACAGGTCAGAAGTACAATGTTGTATGTTTCAATTTAATTTCCTTAATTGAACTCTGGGTTCCTTAGGAACAGATAAAATGGTGGAACAAAAGGACTCAACTACCAGCGGGTCCGCACAGTCCATCAAATCATGCGCCAGAATAAAAAAATTTTATTGTCAGGTGTTCAGGATGAACTGCACATCTATACACCATCCACTGCCCATAGACAATCACATTGTTCCCTGTTGACACTAGCTGACTTTACATGGACCCTAATAATCCGTTTGTAATTAGACTACATCAGAATTTAAAAAAAGGTAAAAACATTTGTCAAATCCGATTTAGAATTCCCTGGGATTGTAAGAGGGGTGGTTTAAACCTTTTCTAGTCCACTGGATAGTCCCATCAACACACTCACCGCGCTCTCCCAGCTAATTAGGTGCTGAGACCTATGTTTCAAATCAAAAATGCAAAAAAGGTCTGCACTCTAAAAATCTTTCATTATAGACAGGAGATAAAGTTGACAAATGTTTGATGTTTGTCAACTTTATCTCCTGTCTATGATAAAAGATTTTTAGAGTGCAGACCTTTTTTCTATTTCTAATCCATTGGATAGGACATGCAAACACTGGATCGGGTTGAAAACCGAAACGGGAAAGTTCTCCGCACGTGCAATGATGTGGTGTTATGATATAACGCACGGAACGAGCTGTTCTTGTTTTTGTTGCATATAGTATCATAAATGAGTGTCGTGTCAATCTGAGCTTCCACTCCTCATCTGTGAAGTGCTGCAGGACAGTCCATGTTCGGACTCTAGATACAATAGAATGTGGAGAACAGACGAGTCAATGCCACTGCAATGCTCCCTGTCCTCATCCGGTTTATAGAGCTGAGCACTAGCAATAAGTACACTCGCCAATGAAGGATTAACATCTACTTGCAGTTACTTGTGATGCTAGCATAAATGTAACTGCTTAGCAACAATCAACAAAAAGAAAAATGTTTCAAACGGAGGTGGAATATGATGTACTCACGTGACGAAGGAACTGGCCAGAAGTCCCACGACCCCGACTGCAGCTCCTCCAATAGCCGTGATCCGGCATCCCAGCAGATCCGTGAACACACTGACGATCGGAGAGCAGAAGAAGATCATGCCCATCGAGAGAGAGCCGACCCATGCTGCGCACACATACACACACACACACATCATTCATATAGAGTTCATGAAACTTCCGTTAGATACTGCTAAATGCCTGTACACATGAGATAATCTCCTACAACCAGCTCATTAAATGCTGTTTTTAGGCTTTACATGCAGATCCCTACACCAGCAATACCGTCTGCACATTAAACATGACCAGACCGGATCAAATGATGCGTCAGTGTCCATCAAGATCCAAATAAAACAAGAATAAGTCAATCGAGATGAGGTATTCTTCATTTGTAAAGCATTTCATTCCCTGTATTACACTAAATGAGAAAAAGTCAACATCATCTTTATTGTCATTTTTAGCACATTGCATGGCAATTCTACTTAAAGGGTTAGTTCACCCAAAAATGAAAATTAAGTCATTGTTTACTCACCCCCATGCTGTACCGAGACTTCAAGAGATTTCCACGACGCATGCGCGAGAATTGCGATCTCCTTCAACTACTTCAGTTCAGTTCGCGCGCATGCGTCGTGGAAATCTCTTGAAGTCTCGTTTCAGGCCTACAAGGAAGAAAAGGAATAGTCGAATAAAGTCGTTATTTTTGTTTGTTTTTTCGCACAAAAATATTCTCGTCGCTTGATAAACTTATAGTTGAGCCACTGTTGCGACATGGAATATTTAAACATTTTCTTTAATGACTTTCTGGACCGTCAGGTGTCAGTCCCTTAGGGAGCCTATGTAGCAGTCATAAACCTCTCAGATTTAATCATAAATATCTTCATTTGTGTTCCGAAGACGAACGAAGGTCTTACGGGGTTGGTACAGCATGGGGGTGAGTAATTAATGACTTAATTTTCATTTTTGGGTGAACTAACCCTTTAAGTCTCTGTATAGTTATTTTGTGATGGAAATTCTTATGACCGTACAGTGATTTTCTTGTCAAGATTATTCATACTGTGCTATTGGATTGGCACAGTCCTTACAGGATCCTGCATCTGTCACTTTTCTTTATCACACAAACAAACGCAAACAGAGAGAGAGAGAGAGAGAGAGAGAGAGAGAGAGAGAGAGAGAGAGAGAGAGAGAGAGAGCAGTGCAAGTGTCAGTGAGTAATCCTCTACTCACACACACACAGAAACGTGAATCTAACGCCGCACAACATTACCATCCCAGCACAGACTTATATTATATTTCTGTCACATGCAGAGCCGGCTCTCCCTATAAGCGAACTAAGCGGCTGCTTAAGGCCCCGCCGCCACTAGGGGCCCCCTAACTACAGATGGGCGTCGCCGCTCAAAGTGTGGGGCGCGCCCCACTGATGGGGAACAGAGACGTGACAGGTGGGGCGCGCCAACGGGAGGAAATTTTCCTTTTTATGCCTTTATACCTTTATTCGTTCATGGCGAGTCCGCATCGTCAACTTCATCTTTGCAGCGACGCAGAAAACACCAGTTTATTAATAAACAATTAAATGTCTCCTTGCTATTTTTTACACATTCATAATCATTAGCCTACTTTTGCCGGTTCGTGCGCTTGAGTGCGGCTTTATAACATTCATTATCCTGTATAGCCTGTTTAAGTTATTAAATCAATATAAAGGGGCGATTTGTCCACTAATGGCTTAAATAAACAACTACTAGTCGACTAGAAAAAAACTTCAGTCGGAGGCAGCCCTTATTCCACATATTTTCGAAGCAGCGACCCTGAGCGGAATGAGCGAGCCGAGGAATATTCAGAAATGCGCTGTCAGCTCACATGCTCTGATCCGAACAAAGCAATATTAAAATAATTAATTATTAGTTTATATCTCATACACTGCCCATCATTTTAATCCCATATCAAACACAGTAGCCTATGTTATGTCTATTTTATTTTATTTTTTTAAATAGACCTGTCTTGCCAAATGGATTTCTCTTCTTTTCTTTTTTTTTACATTTTGACACAGCTGCACTTTTATTTTATTTATTTTTTAACTTGCTGTTATGTTATTTAATGTAGATAGTTAGTTTGTATTTAGATACTACTTGTTACTTCAATAAATTAGAACATTTTAAGCGTGTTGCGTATTTCATTGGCATTGTGTTGGGGCGATGGGGGCAGTGGGGCTTGAAAATCCCCCCTTGTCCAAAGTGGGGAATGACCAAAAAAGTTTGAGAACCACTGCGTTAAGTCAACCAACCGTGTCAGATCGTTGTCTTCCCTGGACTTGGAAATTTGACCGCAAAAATGAAACGAGTCTATCCATCGGGTGCAGAAAAAAGAAGAATATGTTTAAATCCCTTTAGAAGGAAGCAAAGAAATTACTGGTCCAACTTCTCCCTCTTTTTAAAGTGTGGAAAAGGGAAAAGCAGTTCAAAGATCGAGACTCCAGCAACACCGCCTAGTTGGCCTATATGCAACAACTTTATTGAAGATTTGTTAGATTGGGGTTAGATTGTATACAGTTGCCGGTTTGCGGTGGCAATACTCCATTATTTACTGCAAGGCAGGGCCCCAAAACTATCCTGCTTAGGGCCCCCAGATTTACAGAGCCGGCCCTGGTCACATGGCATTCACCAGTTTTACTTCAGGAGCCAGAAGTTGAGAGCAAAATTGTTGTACAAAATAACTATCTTTAATCGAACAATGAAACATTAGCATGAAGTAGATGGCATGAATTTGCAGTTTGATTGAATACACAAGCAATCTACACATGATTATATGGTTATTCATGTTTTATTATCGGCACTCCTGTTGTCTCTGAGATATATTAATGTCCTTCATGCTGCAGTTTCACATGGGAAGTAAGAAAGATCACATGATGATCAGGGTTCGAGAGCACGTCTCTCTCCGACAGAAACACACACACACACACATCCACCCACTTCCTCAAAGAACACCACATGTGTGATTCAGATATCCCATTTATTCTGCGTTTCACCAAAACTGTGCCACATGATAGAGGCTGAATCTGCACATGAAAAAGCTTGTGCATTTTCAGAAAAATACAGAATATATGACATTTTATATTGAGACAAGAACCAGTGGTGTTTGGCATCACTGTCAGACACTGTGTGTTATTAACTGTAAGGTTTAGATTAATGTGTGTGGTGTTGTGTAGTGCTGTGCACATGTTTTGATGTGTTTCTTCTCCTCTCTCCTCTAACATTGCAGGTGCAGTCACTTTGACTTTGACATTTCTGTTTATGTTGACGACAAGACCGCTGATTTCTAGTTTTCTGTACAGTTTTGTGGTTAGCCAGGAAAGTAAGCTTATGTTGATTATGTTTGTCCTGTTTCTCTTCAATGTCAAGCTAAGAGGTTAAATTAGACAGTTGGCTACTTTTGCTCATTGCTTTGGCTTTTCCCCTCCCGAAGCTTTTCATTGTTCTCCTAATCAAGTTACGTCTAAATAAGAACATCCTTGTAATTGTCTTGCCTGACCTGAGGATTTCTTTCTTGTACAGTGAAGTGTGCGAGTGTGAGACGAGACTCCGGGCGGCTCTGTTTAGTGTGTGAGGATGAGGTGCTCTATTTCTGAATCCCCGCTTTACTTTTAAACGCTGTGTGACAGGAAACTGTGGTGGAGAAGCTTTATCAGATCTGAAGATGCAACACAACACGACAACATGTGAGCTCAGAAGAGAGAGAGAGAGAGAGAGAGAGACGTAAAGATAGAAAGAACGAACAGAAGAAGGAAGGAACAGGTGATAAGGAGAAGAGTGTTGTGCTGCTGTTGAACTCGGTTGCAGCTCAGACTCATGTGAGGAGGATCAGTGTTAGACATGTTTCCTCACACTCCAGTCCCTGACCGTCAGCTTTCACTGATGATGATGATGAAACTCCACAGGAGGAAGACACACACACTGTTAGCACAGCAAACACAACAGACTCAGAGCTTGAACACACACACCAGCTCTCTGACGACAGATGTGATCAAACACACGAGACTGATTTGGACTCAATCATAGTCTGATCTGAAGGAGACTCGAGTCAGATCTATTATCTATTTACTTCATACAATACAGCTTCACTTCATATTTACTTCAATAACTGCCAGTGTCAATGTTCAATAACACATCAATCACTTACGAAACAAGTTCAGTTTGAGATAAAGCAGTGTCATTACTCAGCTCACTTCAGTTCAAGTTCTGTTCTCATCCGATAATAACTCCAGTAAAATAATATCCCTGAATATGACTGTTATGCTCAGAATATGCTTCTGTTGATTTAAAGGAACATCACAGCTGAAATACAACTGAAGCTCTACTGAGTCGTTCTGTTACGACATTAATATCAGCTGAAGCAATTTATTACTTAAAATGGAACTAGTTTAAAAACAATGATGGTGAAGACTTCCGGTGACGCCATGTTGACAGCAGCCTGAGAGACCGTATTAGTGCTAATGAAGACACGGCTAGGCGTCATGAGCGGGCCCTTCGTTACTTACTGCACCGAGAAATGGATTTGAATGCACGATGTGAAGATATGCAAAATCGTCTAAGGCGAAACAATCTGAGAATTTACAAAGTGGCTGAAGGGAGCGAGGGAAGAGATGTAAAACTTTTTGTACATGATTTGCTTAAATCTGTTCTTCGACTTCCTCCCGAACTTAACATCGTCATTGAAAGGGCACACAGAGCACTCACTGCCAAGCCCAAGAATCCTGAAGTAGCCCCTCGTTCGCTTGTCGTTAGGTTTTTGGACTTCTCTGTAAAAGAAATCATTCTAAGACAGGCCTGGGAGCAGAAAAAAGTCATGCACGAAGGAAAAAAGATCTACTTTGATCACGACTTCTCTCCCGATTTGCAGAAGAAAAGAGCGCTGGTGCGTGAGGTAGTAAAGCAGCTAAAGGTGAAGAACATTCGGGCAAAGTGTGTTTTCCCGGCACAGCTGAGAGTTTTTTATGGAGGATGGCGTGAAGACCTACCCGACATTGACAGACGCGGTGCTGGTACTTGAGGAGTTGGGGGTGCACGCCCGAGTAGACGAGAGGGAGCGACTGGAGACGGAGCTGTGGCGAGGCGGGTGGAATACAGCGGGAAGGAGAGTCAACGGAGGTCCGGCAACACTCGCCTACGCCGAAATTAAAGCCTTTTTCAACGCCGATAACTAGTTGATACTTTCGCCGAGTTCAGCTATCTAACTAAACCAGTTTAGTTAGGAGAAGAAAAGTGAAGATTTCCAATATGGACGAGACGCGAGATCCACTAAGTGGAGGACCACCTATCCACATCTAAGTCGCAAACGAAACGCTCTGGGAGCAACAGCGATACCGCACACGGCATGTTTTTTTTCCCGCGGAGGACCAGTCACCAACCTCCGTCCAAGTTACACCGGGGACTGGGTCATTCAGGTTCGAGAACTAGTCAAAAGATTTACATTTGATCCAGTCAGGTATGTGGAAGCCTACATTGTTCTATTTGTTAGTTATGTGTTCATGTGCAAATGTTCTTTTTGTCCTGAGACCTTTAATGGGCCATTATACTCTTATTTTCTGTAATGATTCTTTTTATGGTGATTTATGTGAGATTCAAGAAAGGGTTATAGTAGTTGAATATACAACATAATAACGGATGGATAATCTAATATGTGTTACTTATAATGTTAAAGGCTTAGGTAGTCCAATTAAAAGGAAAAAAGTGCTGAATCATTTGAAAAAACTTAAATGTAACATAGCAATGCTACAGGAAACGCATCTCTCAGATAAGGACCACATGAAGCTGAGAAGAGAGTGGGTAGACCAGCAATATAGCTCCTCACATCAAAGTGGGAGGAAAAGAGGAGTTGCTATTCTTTTTAGCAAGTCAGCGTATTTTTGCCATGAGAAAATTTTCAGTGACAAGGAGGGGAGATTTCTGATGGTGACTGGATGTATGGGGGGCATTAAAATGACTTTAGTAAATTTATATGCTCCAAATGTGGACTGTCCTATTTTCTTTAAAAATATTGCATCATTGATAGCAGACAAAGCTGAAGGGATTATTCTTGTGGGGGGAGATTTTAACTGTGTTCTGAGAGGATCGGTAGATAGGCTCCCTGCTGACTTTGGTCCAAGGACCAGGAAGTCTTTAACTCTCTGTGCACTAATGGATGAGTTGGGTTTGATAGATGTTTGGCGTTGCCTACATCCCAAGGAAAAAGATTTTACTTTTTTCTCAAATGTTCACTGTAGTCACTCAAGATTAGATATGTTTTTGATGACTGGTGTAGATTCCTATTGAGTGACCCAGTGTAATATTGAAGCAATTACCATTTCAGATCATGCTCCAGTCTCTTTGACGTTAAAGCTGAGTCCAAATAATAATTTTTTGAAGTACTGGAGAGCAAATGTATCTATTCTAAATAACGATGTGATTCAACAACAAATTAGGAAAGTGTTATTAGAGTATATTCAATTTAATGAGATTGAGACCGTAAGTCCATCAGTATTATGGGAGGGAGCCAAATGTGTCCTGAGAGGAAACATTATTGCGATCCAGATTAAAAAGAGAGACGCTTGCAGAACAATTAGGATTGGAAAACAAAATTAGACAATTAGAGAAAGAATACCAAACACTACAAAAAAATTACATACTTAAAATGTTGAAAGAAAATAGGAAGAAACTAAATGACTTATTAACTTATAAAGCAGAGGTGCAGCTTCGATTCACAAATCAAAAGTATTATGAGTTTGGTAACAGGGCAAGCAGACTGTTAGCATTTCAGCTGCGAAAAGCACAATCAAGCAGAGTTGTCCATAGAATTAGGTGTCCAAATTCTGGGGAAATGCTCTCACAACCCAAGGATGTGGCAAAGGCGTTTGCCACTTACTACCAAGAATTGTACAAGGAAGAGAGTTGTCAAAATAAGGGGGAAAAAACAGAGAACTTTTTCAACTCAATATGTCTTACAAAATTGACTGAGGAGGAGGCCGATCTATTGACATGCCCAATTACAAGAGAGGAAATAAAAAACAGCATTTTAAAACTTAAAAATAACAAATCTCCAGGAGTGGATGGCCTCCCAGGTGAATATTATAAAATATTTGAAAAAGAGCTTACGCCTCTTTTAGATAAAGTTTATAATTATGCACTTTCGGAGGGGGATCCTCCTCGGTCATGGTTCGAAGCGATTATAGATGGTAAAGACCCTACTCTGTGCACGTCTTATCGCCCCATTAGCCTCCTCTGTGTTGATTTAAAGATACTTACTGCCATCATTGCAAACAGAATTAACAGAAGCCTTAATTATTGTTGGGACTTGGCCATCGCAGTTGGATAATCTTGTTTCATTCAGACACTCCAAGCAGGGGTTTAGATATCTTGGAGTAATTCTTACCCCCAGGACTACGCAGTTGTTCTCATCTAACTATGATAAATTGTTAAAGGAAATCAGAACTGATTTGAATAGATGGGATGTACTACCGCTTTCTCTTTTGGGTAGAATTGAATGTATAAGAATGAATATTCTTCCAAGATTATTATTTCTGTTTCAAAACCTCCCTGTTGTTATACCACAATCTACTTTCAAATTCCTAGATAAATTAACGTCAAAATTCATTTGGCAGAACAAAAGACCAAGAGTGCGCCTTAAAATTTTAATGTCCGCTAAGGAGAATGGGGGCTTAAATTTACCAAATTTCAAATGCTACTATTGGGCTGCCCAAATAAAAGCTATGGTGGCATGGATCATTCGTGATCCGGAGTCACAGTGAGTCTCTATGGAAGAGTATTCTGTGTCAGGAGTCTCTCTCTCTCTCAACTCCCATTTCTCAACCTGAAATCTCAGAAAAAAATAAAAATTACAAATGTATGGGTCAAACATACTTTAAAGATTTGGAATAAGGTCCAAAAGCAGTTGAAGGGAAAGACTGCTTTATCTCGAGCTATAACTATTAATGGAAATATTGAGTTCCTTCCATCTTTATCAGACAACAGCAGCTTTCGGGGATGGGCTGAGAGGGGTCTCCTCACAGTGGATCAATTGTTTGACAGAAATGTAATTAAAACCGTTGCCCAATTAAGAGCAAAATTCAAGTTACCCTCCAGTGATTTATATAAATATTTTCAGATAAGGAGCTATGTAACAAAACATAATGATTGGGAACTGATCAGAAGAGAGCCTACAAATATAGAGAAGCATTTTATTAAGTTGATTGAAAATGGTGGTGTAATGAAAAAAACAAATGTCCTTGATGTACAAAAAATTGTTGATTGACATGTCAGATAATACACACCATATAAAACAACAATGGGAAATGGAGCTGAATGCTTCCTTGGATGACGATGTTTGGGCTGACATTTGCTCTGGATGTCATAAAGGTGTGGGCAGTCAGGTTTGGAGGGAGTTTGATTGGAAGACAAAAATCAGATTTTTCAGGACCCCGTTGAAATCTTTCCTCACCAAGAGTACTATGAATGACAAATGTTGGAGAAACTGTGGATTGGTTGGTGATCAAGCTCACATCTTTTGGGACTGTCCCATCTTACACAACTTTTGGAAGGACATTAAGGGCATTGTGGAAAATCTACTAAAAGTGAACATCTCTTTTGACTCCCAAACATTTTTACTGGATATATTTCCAGACAATCTTTCTCATGACCAAGCATTTCTTCTCCATCTCCTCTTAATGACGGGAAGGAAAATGATAACAATCTGTTGGTTAAAACCTGAGCCACCCACCGTTTCACAATGGATACAAAATATAAGACAAGTTTATTTAATGGAACGGTTGACAGCACAACTACAATTAAAAAACTCAGTTTTTGAAAGAAGATGGGGTCCTGTTATTGACTTTTTGAAATAGGACATAAGCCTATGCCTTAAATTGTTTATGTACAGCGGGAAGAGTGTTCATATAAGTGAATTGTGAGCCGATTCAGCAGGAAGAGTGTTTTATGAACATTGCTGTAGACGAGGCTACGCTGAATGCACATGTGGCGCAGGCTTTGTTTCTTTTATATTTTGAGTTAATAAAAAGTACGAGTCCCAGTCACGCCGACCGTCTTCTTTCTTCCACCCACATTGAAATCTACCACAACTACAATGAATTATTACTCACAGTAATTACTCAATTATTTGCAGAAAAACAACCGATGAAGAGTGACTCCTGTTCACACTGGATCTAATCATGACTGTATGATCTGGATACAGTCCACTTCTCTAACTCCTCACCGCTTAAAGGGGAATTGACTGCTGGCACGATGATTTAATAAATACATGATTGAGGCCTGAGGTCTTCTCTTTTATCAGAAACCTCAACACCCATAATGCACTCTGGCCCGTCTGGCCATACGACTGAGACACAAATGCAGAGTCGTTTTAACACAGACCTACAGCTGTCAAAAGTCCACTAGATAATAGTAAAAAACTATGCTTTTTGCATCATCTAGCAGACTTTTGCAAACAAATATACTGATATTTGTGTGCAGGAAACATAGCCATACGTCTGGATTTTACGGCGCGACCTCTCATTTGTCCTCCTTTTTGGGGAGGCTGAATCGGCCTAAAACCTGCTCTCGAATCTTTATTGGGACGCGACAGCAAAGCATCTAATGCCGTAAGATCTCTGGTCAAGCAAATGATTGGCTGAAAGCGCTGTCAAATAAATATCTGATATATCTGTCACGGAATGGTCAAAAGTGAAGCAAGGATTCATGTGCAGGAACTCAGGATCTTTATTAAACAAAACTAAACAAAACTACAAACCAAAACGCCCCGTGGGGGAAAACAAGGCAGGCATATGTACCAAACAAGAGGGAACATAGACAACAAAGTAGCACAGGACTGCAAACACAGGGAGACTAAATAGGGAGCAAACAAAAGAGGGCAACAAACAAAGCAGGTGGGGAAGATTAATCAATTATCAGGTAATGAGATGGGAGGGGCTAGACAATTGACAGGAGAGCACATGGCACAAGGAATACAAGACAAGCCATGTGCTCACAATGAACCAGACTAAACATAAACACGACAAACTGGGAATGTCAGAGCTCTGTCACCAACCAGAATATAACCCAGACAGAAGTGACAGAACCCTGATACCCAACCCTTGACCCAATATCATTGGTTAAAAACATAAACAAGCCTCCGCGTGGCGGCTCCGTCATATCATAACTTAACATGCCGAAACGTCAGACCTCATTTAATCCGGAATAGAGAAAAGAGCTCGAGTTTATATCAAGTGCTGTCGCCTGAGCTGAGCACAGGGGGAACTTGCCGCAGAGTGTCCTCCTTTTTGTTCTGGAAATGGCCACCCTAAGGTTACATGAAGGAAAAGTATGCATTGTTCATTTACCAAACTACTGATGTTGTAACAACTACAACTTAACATTAATTGATGACAGAATTTTCATTGTTGGGTGAACTAGCCCTGCTTTACTATCGCCTGTAAACACAGCGACGACAACCAGAGCACATGTGAAGCCTTTGTGTGTGTGTGTGTGTGTGTGTGTGTGTGTGTGTATGAACGCGTCCATCAGTGTGTGTCGCGCCTTTCACACGCGTGTCCAGCAACTCTCCAGCTCCCAGTACTGTGTGTGTGTGTGTGAGTGTGCGAACGCGTCCATCAGTGTGTCGCGCCTTCCACATGTGTCCAGCAACTCTCCAGCTCCCAGCACTGTGTGTGTGTGTGTGTGTGTGTGTGTGAGTGTGTGTGTGTGTGTGTGAAAACGTCCATCAGTGTGTGTCGCGTCTTTCACACGTGTCCAGCAACTCTCCAACTCCCAGTACTGTGTGTGTGTGTGTATGTGTGCGTGTGTGTGTTGTTCAGTGTTTAGTGGTGATCATGGAAACTGAGGAAGCAGAGTGAAACACTAGAGATATCCTCTCACACAGAGTTATGTTCTCCTCTTCCTGAAAACCAGTTTCCTCAGTCCCGTAAACATGCAGATCTGCTCCAAACGCTGGAGTCCGGGACGCAGATATCCATTTCCGCTGAGATCCATCAGTGACACACACTGGACTCAGAGTCAAGAGTTCAGTAGCCACTGCATTTACAACCAATAATGGTGTGTTCACACCGAACGCGAATAGAGCGTCAAATACACGTCTATCGCGTCTAGTTAGACCAGGTGTGCCCAACCCTGCTCCTGGCGATCGACTGTCCTGCACAGTTCATCTCCAACCCTAATCAAACACACCTGAAGGTCTTAACAACCAATTAAGGTCTTCAGGATTACTTGAAAATTAAAGGCAGGTGTGTTTGATCAGGGTTAGAGATAAACTGTGCAGGACAGTCGATCGCCAGGAGCAGGGTTGGGCACACCTGAGTTAGACGCTTGAACATTTTGAACCCATTTGCGCGCACCACCATAAACCACCATAAACCACCACCATATATATATATATATATATATATATATATATATATATATATATATATATATACACATATACACATCAATTCATCAATTCTCTGATGATTCAGCCCGAGTGGCCTTTGTTATCTCCCTGCTGTCTGGCCGAGCTCTCCAATGGGACCAATCCGTTTGGAACTCTGATTCTCCTGTGGTAAAGTCCCTGTCAAGTTGTATTCAACATTTCAAAGAAGTGTTTGGTCAGACAGTTATATATATATATCCTTGTTTAACTTTATTTCACTTATATTTTTTTTAAAGAAAAAAAATATATTTTTGTACATTATTTTAAATGTACAATGTTTAAACGTACTTTAAATGTGTAAATATAAGAGAATTCATGGCTCTGCACATTGTTTATTTTATGTAATGGTCTCTGAGTGTTTGCAAGGTTGATACATTTAAACTATATACTTTTCTGTAGTTTAATGTAAAACAATGCGTAGTGTTGCTGTCCTGTGAGGGAAAAAAGTAGGCTACTTCACATTTATACGCGAATACTTAAAGTATGAAGTTCCTTACATTCCACCACTGGTTATTTTGACAATTAAAGTAACAAAATGTAGGTCTATTGTCACAATATTAGTTTTATTGTCACAAATTGTTGCTAACTACAGCTGCGTCCCATATCAAAATGCGCATCTGAAGTGCTCGGACCGGTCTGGCCTACGGAGGATTGTTCTTGTCGCCTAGCAACTGTGACTGACAGCTGCCGATGACAAGCGGGAGTAACGTTTCCTCTTGACTTTTTATATTCAACTGGTTTTAAATATTCAAATAGGGTTGAAAACCTGTGTAAATATATTCACCATGGTCCATTTCTGTACATAATAAAAAGAATACACTACCCTACAAATCGCATCAAGGTAGCCTACGATATAAGTGAACATTTGAATACATATATATATACAGTATGTGCCTGTATGTTTTCTTTTCTTTTCATATTTCATTACATTATTTACGTAAGTTTACACCCAATACCCAATTGAACAGTTTAAAGTGTAATCCGGCCATTTAGGACGCAGTCTCTGAATAGGTATAGGCTACGCAGTAAACCAGCTCTGGCCATGGTCTTGGCTAAGCCGAAAATATGACTCGGCGGCGCCGGGGCTGAAACATCCTCCCATGTCCTCCAGTAAAATATTTAAAAAAAAATGGCAATAGCCAATTCTGGCTCCATAGCTCTTTACTCAATTATATCAAATGAATTATCAGAATGGCAGCTGTAGTCTCGCACCGTTGCTTGGCGCCAGAGCGGTAATCGGGAACACCTGGTTGCGCAATTAGGAAATCCTACGAAGGCTACATGTTGCGTCCTTTGAAGGACGAATAGGCTGCATCCTTCGAAGTCCGCGGCCTTCACATTGGGACACAGCTATTGTCTGGTCTCGTCTGTACATGACACACAGACTCACCTGCTACTTACCGGCTACTTACCTGACATCCAGTGGACTATCTTCATGACCCTTATCTTCAACCATCCGTCTTCAACCCTTCCATGTGACTCTCCATCTGCATCTGAAACAGAGACTATAGTTATCCTTCAGTTAAGTTCCCATCTGCTTATCAACTGTTTGAATACGTTCCGGGTTACTTGACTGTAACCCTGTTCCCTGAAAAAGCGGAACGAGATACTGCGCTGCTTGGCGCATTGGGAACGTCTTTAATCGTGACCCGCTGTGAATATAGTGTGTAAACACGTCGATAGAATCGACCGGAAATAATATAGCCTTGGTCGGTGACATCATCGGCGTGCGCCCGCGCGCAACCGCGAGGCTATAAATAGATGAGCTGCGGGTGCATCGTCAGGATATTTTGTCTGAAGAACTGTCCTGGGACATCATCAGCACGGCAAAGTAGCGCAGCATCTCGTTCCGCTTTTTCAGGGAACAGGGTTACGGTCAAGTAACCCGGAACGTTCCCTTTCAAAAGCTACAATCGATGCTGCGCTGCTTAGCGCATTGGGAAGGAGAATACCCACGCCGCCGTGCTTGAAGGTGTCTGGACTCCTTACGGTTGTGTAGGTGTGCTCACAAGAACGCAAGAAAGCCCTAGACATTAGCTTGTGATGTCGACTCAAGGACGTGAGAGCCCGGAGTGGGATGAACATCTAAACTATAAAACCTTATGAATGTGTGCGGAGAGGACCAGCCTGCCGCATCAAAAACATGATACAAGGGGGCACCCCTTGCCAAAGCAGTAGAGGAGGCGACCCCTCTGGTGGAGTGAGCCCTTAGACCTATTGGCGAAGCTTGGCAGCACGCCTCATGGGCAAGAGCAATAGCATCCCTGACCCAATGTGACATGGTCTGTCTAGTAGCGCTAGCACCCCTGTTACTGCCCCCATAACAAACAAATAGTTGCTCTGACTTACGCCACTGGCTAGTACGGTGAACGTAGGCCTGAAGAGCACGGACTGGACACAGTCTGTGAGATCTCTCCTGCTCCGGCGTTGTGAACGGCGGAGGGCAGAAGGCCTCAAGAGTGACCGGATGTACAGCCGAAAACAGTACTTTAGGCTGATGATCAGGATGAGGATGCAAAATCACTTTCCCCATTCCTGGGGCAAAGTCTAAGCAGGATGGGGATATTGACAGAGCCTGCATGTCCCTGATTCTTTTTAGAGAGGTTATAGCCATAAGAAAAAACATCTTTAGGGTCAGAAGTTTGTCAGACGCTGACTCTAGAGCAGGGGTCGGGAACCTTTTTTGACCAAAGAGCCATTTTTTCATTTTTGGTTAATGAATTTTTCCAAAAGAGCCACAGTAAAATAATTATATAATATTATTATTAAAGACGTGCTTTTTTTCAATAAAATTTCAACAGCATTAGGCTAAAAACAAACAAATATTTAGCAAAGTTTCAATATTAGTGAAGGGCTTTCACTGTGAGGTTGAGTTGCCAACTGATGAGCATAAATCCTCTCTGTCTGCATGAGAGAGAGAGAGAGAGAGAGAGAGAGAGAGAAAACACAGTACTTACATTTACTGTGTTTACGTGAATACTCGACTTGACATTTTTATGTATTTCTGTATTTGTTTGGCCGTTTAGGTGCGCAACCGAAGACAAAGGCTATGCTTTTCCGTGTTGCGCTCGGCGCGCGCACACAGCATCCTGCCAGTAATTCCGTTCTCTTTCGCGACTTATCGCGCTTTTAATATTTCTTTTCAATATAAAGCACATCCTGCTCTTTTTTTCATTCCTTCAATTTTTGTTATTAATAAATTAAAACAGAATCTTTAACTGAAATCTGCGTGGATTATCAAAAATACGACCCATTTATCATGTGTCATAAAGGGTTTCAGCGGCAAAAGTGAAAGTATTAAAGTTTACAGGCTTCTTTTACGTTTTTTGCTGCTTTTCGCCATTAGGCCTACCTTAAACAAGCTGCAGCTGCTTGAATCCCAGTGCAGGAGCTGTAGGTTATCACAGAGACAAGTTGATTGCTCTGATGACTCGTAACACTCGCGAGCGCGACCAGCACAACGCTCTTTTGCCGGTACAACATGAATATACTTATAAACGTTTAACTAACTTCGGTAGACTGTGCTACAAGGGAATTTTAACTGGCAGATTTTTCTGCAGAGAGCCGATCTCTATTGATGTGTCTTATTTTTTTGTTTCGCTCGTTTGTTGGTAAAGGGTGAGAGACCTCGCGAGCCACATGATTTTTGCCAAAGAGCCAGGTATGGCTCGCGAGCCATAGGTTCCCGACCGCTGCTCTAGAGGTTCGAAGGGGGTCTCAACCAGACCCTCTAGGACTATAGCTAAGTCCCATGAAGGGATCTTGGTTCTTACGGGAGGCCTCAGTCGTCTGGCTCCACGAATGAAGCGAGCGAGCAGAGGATGTCTCCCGAGTGGCACCCCATCAACCAAGGCGTGGCAAGCCGAAAGAGCAACCACATAAACCCTGAGAGTGGCGGGGCATGTGCCTGTTGATCATTTTTCCTGCAGGAAATCCAGAACTGAAGCAATCTGGCAGTTGACCGGATCTGCATTATGTACAACACACCACCTTTCAAAAACACCCCATTTGTTGGCATAACTCTTTCTAGTGGAGGGAGCCCTAGCACTTAGAATAGTCTCAATAACGGCAGGCGAAAGCCCAGTGTCCCTCAGTTGGTACCCATCAGGGGCCAAACATGAAGGTTCCACAGGTCGGGCCTGGGATGGAATATCGTGCCCTCCGCATGGGACAGAAGGTCCCTCCTCTTCGGAATCGCCCATGGCGAGCCGTTGAGGAGAGATATTATCTCCGAGAACCACATTCTGTTCAGCCAACGCGGCGCTATCAATAAAAGGCTACTGGGAGCAGAGCCACTGAAGGAAACACATACAGGTGCATTTTGGGCCATGTGTGCGCCATCGCATCCAGATCCAGGGGGGCTGGGTGACTCAGAGAGAAATAGAGGGGACGTTGCGCTGTCTGATGGGAGGCGAAGAGGTCCACTTCCGCTTTGTAAAATCTGGTCCAGATCTGATCGGCTACTTCTGGGTGGAGTTTCCATTCCCCCGTCAGCAGTTTCTGTCTGGAGAGTAAATCTGCTCCCACATTCTGGTGCCCAGTGATGTACACTGCCCTGAGTGACAGGTACTTCTCCTGGGCCCAGAGAAATATCTACCTCGCTATTTTGTTCAGATTGCGTGAGCGCAGACCTCCCTGGTGATTTATATAAGAAACTGCCGCTGTGCTGTCCACCCGCAGTAGGACATGACAGCCTCTCAACTGAGGGAGAAAGTATTTCAGGGCCAGAAATACAGCCATCAGCTCGAGGCAATTGATATGCCAATCGAGCTGATGACCCTCCCATTCCCCTTGAGCTGGACGACCACTTAAGACCGCTCCCCAGCCCAACAGGGAGGCGTCTGTCGTTAGCAATCTGCGACGACAAGCCGCCCCTAGAGTGGAACCCAATGCGAGGAACCGGGGTCTGAGCCACAGAGAGAGTGTATGAAGCCTGCGGCGCGTCATTTTTATTTGCCTTTGAGGATTGGCCCTTGGATGAAATCCCCTGGCTTTTATCCACAACTGAAAGGGTCTCATGTGCAATAGCCCCAAAGAAATCACTGTGGATGCTGAAGCCATGTAACCTAACATCTTTTGGTACTGACGAACAGTGAAAATATTCATCCTTCAGATCGATCGTGACGGACCAATCGTGATGTTGAATTTGCGACACGACCGTCTTGACGGTTAACATCTTGAACTTGAGCGCTTTGACTGTAAGGTTAAAGCCTCGAAGATCTAAGATTGGACGTAAACCCCCGTCCTTTTTGGGGACCAGGAAGCATTTGCTGTAACAGCCCGGCTCCCTCTCTGGCAGAGGAACATGTTCTATGGCCTATTTGCTCAGAAGAGTTTGTAGCTCTTGTGAAAGTACATGCATCAGCTCCGGTCTTACAGAAGTGGAGACCACGCCGTTGAAACACGGAGGACGATGAATAAATTGGATTCTGTATCCTATTTGTACTATGCCCAAGCAGAAATGCTTGGCAGAAGTTGCCATGCTGCCAGACTCTCTGATAGTGGTATCAGTTTTAATACTTCCTCTTGAGGGGATGTTAGATGTTCCGTGCCCTGGATGAAAGCAGGGAGCAACGGAACATCTAACATTTCACTGGAAACCGCTGCCCCCCGAAGCACCAAAGGTGGCGGGATGGAGAGGTTTTGTGAGGGTAGGGCTGCAACTAACGATTATTTTGATAATCGATTAATCGGACGATTATTTTTTCGATTAATCGATTAATCGGGTAGAAATTAAATTAGATTTTTTTTTTTTTTTATAACTAAATAAAACCGTAAATCAGGGTATTTATGTGTAAAAGTGTACTTTAAAAAGTGCAAAAGCCACACATTGAGTTTTACTAATATCAATATTTGCATTGTTTTTAATGATAATTGCTGATGGCAAGTTGACAAACATGATTATTGTTAAAAAAATGATATCCAACATATGTTTTAACACAATTTTTGTTAAAACAAATTTACACAGACATGTTGTTCAGATGTGAATATCTGAACTAAAAACAAACTAAAAACATCTAAAATATATAATTCATTTAATTTTTATTTAAAATTAATTATATATAAGGAATATAAGGATAAAGAATATAATATATATTATATAATATATAAAAGAATATAATATAAGGATAAATTGATTAAATAAATATAGAAAGACTGAAAACAATTGTGTAAACGTAGAGCCGCAGTAGATCGCGTTTGACAAACAATTAAAACTTAGTAGACTAATGCTATAAAAAGAGAACGGAATGGAGGTAACGTTACCCAGCAAGCTAACAGGCTTGAGTAAAGGACAGGAGAAATGATGCATTAGTGCACAAGCATTCGCTGAAAACCACTGAGTACAGTGACTAAAAAACAATATTTTACTGCTGCTGTTATTAACTGCCTTTGTATTTAGTGCTTCACTTTGTAAACACCATTTTAATTTAACCTATTTCTGCGGTAGCGCTATTTTAATCCATCACTTACGTTGCGAGCGAACTGATTGCGCAACCTGATGCTCGAGACAAAATACAGACATCCCAAGATCCCGGAAGTCCCGGGAGTCTCCCTCATATTGATTGCGGCACCCTGATGCCCGCGAATTAGTTCAAACTCCCGAAATCTAGAGCGCGCAAGCAAGAGCGCGCATGCGAGACAGAAGAGACTGCTCCAAACCGTGTAGCGCGCGCGCTCGGCAGAGAGAGACCTTGCGTGTGTGTGCGTACCAGTAAACGCTCCCGACGTAAGCAGACCAACTAATCGATAATGACATTCGTTGACAACGATTTTCATAATCGATTATAATCGATTTTATCGATTAGTTGTTGCAGCCCTATGTGAGGGTAACGAGAAGGGGCGGTCAGATATAATACGCGCCCTGTCCCGCGGGGGGCTACCCCCAACAGACTAGGCGCCAGACCATCAGGACTTCTTCTTTCTGTTGATGATAGTTGTAGCAATGTTCAGGGAAGAAGGAGGCGGGAACCGGCGAACAATCAAATAAACTTTATTCAAATGAAATAAACAAACAAAATACCTGCCAGCAGTCCCTCACGGAACTGCTGGCTACCCAAAATAAAATATAAATACCTGCCAGCAGCCCCTCACGGCCGACTGCTGGCTACCAAAATAAAATACAAACAAAACACAACTAAAACACAGGCCTGTTCCTCTCTCGATCATCAACGTCGTCGCTCCTCCTTTATGCTTCCGCTCCTCCGTGAGAGATGCGAGACCGGTGTGCTTCACAGGTGTTGCTCATTAGCAATCGCACCACCGGCCTCGCGCCATTCTCTCACGTCCCTCGGCCGTCCTGTTCGCCACAATAGTCCTGAGGTCTGGCTTGGGAGGTTGCTGAGCCTGACGAGCCTGTCTCCAGTTCTCACTAGGAGGAGCACGGCTCGCCACGCTCTGCTTTTTAACCTCCCTAGGTCTTGAAGGACCAGGGAGAGGTTGGGTGGCCGATGGCCCCTCCCCTTGAGTGCGGCGAGGAAGGAACTGAACAAACGCCTCCTCATGCTTCTTGACCTCCCTGAACCTGGTGACTACTGAGTTGACCGAGTCAACAGTTGACCAAACAGGCCAGAAGGAAAAACTGGAGAGTCAAGAAGAAAGACATGATCTTTATCATTAATGCCTGTGAGGTTGAGCCACAGATGCCTCTCCGTGCTAACTAAAGCGGACATAGAACGGCCGATGGCATGGGCCGTTTGCTTAGAGGCACGAAGAGACAGATCTGTGGCTCGGCGCAGTTCAGAAAACGCTTCCTCATCTATCGTTGTACCCGCACTCAGGTCCTTCAAGAGGTCAGCCTGGTATGCCTGTAACATAGCCATTGTGTGCAGCGCAGCACCAGCCTGACCTGCAGCTTGGTAAGCTTTACCAACAAGCGAAGATGTTATTCTACACGGCTTTGAGGGGAGGGGAGGTTTTTTAAGCGAAGATGCAGACCCAGGCGAGAGATAGCTGGCGAACGTCTCTTCAACTTGGGGCATCTCCGCATACCCTCGCGCCTTTGCCCACGATAGTCGAAAAAGTCGACGTCGAAGGCACGAAGACACAAGAGGTATAAGGTTTTCTCCATGATTTAGATAGCTCATCATGGAGGTCCTCGAAGAAGAAGAGAGACTGATGTTGAGGTCCCTCCCCCTTGCCACCAGACAAAAACCTATCCTCAAGCTTACTGCGTTTGGGGGTCTCTTGTTCACGAGGCCAGTCAAGCTGCAATCTGGCCACCGCGCGAGTAACCACCTCGAGAAGCTCCTCGACAGATTTATCGTCGCGAGAGGAACGCTCAGAGGTTGGCTGCTCGAAGTCCGTACATCTAAGAGGTTCCTTATCGTCCCCCGGGTGAGCCGAAGAAGCATCGGGATGCACTTCGGGATCACGTGAGGGAACGAGTGGATCTGGTGAACAAGCAAGCGAAATCCAGCCAAATCCATTCGGGAGCCCCACGATGATAATGCGGGTGCGGACTGAAAGTAGCCAAGACGAGCGCGAAGCACAAAAGCTCACAATGCTCGCACTCTCCAGACTCCAATGCAGCGGCCGCATGCTCCTCCCCCAAACACACAAAGCAGTAAGCGTGTGTATCCAGTTCTGACATGGGTCGAGAACATGGAGGGACACAGCGCTTAGCTTGCTGACTCATTTCTCTTTTTACTTTTTGAACTCTTTTACAAATGACGTTAAGAGATGAGAAAGAGTTCAAATTCTGCACACTGTCAGGTATAAAGCTAAATAACTCCTAACAAAGATCTGTAGCAGAGAGAAAATAGATGCTTGCACACCAACACAGAGAGGTCTCTGAAGACAAAAGACCTGACGATGCACATGCGGCTCATCTATTTATAGCCTTGCGGGTGCTCGCCGTTGGGCGCGCGCCAATGACGTCACCGACCGAGGCTATATTACTTCCGGTCGATACTATCGCCGTGTTTACACACTATATTCACAGCGGGTCACGATTAAAGATGTTCCCAATGCACTAAGCAGCGCAGCATCGATTGTAGCTTTTGAATGGGAACTCACCATATTTCCGTCTGCTTCTGCAATCCTGTTAATAAACATGGTTACACTTACCACCTGTCTGACTCCTGTTCCATCCGTGACAGAAGACCAGACCAAAAATGCAGAATCCAGCGATCCATTCGCGGAACTCGTTCAGGCTGTTCGCCAATCTCTACTACCTTCACCAGCTAATCCACCCACCGTTCCCGAAGATATCCTTCACTCTGCACGCCAGCATTCACTTCCGCAAACACCCGCTGCTTCGTCAGCTGCCTCTGCGAGTTCCATGGCCCGTCCAGCGACATTCACCGGAGAGGCGGAGGATTGCAGCGTTTTTTTGCTTCAGGTATCGCTCTATTTTCAGATGCAAGCACATCAATTCTCTAATGATTCAGCCCGAGTGGCCTTTGTTATCTCCCTGCTGTCTGGCCAAGCTCTCCAATGGACCCAATCCCTTTGGAACTCTGATTCTCCTGTGGTAAAGTCCCTGTCAAGTTTTATTCAACATTTCAAAGAAGTGTTTGGTCAGACAGTTTCCGAACTCACTGTTCACGATCAACTCTACAATCTTCATCAAGGAAAATCTTCTGTGAGTACATATGCACTTTAATTCCGCACGCTGGCGCTTCTAGTGGCTGGAATGAGACCGCCCTGATTACTGCTTTTCGGCATGGTCTCAACACCAACATCCGTCAGCTGGTAGTGGTATATGAAGATTCAATGGGAATTGAAAGCCTCATTCAGAAAACCATTCGAGTATCCCAACGTTTGTCTGCCTGTGATAACCTTGCTACCGCTGTAAGTCCTCCGCCCACGGCTCCATCTGTCGCTCCTCCAGCACCTGAGCCCATGCAAGTTGACTCCACTCATATCTCTTCCACGGAGCGGCAGCGTCACATTCAACTCCACCTCTGCCTGTACTGTGGGGGTGATAAAAATCTCATCAACACCTGCCCTGTCCGACCTCAACGCCCGGCGGTAAGCACCATTCAAATTCCTCCCAAGATTGCAACCTTGAACCGTACTAACGTCCGTAAACACCAAAGTCATCAAGATCTCAGAGTTCAAACCATCTAGGGTAAGCCGCTGGGCCAAGGTCGCATTCGCCATTTCACCCCCACACTGACGCTCATTATATAACCGTGAGACCGACGGTTATAGTTGAACACCGTCATTAGTACTCTATAACCGCCAAAACCGTGTTATTGAAATATTTTTTTACAAACATTTTTTATCATAGAGAATGTTTAAATACTAATATCAGTTTACGAGGGAAATGGAGGTGGAGTTAGTGGTGCTCCGGAGGCTGCTTCTGCTGGAGATGATTCGGGAGAGGTCTGTGCCCCTTTACCGATCAGAGCGCGCGCTGACACGGAGTAAAGCTTTGTTTATACTCGACGCGTCCACATGAGCGCGAAGGTGCGCGCGGGAAAAATGACGCGTTGGGGGCGCAAGAACCCATTTCGCTTGGCTGTGTGCACGGCTTTTTTTGTAAGAGCGCGCGCGGCGCCGCATCCGAGGATGAACGACTTCAAGCCGAATCTGCCCGAGCATGTAGGCCTACGTCTCACCGCACCGGCAGGCAGTTTGCGCGTCTAAATTGCAAAGTTCATTGCAAAGTTACTTTTGTTAAGGTTTTGTTTACTGTGTGTGATTCATTTAATGGAAAGCACATTCACTTCTAGTTGTCTTGCTGTTAATTTTAAATAAACGTAGAGCAAGTAGCTAATCAGTGTCTGCTCGTTTATTCAAACTAAGTTGTCCTATAAGAGCGTCGTTGTGGATCGCTTTTCAAAGGCTTGCAAGTTAATCCCATTGCCTGGACTTCCTACTGCTTTTGAGGCCGCTGAAGCCCTCTTCAATCATGCGTTTCGAAACTTCGGCATTCCTGAAGACATTGTGTCGGACAGAGGTCCGCAGTTCATTTCAAGGGTTTGGCAAGCGTTCTTCAGACTCCTTGGGGTTACTCTTAGCCTGTCTTCTGGATACCACCCTCAGACTGGCCGTCAGACTGAGCAGAACATCCAGGAGATCGGACGGTACCTGCAAACCTATTGTCACCAGTACCAGGACAGCTGGAGCAGAAGTGTGTGGCTTCAGTTCAGTAAAGAGGAATGTGATGGGAAGGCTGGTTGGAAAGGAATCTCGCTCTGCCCATTTTTCATTTACAAAGAGGCAGAAGATTTCCACAGAAAACAACTTATGTTCCTGATGTTTCCACGTCCCCTGTTTCAGTGCCTGTACTAATACCCTCTGGTCGCATTTTACCTTGAAAATCAACACTATGAAAACAACTATAGTTTCAAGTAAAAACAGAGAACTTTGTAGCTTATCAGAGATTAAAAAATAGAATATGTGAGAAATATAATATCATCCATGTATTTCTATTGTGTTAGAGGTCAAGCCTAATATTTTTATGTTCAAAATGAATAAGCTCGCTGTTCAGACACAAAATTAATGGTTTTTTTTTAGGGATTGACCGAAATTTTGGCCGCCAAAAATGCCAATTTAGTTTTTTGGCCAAAAGAGAAAAAAATGAAAATATGATTCATACAGATAAGAAACTGTAAAGGATCTCTTTTATTTGTGTAAACTCACAATATCAACAAACTGTTGTGCTTCTGTGAAATAATGAAAGCAAACAGGATGCGTGAACTCAGTGAACTCGGTCTCAGTGAACTCAGAGTATACTTGCCTCACGGATATGAGAAATATATCTATGGAAAGCTTTTAAATTAGATAATTCAAATCTAAAACAAATACTCTCTGATTATGTAATCTATATAAAAGGTTCATTTCTCTCTATAGGTGCGTTCACTATATGCAGGAGATCAACTTGTTCTTTGCAGCGACACTGACACAGAAAACACTAGTTTATTATTATTAATAAAAAAAATGTCTCCTTGCTATTTTTTCGGACACATTCATAATCATTACTTTTGCTTTTCGGCAAGCTTAACGTGTGCACTTAAATGTGCGAGGCATATTTTTTGCCCCCCAGTTTATACTTAATTGATTAATATAAATGTTTGATTAGTCGACTAATGGCTTAAATGAACGACTACTGCTAGTCGACTAGATAAACCTTTAGCCCTAGTTAAATCTGATTCTGTTGCATAGAACTGAATGAGGAATAATATATGACACTTCTTATAAATGCCCAAGCAGGTATTACATAATGTTGGCACCCTGAGTGTTGAAAACCTTTGTTGTAGGGTAGCCTATATGTTAATTGAGTCAAAACATTTGAGTCAAGGCATTCAGGAATAGCATTAACCCTACGCTGGCTATATTCATTAAAATAACATGTCTGTGGATGTTCTCTAAAGAACAACTGTGTGTGTGTGTGTGTGTGTGTGTGTGTGTGTGTGTGTGTGTGTGTGTGTGTGTGTGTGTGTGTGCACCTCAGTAGGATCAGTAGTACCTGAACTATAGGTTTATGTTAATGCCTAAGACATGGATTTCATGTTTAAAGATCATTAACCCTCTGGGGTCTAAAGTGTTTTTGGGGTCCTTGAGATGTTTTGACATGCCCTGACATTTGTGCTTTTTTTCAGTTGCTTATAAACATATTAATTGCACAGGTGCAATTACACTCTATTTAGCACACACAGGGCTACTATAATATGTGAGCAACATGTATGTACATATTTGTATTTTTGAGAGAATATTGTTTATGCATGGTTATTGAAAAAAATTAAAATTAAAGTCTCTGAAATAAGGCCACAAAACACATATTGATTATTTCTTCACAAGACTTTTGAAAATTGTATCACATAGCCTAGAATATTTGCTCCAAAACTATGTGAGAATCATCCTGACTACTCATTCAGATAAGACAATAAAGTATTTTTAGATTTTTAATGACGTGTTTTGTGTCAGAAAGCTTTATGGGAGGAGGCGTGATCTCTAATTAATATGTGTGGCATTTCACACCTGAGAAAGACAAAGACCCTCCCATAATGGCCCTATTAGGTGCTATCAGGCCATATCATTATGAGGAGCCTTGCACAAAGAATGAGGAGATTTAAAAAAGAATGGCTTTTAGATTGTTTGGATTTATTTACAACACAACATAATCCAAAGATACACAACAAAGGACAAAAAAGCACATTAGTAAACACACTGATCTAAAGACATAGGCTTGAACAGTCACACAACTTTGTGCCATTGAAACATAGTACATACCTGTCATTTCCAAGGTGTTTGATTTTTCATTTGACCATGTTCATGTACAGAGACTGTTGAATGTTGAAGTCAGCAGGACTCATCAGTGGCATCTCTCCCTGTAAAAAATGAAATAAAAAAAATAAACACCTTTGAACATGCTGATATCAAGAGAAACTATATGGCTGCACGACTTTGGGCATGCATTGTAGAAAAAAATACGATTTAATTATATATATATATACACACACACACAGTGCTTAGAATAAGTGAACACACCCATGCTAAAGTTGACTACCCTTCACAATATAGACATGGTTTTATTTCAGTTAGCCTAACTGAACATTTATACATAAATAATATTGTATTTAGACAGTATCACATATATTACCGGAGGCTGAAATATATTTCAATAAATCATTATAACCTAAGCAGTTATTCGCAAACAAAATAAATTACGCATAAGGCAGTATTTTAGCATGATAATCAGTGGCATAAACTAATCTCAAAACTGAGTGAAATATATGTAGTAGGCTAATATCACATTTAAAAAGTTTACACGAGCGTATAGGGATATTGTGACTGTGAGGTAATCTTTCCTATGTCAAAAGCTAGCCAAAACTAGGCAAAATATAGTCTGAAAATTCATTTGAGCTCTATAATCAGAAAAGGAATTATATAACACTAAACAACTTACTCCGAGCTTGTATCCTCGGCGGGGTGAATTTGTTCTTCAAAATGCAGCCGTTGGTCGTCCGAGTTTCAAATTCCTCTGAGGAAAAGGTGAATCCTTCCTCGCTGTCCAGAATCATCTGAAGGAGTAGCGTGCCATTCTCAAAACGCGATGAACTATCAGTGAATCTGATGAAGAAACGTGTTTCTATGCCATTGATCGCTGCTGGGCGTGTGCGATGCATAACGTTAGATCGCCTATTTACCATGTGAAAAGCTCTGGGGGCGTGGCGGCCTCGGCTCATTAAAGATAATGAAGGGAGAACGAAAAAACTGTACCTCTCCTTGGTTTCAAACGGATTACATAAACTGGAAATATATATTTTTTTAAATAAATTACTTCATTTAAAAGAAGAGAATTTCAGCTTCATAAAGAGAAATCTCCCGTATCTCTGTGACAAGTATTGACAGAGTTACAGTTCATTTTTCGGACGCGTTTCAGAATGGACTTCACTGACAGAGAGAAGGCAAAACGCGCATCATGTTTATTTTTCTTTATTTGACGAAAAGCACAACACTTTGTTTTTATTGTGAGTACCCACAAAAAAATTTACAGGATCTTTTTTTTTTTTAAATTAACACTTAACAGTATCTAATGATGTACAACACTTATATGTAAAATCAAAATCAACAGAGTAATTTGAGTCTCTTTTGCACTGATAAGGAAAAAAGTGAGCTGGTATCACCGGCGATACCGTCGACCCCAGAGGGTTAAGAAAAGAAAGACCATTAAAGAAAAGATTATTGGGAATGCAACCAACCCCGGTCTTGCATGTTTGGAAGATACCACACGTAAAGCATATCTCAAGAAACAAATGGTGTGCATAAGAGCGTTGGCTAATTCATGGGATGATTTGACGGACAAATGTGTTAATAGGGCGGAACCGCACTGTGTAATGCTAAAAGATGTTCTAGATATTATGTGTGAATGCCGCAGTGAGATTGGAATCACCGATGTACTGTGTATGTGTATGTATGTATCGGATGTATGTACAGAGATGGCATTGAGTTAAAAAAAAATTTGACTCTGATGATAACGATGGCGTTGTCAGAATTGTTGAAATGATTGTTAATTATCTCCTAGACAGAAACATGATGAGACAGACCACATGTGATGTAAAATTTTTATCATCATCTTAGTATGTACTACCATTATTTCAATTTACTCATGTTAATGATTTCTATTTAGCATGTGATGATGATACATAAAAATTACTTTGAACATGCTGTCATTGTCTATCTAGCTTTATTTATATATATTTAACGTCATTATATTGGTTTAATAAAAGATTGAATCAATTTATTTGTAAGTGTTATTCTTTTGCAGACTTTGACAGTCCATGTAACAACCAGACAATGGTCCTTCGACTTTTGATGGATGAGATGTTGCAGTAGCACAACGGTCCGAGTTTAGTAGAGCTAGACCCCTTCAGTTAGGAACCCGGGCTTGCGTGCAATAACTAAGCTCTGTAGAGTTCATCAGGACAGCGATTGGGGTCCGCCCCCAGCGGAGGCATAAGTGCATTTCACCATGTCACGACTTGATGAACCACTGAAACGATTTTGGAAACATTATTTAATAATAATAATAAATAATAATTCATTACATTTATATAGTGCTTTTCTCGGCACTTAAAGCGCTTTACATAGAAGGGGGGAATCTCCTCAACCACCACCAATGTGCAGCTCCACTGAAGCAGCTGGACAATTTTTTTTTTTATGTGTGTGTAATTTAAATAATCTATGCTCATAATTGTAAATAACAGTAATGTCTTTAATGTACACACTCAAATAAATAAACTGTAGTTGATATATATATATATATATACCACAGTAGCGATAACTACGACCATTGACGTTGGCTTGAGAAAACCTGAGCAGATAGTTTGAAATAGATTTAATAGCTTGAAGTATGAAGATTTATGTTTGAAGCAGTTTTAAAAGCTTTAAGTTTAGGTTTTTCAGTGTTTTAATTACTTAATATCTACGCTATCCTTAATTGAACAAAGAGAAGCCGAGAACACCTAGAGTTCCTAAAATTACAGCAGATTCTAGGAATCAGTTTTTTTTTTTTTTCAAAATTGTTCTGCAAAGTGTAAGGAAAAAACACACACAAACACACACACACACACCATTGCAATCACACGGTTAACAGTTTCTAAAACAGTTTGTTTCAAATGTTTAGACTCAATTAACATATAGGCTACCCTACAACAAAGGTTTTCAACACTCAGGGTGCCAACATTATGTAATACCTGCTTGGGTGAATTTCACCCCCAACAATCAAAGAAAAATACAATCAGCAACAGTTTCCCCCAACAGACTGGAAGGAGCCAAGGTTTTTGTTGACACATGGATTCCCTGTCAATCATGAGTGACAGGGGTGCCTAAATCAACCAAAAGATGGTCATAAATCAAACAAAAGGTTTTTTGTCTTTTAAAACATACCCGGACATCAGCACGGGAGGACATGTAGCAACACCACAACACAACAACATGTCGCTATACCTACCGGGCATATACATGCCCGTCAGTTTGGCCCCTGTAAATCAGAAACACATGGACTCCCTGTCAATCACTAGAGACACTAGGGTCAAAAAAGTGACACATGGTTTATGTTACCACTACTAACGTTCTAGCAAGACTCTCTCAAAGTTATCTGGCCTTTAATAATGTTCTCAAAATGTCAGCACAAAAACATTATGTTCATGGAACTTTGTTTTATCTATGAAACATTTTTGTTGGACTCTCATCCGTTTTTAACAGTAACAACTTGTTTCGGAATGTTCAAATGTAATGTTCTAATAACGTTTGCCAAATGATAAAATGGAATATCCCTGGAATATGAACAAACTGCCTTCCAGGAGCATTAATAGAACACCACTTCAGTTATCTGGCCTTCAATCATGTTCTCAAAGCGTTATTTATACCATGAATAGTTTTATTTCTGAAACATTTTAGTTGAACTTTTGTCTAATGTTTTTTACTACTAGTTTCAGAATGTTCCGTTCATTCAAAATGAACACATTTGAACATTCAGAGAACATTAATAAATAATCTTTTCATAACTTAATGGGAAAGTTAATGATACGTTTTGTCCGCTGGGCAAGCATCGAGTTCACAGCATGAAATGAGGCTGGAGTGACACACTTGTGTTTTTTTTTGTCAAGGTAATGTCAATAGAAAGTCTTGACAACAGTCCATCTCAAACAGCCTCTGCTGTGGAGCACAACACACACAGCACAGAGAACACACACACACACGTCAAGAGTTACTGACCGTTCTTCTGCCGCACTGCATGACCAATAATAATCCTGGTCTTTGCCATTAGCTTGTGCCACCCAGTTCCCTTAACTCAAGCAGTAATGCAGAATTAGATGATCTGAACTAGAACTTTTCTGAACTCACTGCATTAACCCTATAACTGCCGGTGCAAAATAAAACAGCAATTTGAAAACAATTATAAAGAGTCTGTGTGCTAACTTTGTTTATGGTTGCACTTGCACTTATTGTTTGCGCTTAATAAGACTTCAAGGAGTTCAGTTAGGAGGTTACACACAGCCTCAATCAGAAGTTCTGAAAGCTCTTAATGTACAGTAAGGTCTGAAGAGACTAATGTGAAATCATACAGAGAAAAGCCAGTCAATAAAAACCTTTTACAGTGCTTGTATATTGTTTTCTTTCAATGCATTTGATAATTCATACTCATAATGCATGTCATTTCAGGTCTACTTTATAAGATTATTAGTTAAACATTGCTAAATGCACCTGCATACTATTTTGTCATGCATTTTGTCATTGAGGATTTCAGAAAAATTGTGCAAAAATCTCATCTCGTCTCGTTCTCGTGAACCCAATCTCGTGTCTCGTCTCGTCTCGTGAGATAAGCGTCTCGTCACACCCCTAATAGATATTGAAGGGTTGGTCAAAATCCCTTGCCTCTTCAAATACATCTATAATCATAAATCCTTTTGAATGCTTATATACTTCCTTTATAAAAATCAATAATCAAATATATTCATTATCACATACTCATTTTTATATTCTTTGTGCTTGTGAAATTATATTTTCTTAAATGCATGTGATGGAAGTAACCAGTTTCTTTTAGGTGCATTCCAATCTTACTTTGAGATTGCACGTAGTACACGCCGGATCTTACTTTGAGATTGCACGTAGTACACGCAGGATCTTACTTTGAGATTGCACGTAGTACACGCAGGATCTTACTTTGAGATTGCACGTAGTACACGCAGGATCTTACTTTGAGATTGCACGTAGTACACGCAGGATCTTACTTTGAGATTGCACGTAGTACACGCAGGATCTTACTTTGAGATTGCACGTAGTACACGCAGGATCTTACTTTGAGATTGCACGTAGTACACGCCGGATCTTACTTTGAGATTGCACGTAGTACACGCCGGATCTTACTTTGAGATTGCACGTAGTACACGCCGGACACGAAGGCCATGCAACCCACAAGGCCATTTGTCTCTTTCTCTGGGATCAGTAGAAAGGTTGATATAGGGTCCTAAAGGCAGCATGGACACATATGATCCTTCGCTGGACAGATGGTCAAGCTATATTTTGCGTTACTATCGAACTTTAATTGTTGTATTAAAATGTATTATTTCCAGTATATTTCCTTCCTTGGGAGTAAATGCCAGTTATCTGTTTTTCTCCCAAACGAGTGAATGTTTTAGCATTATGTTTTGGTATACTTAACTGATAATAAGGAGCTCAGACTCTCTTCAGCCTTGATGGGAGCTGTTATTTGCTAGTGTCTGTTATTTGTGTGTGTGCGTATGACATTCTATGTAGGTTCTGGACGTTCGGACCAGACAACCCGGCGCCCTTCTCTAACCTGCGAGGCCACCACAGACCTAAATCTATTGAGTGGACGACAACTATCTTTACTAATGGCGATAGGCACCCCTATCTCCTCACATGTGTTAAATTGTTTAGGCTCTTAATGTTTCTTAGCCAATGAGAATCATTCAACCTGTAAGCAATGACGTAGCTTAGACCTTGGAAATGGTATAACTGCTGTGATCTTTGTAACTGTAAGCGAGGCGGCCTACGAACTCCTGTGTGAGTCTTGAAGCTGACTTCTGCTGATGAAACTGCAAACTATCTTCAGTAAAACTTTTCTTAATTTTATTATAATCCTGACTCCGGGTCTTCATTCTTCATATCTGGTTCTGGGTCTTTGACTGTATACCCCTTACAATATGAATGCAGATGCAGGTAACAGATTATCCCCCTCATTGGGCGATTTAACATGTATAAGTATCTGGTTCAAACCCGTATGAATAATTATTAATCATGAATTATTCATTATTGAATACATATTCCCCAAAACGACCCCAGATACTCTACAAAGCTCAAACGTTTTTTTTAAACGTTGCTCCTTAATGTTATCGTTTCAGAACGTTCAGAAAACATGCAAATATAACAAGATGATACAATGGAATGTTTCCTTTTACGTCCGTATAATCAAGAAATTTTAAAATCTGTATGTTTTCAGAAATAACGTTTTCGTAACTCAATGGGAGCATTAGCAAACATTCTCAGAGCATATTTCTGTTATCTGAGATCATGCATGTGCGTGAGTATGAGGATAAAGGAGGAAATGTAACTGTATGTCGAGAGCGTACAGTACACCAGATCGTCTGATTAGACTCAGGAGTCAAGCAGGACTGAGCAGGTTTGCAGGATGGAAGATGATGAACGTACAGTTTGTACAAACAGTATTTTTCTTCTGCTCTTATGGTTGGTGAGATTGTGTGGAGCCGTTGTGTCAGACAGCAGATTGCGAACATGACCTCTGACCGGCGCTGGCATGAGTGTGTGTGTGTGTGTGTGTGTGTGAGCGACGAGCGACAGCTGGAGATGATGATGCAATCTTCATCAGGCATTACGAAGGACAGCTTTAATGGCACCTTAAGACGACCGTATGACTGACACAACTCCTGACTGCAGATCTCAACGTGTCACAGCTGAACTAACCCTATTGTTGAGTTAATGACTGTAACACACTTCAGCTGTGACGACAATAAGCTTATTATAATCACGTTCAGTGTAAGATGAAGAGAAACGCCATCATCATCAGATCTTCATATCATGATCTGTTTGTGCTGAGCTGTCGAGAGCGTAATAACCGGTCAGATGAAGATGAGCTTCATCACTGCAGCACTCAGGCGTCTCATAAACACACTCACGCAGGATCCACAGAACTACTAACACACATGACGACAGCCCTATATGTGCACCTGTAGGGTATCATAACATCTGTTAACTATCACACCGCACACGCTTTAAAGGCCGTTCTTCCAACAACACTGAGCACTGAAACACGTGTGCTTTAGCTTCAGCCCGGACGAGCGGCAGTACACGAGTGATCATCTACAGGGGAAATAAATCATTGACACACACTGATGTGACGCCAGCGAGAAACGTCTTCTGCCACGACCAGTCCAACGGGCTTCGATCAAACAAATCACCTCATTCTGAACCAGTCTGATATGTGAAAACAGACTCATTTCACTACATTCAGCTCAATAACAGTAACACTGATCTCTCCGGCTCTGATCGTTCAGCACAGCACTGCTGTTTTATAGATCACGCACTCAACTATCACATCTCCATTGCTACTAAACTTCTCTGGTCAAAACTAAAACTAAACTGGTTGAACTAAAACACCAATATTATCATGAGTTTGCAGTGTTTTTATACAATAACTGACATATATTAATATCAGAAGGCACATTTGTAATGAATAGTTGGACTGTTGTCTCACGACAAACTCAAGTCACACCAAGGTTTCAGGGTTTTGTTTCTGTTGGCCAAAACAATGATTTAACATAAATCTCCATTTAGTAAGTTTATTTAGTTGCATGGGTTGTTTGTGCTTCACAATGCTTTACTAATAAGCCTATAACAGACAGTGTGATGGCAGATCTCCATATAGGCCTATTGTTTGACGTGTTAGTAGAGGGATGTAGTCCAAACCGGCCGTTCGCTGTAGGCTTTGAAAGGGGACTTCTGTTAAATAAAATATCTCGCTAGGCATTGAACTTTGAGCTTTATAATTTTACAGGTATTATTTATGCTCTAACAGCAACATTACACACTAATTAAAGTTTGAAAAATGGAATCGCGAAGAATGGGACATTTAAGGTGTCATTGTTATATTGTATTTATATATTTAAGTACTGAGTAATATTAATTAACTACATGTACTTACTATAGGGTTAGGATAGGATTAGGTTGAGGTTTATTTGCATGTAATTATGCATAATTTACTGTTATTAGGCCTACTATGGTAAGTACATGTAACAAGGCCACTGTAAAATAAAGTGTAGCCAAAAACTGAACTAACTTTCATAAACAAACTCGCACTGAGAAACATTCACTATAGTAAAAGTGTGACAACTATCCCCGGTGTGTGTGTGTGTGTGTGTGTGTGAAGCAGACAGAGCTGTGGGATTGTGCGGACACACACTTACAGTGAGCCAGGAGAGCTTCACACGAGCTGTGTGTGTGTGTGTGTGTGTGAAGCAGACAGAGCTGTGGGATTGTGCGGACACACACTTACAGTGAGCCAGGAGAGCTTCACACGAGCTGTGTGTGTGTGTGTGTGTGTGTGTGTGTGTGTGTGTGTGAAGCAGACAGAGCTGTGGGATTGTGCGGACACACACTTACAGTGAGCCAGGAGAGCTTCACACGAGCTGTGTGTGTGTGTGTGTGTGCGTGTGTGTGTGTGTGAAGCAGACAGAGCTGTAGGATTGTGTGGACACACACTGCCTCGTTTACATCCACTTTTTACGCTGTTATGTTATCGACAAAGTGAATATGCAAAAAAAAAAAAAAAAAACGAAATTTGCCGTCTCCAGACTGTTTCCATTCAATTGGCCTTTTACCGATAAGATTGTGTGCGTGATGACGTCACGAATGACAAAAGCGATTTGTCGCATATGTTTTGGTGTATCGCAAAAGAAAAGTGCCCTTGAGCCATTTCCATAAAAAAAAAATTTTAATATCGCAAGTTCTACCTTTTGGGGTTCCAGTCAGCACCTTTTTTTGCCACTTTTTGCCAGGGTTGATATTACACTACACCAAAAAACTAGTTGAGAATAAATTCTTTAAAATTGGGCAATTCCAGCCCATAACGGACGTGACATTTGGAGTCAAAACTTGAAATATAAATTCTCAGAAAATGCATTTAATAGCCTACTGAAACATCTGTTTAAATATCCCTTAACAAAGGAGTCCAGACATTAGAAAAATATCAGTCTACACATCTGTTTTATATTTAATATGAGGGAAATACACATGAGACATGAGTCATGACACAAAAAATCTTTAACTTTTAGGTGGCAAAATATTTTTTAGTAGACCTAATTCTATGAATTACCAACATGACATCATGACTTTGCGTAAACATACACGCCACTTTCAATTCAAGTGGCGTGTTATCTATACGCATTTTGAGCTATCCGCGTGTATGTCCACGCCGAAATCTTTTGCGTGTATGTCTACGCCATTAAACGTCCGAGTGATTCCGCGTGTATGTGTACGCCGTTAAATGTCCGAACGAAACAAAATCTATATCTACATCTGTGGAGCGATATTTCTTTTCCTAGGATGGTAGGAGAAGACTCATAAATGCTATTAACCCCAGTGACGGGTAGGTTTAGGGACGGGGTTGGGGTAGGTCATATATCTATATATACATAATACAGTAATATAACGTTAAGTCAAAGGCGTTGATAAACACGCTGAAAAGCGATTATGCGTGTTGATAGCACGCCAAAAATGGAAATACGAATTGGCGTGTCATACATACGCCATTTCATGAGATCAGTCTGGAATTACACTGCGCAAAACAAAAGTAGCCTAATACTAACAGGATGAAAAATGGTCGGCCTCCATAGAACATAAAATATTATTTTTATTTGTTTGCATTTATGAGGAAAAAAAACAATGTTACGGAGTAGCCTACGGACGTGACAGTTCTCCGTTACGGACATGACCGCTCTAAAAGCTATTTTAAAACTTTCGCAGAGACCTCAAACAGAAAGCACAAAGCCTTTCTTTAAAGTGAATTTCGTTTTTTATTAATTGTATCTTCATTTTAATCAATGTTTCATCAACCAATTGCCTGGATTTAATAAATAGTAAATATAGTAGAAAATAGATCATCAAGGCCCGTACACAGGAAAAATAGCAGAGTAGTTTTTCCAGAGTAATTTTTTTTTCCTCAAAAAGAGTTTTTTTAATCTATTTTGAGTGAACTTAGCATACTTTGCATGCTTGAAATTGCATGAAACTCGACAGACACATCTCATTTATTAGCTAGTAGACACACGCAAAGTTTCAGAAACGGCCGTGGTGAGGGGCTCAGTAGCGCCACCTTTAGTCAAAAATGGGGGATTAGTTTTACCTACAGTAACAAAAATCGGTATGTATATTGTTCTCCTCGACCCGGACACATTTCTAATTGACAGTCATTAGCTCCGAACAACACGAAGTCAGATTTTTGGTTTGAATGTGATTTTCAGGAGAATTTTCTCCCTCCCTCTCCCTCTCCCTCTGTGTGTGGGGGGTTTGGGGAATTTGACTATAATTAGGGCCCAAGCCTTGAAAAGGTGAAGGCCCTATTGTTTTTCTTCTTCTTCTTCTTCATTATTTTACTACCTTTTGAGCACTTTTGGGGCCCTTAACGTGCTCGAAAACTCTTGAAACTTTGCACACGGGTTAGAACCCGCGGCCATCAGGGCCGGGCTGAAGCTGGTACCCGGGCGTGGCAGGGGGGCTCGACAGCGCCCCCTGGAATGCGGTTTGAACACTTGTCCATATATCAAACAAGCTTGCATGTAATAATCTGAAACTCGGTACACATATAGATGTCATCGGGCCAAACAACTTTTGTGCTCTAAGTTTTACCCCAGCCCAACAGGAAGTCGGCTATTTAGGGTTGTTTGGAAATGCATGCTCAGGAATTTGAAACACTTCTCCTAGGGAATTCATTCGATCGTCACCAAACTCTGTGTGCATGAAGTCAAGACATTGAGGATGAAAAATTGCCAGGGGATTTCTGATATCTTGAACGGTTTGGCATTGTGGCAAGGAAACGAATTTATGGCGAATAATGGAAACAGGAAGTGTGTTATAACTTCTGCATACATTAACTGATCTTGATGAAACTTCAGCAGTGTGTTCGCTGTAAGAGGCCGATCACATGGATGTGACTATTGTGAGTCAAAGTTATAGCGCCACCAACTGGCAGCAGGAAGTGTGTCACTTTCAAAATGCTTTTAAATGACCCTCTTATTTTTACCCGATTTGCTTCAAACTTCATTTGTATATTGTAGACACACGCCAGATGTAGACCTGTGAGAGGATTATTTAATATCTAAGATAATGTTACCATGGCAACGCATCAAACTTTAATATTCTTTTTGAATGCTTTTGAGACTCTAAGCATGCCTGAAATTGCTTGAAATTGCATGAAACTCGACAGACAGATCACATGTATTAGCCAGTAGACATGAGCAAAGTTTCAGAAACTGGCGTGGTGCAGGGACTCAGTAACGCCACCTTTTGACAAAAGTGGGGGGGTTAGTTTTATAGTTTTACCTACAATCATAAAAATCGGTACGTATATTGTTCAGATCAAGCCGAACAACTTTCTAATTTACAGTCATTAGCACCGACCAACAGGAAGTCAGATATTTTAGTTTGAATGTGGATGTTTGAGCATTTTCTCTCCCTCTCCCTCTGACAGAGAGAATGCACCCTGCCATTCTGTTTGTGTGTGTGTGTGGGGAGGGGGGGAGGGGCTCTTCGAGTGATAGTTTAGTTTAAACACCAAATCATACATAGGGCCATACTGCCCTCTTGTGTCCAAAATTATATTTATTTATACTAGTGCTGTCAAACGATTAAAATATTTAATCGCGATTAATCGCATTAATGTCATAGTTAACTCGCGATTAATCGCACATTTTTATCTATTCTAAATGTCTCCTGATTTCTTTTTGTCCCATTATTTTTTTTTTCTCATTTGAATGCTCTTATCAACATGGAAAAGTGGATCGGCTTGCTTTGTGCAAATTTTTTTTTCATTGAAAACAACATTGGCATACACCGTTCAATTTCACACTAACATTCTCACTAAGAGAAAATAATCTCTCACACAATATAACACTGTCCATCAATAAAAGGGTGAAAGAAATACTGACGAGGTCCTGATATTGACGAGGGGGCGGAGAATTCGCATCAGCTGTGTGTGTGTGTGTGTGAGTGTGTGTGTGCTTGGCCATCATCGAGTGGTATTTCAGACTGGACGTGCTGCGATGACGATAGCTCAGCTCAGTAAACTTTCCATTCAGAATCCATTAGCATGATTATTAGCATCCATTTCGGCGTCTCGCGCTCGTAATCCACTCAAAACGCAACGTTACCAACTATTTGGCCGGCTTGCAAGCCCAAACAAGTGTGTGCGGCGTCGTGCCTGTTGTTTTGTTTCCGGTCTAGCTAGATCCGCTTGCGCTTTGGTCGACAAAGCAACAAAACGTCCTCGCGGGGCGCAAGCCATTGAAATGAATGGGTTTCATAGCGCAGCGCCGGGCATGCCGCGTCCTGTTGCAAAAGCATGTGAAAAAAACTGCAAAGTTTGCTAGACCAAAAAGACCGTTAATCGCGCGATAAAAAAAATTGACGCAGTTAAAATGGGTTTGCGTTAACGCCGTTAATAACGCGTTTAACTGACAGCCCTAATTTATACATATATTAGTCTGTCAGATGGCAGAAGACGTGACTTGGTGAAAATGTTGGTTGTCCAGTTGACAAATGAACATGGGTAGGTTGTTCATACATTCATTTGTAAATTGATGTTTATGATGATATGGGTTGTAATTAGTTTGTGTGTGTGTGTGTGTGTGTGTGTGTGTGTGTGTGTGTGTGTGTGTGTGTATAGAACAAGCCCTTCCCGACGTTTGAAGGAAGAATATGCAAAGGGAATCATCTCCCTATTCCCATACTTGGCTGACCCCAGGAGCAAGCTTGGTTATGTAAGTAGCTGTTGCCTCTCAATCTTTTTGATTAATAGGAGGATGATGTACTCTGTATATTGCAGAGTAAAGATTATCTACATTATTATTCATATGGTATTTATTTCCTTAATTGTGTAATGTATAACTACTAGGTCTGTGTATTGTTCTGGTCATAGGAGCATTATTACAATGCAGAAGATGGAAGTGGATATCTGGCATGGAGAATAAAAACCCTGCAGAAAGAAGCATCAGAGGGACGGATGAATAATTCGTTAATAATAATAATTCGTTACATTTATATAGCGCTTTTTCTGGGACCTCAAAGCGCTTCACACATGGAAGGGGGTAATCTCCTCAACCACCACCAATGTGCAGCTCCACCTGGATGATGCGACGGCAGCCATAGTGCGCCAGAACGCCCACCACACACCAGCTTACTGGTGGAGAGACGACAGAGTGATGAAGCCAATTAGTATATAGGGATGATTAGGAGGCCATGATGGACAGAGGACCAGGGCCAAATTTGGCCAGGATGCCGGGGTTACACCCCTACTCTTTTTCGAAGGACGTCCTGGGATTTTTAATGACCACAGAGAGTCAGGACCTCGGTTTAACGTCTCATCCGAAGGACGTAATGAACACCAACGGCAACCACAAACAGGTGCGAGATTTGATGTTTAGTCTGGTTTTATTAGCTTGGATGGAAGGCTTAATGAACTTTTGTAACTTTTTTATTGAACATACAACTTGGTTATTTTACTCATCTGTCTTTGAAGTATTATTTTGTTCCAGATTGGTCAGTCATTAAGTCATAATGTAAATAAGGTCGAGTGTTACATAGTATCTCTTCAAAATATAATTGCTGTTCTTTTTAAATGCAAATATGTTTTGTATAATCATCCATGTTGGGCACATTTAAAAGTCTGGGATACTCTCACTCTGGGATTATCCCACTCTGGGATACTGTATATGCATGTTTTCTATGTTTTTTCCTGTCATCTAGTTCTGGTATAAATGTGTTGTGCTTTTGAAAGAAAAGGGACAAAATATTTTCTTTTCATATTGTCTTAAATACTTTCAGGTGGGCCAACTACTGACAGGGATCCCTTCAAAGAAGACAGCTGGTTGAATGATAAACATCAGTGTCAGGAAGCAATTGCCCTGATGAAGCATACAGCTGATGAGGCAGTGGTAAAGGAAAAGATGAGGTTAACACTGGCCTATCGCCAGAAAATGCTGCATGACCCTAAAGAGTCATCTGATATTCTATCTATTTTCACACGATTCAAGGATATACCAGGCTTGGTATGTGACACTTCAAATCTTTAAACATGAAAACATACATGAAATTAAGTCCTATTGTTGTTCTGCAGTAATCCAGGCTCATTAGGTGAAAAATTTCTACAGTTTCTACTGTGGTTCATACTTTAATTATCTTTGGCATTTTGTACAGATTGATCAAGATTTTGGACTTCTATTTGGTGATGCGACCTCTGCAAAGTTGTTGGAGAAGTGGTCTACCAACATAAAACCAAAGGTTATTGCACAGAGCCGTGGCCTCAAACAGACTAGTGAGCTCCAAGACCTCATCCAAAATGCTGAAGCCACTGAAGTTGAAGAAGGTAACTATATTGTGCTATAACTTAAATTATTTAATTGGAAGTTATGCATTTATGACAGCATAGGTTTATTCAGATCTATAGAGTTTAAATTGTGGTCACAACTTTACGCATTAGACATGCTTGATTCATATGCAACACAGACTTGCAATGGGTAAACTGTCAGAATGAAAATCACATGTTTCTCTAACATTTCTACCCTGATCTTCTCTCAAAGACCTAGTACAGGAGTTGCAGATTTACCGTTTGAAATGGCTTTCATTTGGGTCTCTTAATAACAAAACTATGGTTGAGTGGTTGAGATGTAGTAGATAAAGTTTAAATCTATGACCTCATTTCAATATCTGTAAATTTTTTCTCCTTAATTCATCCACACATCTGTAGTCATCAAGACTTGGACATGAATGTGCTGTTAATACTGATTCTGTGTGCAGTATAAACTAAAGTACTGGAGTGGTTAATGTATTTATACTGACACATCATCCAAGTGAAGTTAAGTCTAAGTTAAACTAGTTCAACTCAGTAGGAGGGTTTGTTCATCCCCTTCTACCTAAAAACCTAAAACAAATGTGTTTATTTTGTTTTCCTTGTCTTCAGGTTGGGACAGCGACATGTCTTCCATTCTGATGCTGGTTCACCTTTTGCCACCCTCAAGTCAAGGTCGCAAAAGGCCGGGAAAGATCTCAGCGAGAAAAGCATGTGATTGTCTTGTGAAATTCATCAAGGTGAAGCTACTGATGAAGCAGGTCAAATGACAGTAGTTCATAATGTTGTGTTACTGTGTGACCTTGAACTTGCTTATTTCTCAGACAGGTTCTTATAGATCACCTATCCTCCAAATTGTTGTTCTTGTGCTATTCTTTTCTACTTAGTACTGTAACAATCTGTTGGAAGTATGTAATAAAGAAACTTTGGAGGAAGACATCACTGTATCTTAAGTCACATTGGCACTAATGTGTTTTCATTCTTTCACAGACCGGTACCAGTATCCAAGGGCACTTGGATACCATTGGAGAGAGTCTCCAGCCGTATCTACTTGTTGTTGGGCCAAAGAGAAGTAGGGTCCAGTCTTGTTTTATCGTGGTTGACCAACATGCTCTGCCCTGTAAGGCCTCTAATTCACTGGCCTGTGTTGATGAGCTTTTCAAAGCTTACTTTGTCTTTGGCACCTCATACTGTCAGGAACTTACCAATGTGTATAGCTTTCTGCAAACCACTGTCTATGACATAGATGTTGAAACCACCAAGGTGAATCCTAGAGTGTCTGAGTTAAGACCTAGAATGCTCCAGTGAGCAGATGATTTGTTTAATATGTAAAAGGGGGCATGCTAGTGCCAATGCCCTTATAAGGCACTTCAAACTTTTTCCTGGACAAAGGCCATGAACTAACTTAAAGTTAAAATGTGCCCAAAGAGGTTGTTCACATGTTTATCATAGTTTTTCTGGATTACGAAAGCATCTCAGCAAGTGTTGTGCAATTGACCGTTCACACCTCGATTATGGTGAAAGCTCATCCAACGCCAACTCCATTTCAGTAGGGGATGTAGGTGTTTTACCAAACCAAAATTCAACTTGTGAGTATGTACTCCTAAAAACAAATATAGCTTACAGTTGTGCAACAGTGGTAGCTGAACTTAAAGTTGCTGGTGTCGCAGAGACAACTATTAACTATGTTGTTAGTGCTCTAGCAGAAGTGATTGGAGACATTCATAGTCAAACTCAAGAATCTGTGAAAAACAGCATATCTTTAGAGCCCATAAAAAGTGTTGAGTCTCAAATTGATCAGTGTTTTGAAAAAATGCAAAATCCTTTTGTGGCATTAAACACAGAGCAAGAGAATGCAATACTTTTCGGATAAATAGGGAAAAATAGATCCTGTTGAATATGTCCTCGGAACAAGATTTGCTACACGGCGTAAAAGAACAATTGGAACTTTTGCCCAAACCATTGTTCAGGATAAATTTATATATATACCAATTCTTGAGACATTACAGTCGATTTATAAACACCCTAACATTAAAGATATGATGACGAGAGATTCACAACAAAGACCACATTTTCTTTATGACATACACGATGGAGAATTCTTTAAGAATCATGCGCTCTTCTCAAAACAAAGAGATGCTGTTCAGATCCAGCTTTTTTTTTATGAATTTGAATGCTCAAACCCCCTTGGATCAAAAAAGGGAAATTAGGAGCTATCTATTTTACCCTTAGAAATATTTCCCCTAAATACAATTCGAGTTTATTAAATATCCATTTGGTCGCTTTATTTCATGCACAAGATATCAAAACATATTGGTTTGATAAAATACTAGAGCCGCTTGTCCAGGATATCTCAACACTGGAAACCAATAGAATTCAGATTCCTTTATTTGATCATAAAGTTTATGGAACCATTGTCCAAGTTACTGGTGGTGACAACCTTGGTGTCCATACTTTATTTGGTTTTCACGAGTTCGCATCTACATATAATTATCATGATAAAGATTGTGCGTACTTGGCGTGCTGTCCGGGTGGAGGGCTCCGAGCTCGGAATTCTGCCCGAACCCAGAGTACTCCCCCCGGTAAGAGTAGATGGAACTGAAAGAGAGGAGATGGGGTGGAGGTGGGATGCTGATAAACTGTCGAGGAACAAGTGTGGGTTCTGCTGTTATTTATCTTGTCCTAGATTGATTACTGATTGCTCTCCACTTGTGCTGATTGGGTTAATTAACTGCACCTGCTCCTCCCGAACCTTGTTTATCAAACCTCATTTGTAGAATCATTCAGTGCTAGGTACTGTTGTCGCTTTTGCCTACTAGAGAAAGAAGACTTTCAGACAGAGTTCAGTGAAGATAGTCCAAAGATGTCAGTGCGAACTAAAGAACTTCATGCTGAACACTGTCAGATTATGCAGAGCAATCCCAGTCTACCTTATGTAATGGGAGTAAAAAAGTCTTGCCTTTTAAATTCGTTGCAATATTTCCACACTACTGCAAATTTTTCCGTTGATATAATGCATGATATATTAGAGGGCGTTGCACAATATGAGATGAAATTACTAATTCAGCACCAGATTGACAATTACACCACATCAGCAGAAGTACACAGAAGAATTCAGAGTTTCAACTATGGCTTCTTGGATCAAAACAACAAACCTCCTGGTGTAGCATTAAGAGAGGGTTCAAATGATTTGAGCTTAAATGCCACTTAGAGCTGGTGCGTCATCTACCCATTATGTGTGGAGATCTTGTCTGTCCTAATTTTCAGCACTGGTATTGTTTATTTTATTGCTTCAGATAGTCAATATAGTGTTTTCTTCAGTTTTATCCACTGGTATCACTATTTATTTGAAACACCTGATTGCAGAGCATCACAGTTTATTTAAGCATTTGTTTCCTGATAAGAACTTGTTGCCAAAGCATCATTTTATGGTGCATTACCCCAGTTGTATGCAGAAAATTGGACCACTGCTACATTGTTGGTGCATGCGTTAAGAAGCAAAGCATAACTTTTTTTTTAAAACAGTTGAAAAGTTTTAAAAACATAACGAAAACATTAGCAAAAAAACACCAGTGCCAAATTGCTTACATTTGGCAAACATTTGATCCAAATGACATGAAATTAGGTCCTGGGAAAATGGCTCCCTAAAATGAAATGGAAGTTGGTGCTGTAATTGCTGAGAAGCTTAATGTACCTATGTGGACTAAGGTCCTAAATGTGAAATGGGTCAAGCGCTGTGGAAATACGCTGTGGAAGCGCTGTGGAAATGGAAATACGCTGTGGAAATGGTTAGGGTTAGCGGTTTGTGTTCAAGTTCATGTATTTCATGTAATCCAGAATATTGTTATCAAAGATGAGCAGGTCCTTTTGATTACTACTGCACTAAAAACGTTTTGTTTAGCTGAACATATCCATGCTTACAAAGTTGCAAATACCGCAGAAGCACCTTCTGTTTTGGAGATTAGGGATATTTTGCACCACAAGTTGTTTGACTTATGGTTGTGATTCTGATTTGTTTATTGTACCATATTGTTTCATGTAATTCTTCATCTCTCCTCTTACACTATCACAATTTTCTATTATTTTAGTATTATTGTTTTTTTTTTTTTTTTTTTTTATCACAAGTGAATTGAGTGTAAGTGCAACATTGTTTAAACTGGTGCTTGAAAAATAAAATTGAGTATACAGTTGTTGATTTTGTTTTCAGACAAAGCAAGTTTTTCATTTATATTTTTATGACTTTTTGAGGGTAAAACATGAATGGTGTAATTCAGAAGAATAACTTATTCTATATAGTTTACTCAATTGATGATAAACGTATCAGAGGGGAAGTAAATTGTGGCAGAGTAAATTTGAAGTTCCCCTGAACAGAGTTAAAAAGTAGCAGAGTCATTTTCTTGTAGCTCTGAACTGAGTAAAACAGCATGAGAGTTGAATTTCAAAAAACACTAAATAGAGTTAAATATCGTAGGAAAGAGTAAAATTGTATCACTAAATTGAGTATAATTAACTCTGGACAAACTGCTCTATCAAAAGAGTAACTTTTACTCTTTTCAGAGAGGGACCAAATGTTATCTGGCATAGAGTAAAATTTTCTTCAATTTGAGTAAATTTTACTCTGACAAATTTACTGTGTACAGAAACGGGAAAGGCATTTCTGTATTCTGCACCTTCAGCAATAGCCTACTTTGCAAAAGGACTTGAAACTCATTGATTTAATCTCGCTAAATGCTTTTAAATCCAAAATGAAAGATTTAGAGCCAGATGCCTTGATATGTAGGCTAAATGCTCTTAGACTGTAAGCATTATTTTAAATGCTTATGAAATGTTAGCTTTAGTCTTCTGTGTTATTTGTCTGTACCTGTGCTTGTACTGCTGCTGCCTGTCTTGGCCAGGTCACCCTTGCAAAAGAGGTTCTTATAATCTCAATGGAACTCTCCTGGTTAAATAAAGGTTAAATAAAATATTATTTATATATTATAATATAGGCCTATATAATTATACGGAGGCGCCAGCGCGTGAACTGGACTCTCGTCTCATAAATGAACCGAAACTCTGCGTATAATGTACTTGCACAGACCTGACCTGGTAAATATATAGAAAGCTTGAAATGTCTACTTGTAAACAGAACAATTCAAAACGAAAGAGTCCCCAAGTAAATTCGGTTATTAAATAAACAAATAGCAAAACGAGTTGTGCAGTGTCCCCGCCACTTTTCAAAGCAAAGTTACACCACTTCCACCGCCGACCGGTTCCGACACGAAAGCGGAATGCCATTGCCCTGTACAAGCTGGCAACCTGCGCCGAGTATAGAGTAGTGGGCGAAACTTTCGGGGTTAATAAAACAACCGGCCATGGTTTTTGTTGTGACGACTGCACCTTGTAGGCTACGTGATGAAAATATCACGTGACACCACATTTATTTGCGTTAAAGCCCTTTTTCTCGACAAAAAAGTGTTTCCAAACTAGTTTTTCGCGACATTTAAAGTATCGACATAGAATTTATGATCTAAAGTTAAACGGAAAAGGATTGTGTCGACGTTTGCAAAAAATTATCGATAATTTGCATTTCCATCACCTATATTGGTAAACATTTGATGCGCTAAACCTTTTTTCGCAAAAAAACCCTTGAAACCTGGCTACTGAGTCAGGAGGGCTTCACACAAGCTGAGTGTGTGTGTGAAGCAGACAGAGCTGTAGGATTGTGTGGACACACACTTACAGTGAGCCAGGAGGGCTTCACACAAGCTGAGTGTGTGTGTGAAGCAGACAGAGCTGTAGGATTGTGTGGACACACACTTACAGTGAGCCAGGAGAGCTTCACGGTGACGCGCGCTCGAGCCCCTTCACCGACACGTGGAGGAGCGTTTGAATCGCACGCGCACCGCTCTCGCTGTCGATCACGGAAATGTCTGTTACCTGTTTTGAAGCGTAAGTCTTCTTCGTTGTCCTTCCCAGAGCCGAACTCTTTCAGCAGCGCCACGAACATGATACCGAAGGCGTTCTGGATGCCGAACACCGAGCCGTTGCACCACATGGAGGCCAGCATCACCACCCACCCCCAGCCGCCCTCCGGGGGCTCGAACTCCGCCGGCGCCTTCTCCCCGCTCTCGGAGACTCCACAGCCGCCGTTCTCCTGCTCCTTCTCCTCCGGCGCGGGCGCGGCATGAGTCGGCTCGCCGTCGGACTGAGTCTCAGTCATGCTGATCGTGTGTGGCTCGGAGTCGGACTGAGTCTCAGTCATGCTGATCGTTTGTGGATCTCCTCTGAGTCCGCTGTGAATGCAGATACACTGCACTGACGACTGTAACGTTACACTGTAGCAATAAGCTATAAATACAGGTGAGCTGCAGGAGGCGGGGCTACAGGCAGACCTGAAGTCTGAAGTCTCCTCCTGGAGAAGTCTTGATGAAGCACATCTGTCCTGCACGGACACGCGCACGCAACAGCTGCATCTGGCCGCGGTCACTCGTGCTGTGCTTTATTCACAGAAATGGACGGGATGATCATTGACATCAGCTGCAGCTCCACAATAGGAGTGTGTTTATAAGCACACCGAGTAAATGTGTTGAAGACGGAGACTCCAGTAACTCCTGCAGCTGGACTGCATCAGTCTACGTCACCGTCCGCGGCACGCGCGCGCACTCTAGTTTTGTTAGTGCTGCACTCTGACTCACTCACGCTGAATCTCGACAAATGCGAGTAGCATAAGCTCTGACCAGTTAATATAAGGAACTATTGGCCTTCACACTGTTAGGGAATTAATCGCACGTGTAATGTCTCAGTTATCACTGAAATAGACAAGAGATCTGGTTTTGGCTGCCTCTCCTGGTCCAGTAACTTCTGCTGGTAGATCCTGAAAACTAAACCATCAGGAAAATCATCTTACTCTATTGACGCTCATTCAATAATGCAGTTACTAGTTCCTGGTCTCGAATGTGATTGGCTGTGCGGCGTTTTATGTGTACTGAGATTTATATTTCCCTGTTTGTATCACTCCGGTTATCTGAGTTCCAGATAGTCTATCACTGTGTCCCAATGTGAAGGCTGCATCCTTCTAAGGCCGCGGACTTCGAAGGATGCAGCCTATTCGTCCTTCGAAGAACGCACCATGTAGCCTTCCTAGGATTTCCTAATTGCGCAACCAGGTGTTCCCGATTACCGCTCCAGGCGCCAAGCAACAGTGCGAGAGTACAGCTGCCATCATGATCATTCATTTGATATAATTGAGTAAACAGCTGGAGACAGAATTGGCTGTTGTCATTTTTTTGTTTTATATTTACTGGAGGACATGGGAGCAGGGGCGTATAGCCAGAATTTTATTTTTGGGGTCCCGCTGCCAATAAAGCACCTAAAAGCTGTCACAAAGAACCGGCAAAAGTAGCCTAATGATTATGAATATGTAAAATATAGCAAGGAGATATTTTAATTGTTTATTAATAAACAAGTGTTTTCTTTGTCGGCTAAGATGAAGTTGACGATGCTGACTCGCGATCTTGAGTAGTGAAGAGCAGTCTGTAGTCTGTTTTCTTTCGTTTTGAATTGTTCTGTTTAAAAGTAGACATGTGAGGCAAGTAGGCTACCTTATATGCTGAGTTTCGGTTCATTTATGAGCAGACATGCAGTATTTCAATTAAATGTATTTTAAATACGTATTTAATAACTTTAGTGTATTTTGTAATTTGTATTTTGCAGGTGTGGAAAAAATAAAATGTAGTTTGTAACAAAATATTTTGAGGGAGTGTATTTAGAGTATTTCAAATACTTAAATACTTAAGAAAAATCACCATAGTAAAAGATTTTGCCATATTTTCGGTCTGATGTTGTCTGATGCCTGCAATGTCCAGGTTAGATCCACGAAAATCACGTGACACCCTGTAGACCGGGCTCCCTCCAAGAAGTGAATGAGTTTTGAACACAGGAGAAGTGGCGCTGCTCCTCTTAAAAACAGCATTAAAGGTGCTATCAGCAATTTCTGTGATCAATGAATGTGATCTACGCATTGTTTTACATTAAACTACACAAAAGTACATAGTTTAAATGTATCAACCTTGCAAACACTCAGATACCATTACAATGTCCAGAGCCCCGAATTTTATTTTATTTACACATTTAAAGTTGCATAAAATAATAAAAAATGATGAATAATAAAGAAATAATGTAGCCTACAGAAAATAATTTATTCGTTTTCGCGTTTCCACATGATGACAAATGAAGCACGCAATTGTGACGAATGAGTTAAGATGAATAAGAAAAGAAAAACGTGTGGCTTTTACCTCTGGTTTCTCTAGCTATTTGAGTAAATGAAAACATAATACTTTTACATTTAAATGTGAATTGGTGCAGTGGTGCAGTCCACCACTGAACTCTCGGCCTCCCTTGCATCTGATAGGTTATCACCAAGATTGTTAATATATAGTGTAAATAACAGGGGACCTAAAATGGACCCCTGTGGCACACCAGATTCAATACTGAGCCTATCCGAAAGAGACCACTTAATTTGCACCCTTTGGCACCTATTCTTTAAATAATTCCTAATCCATCCTAATGCGGTATCAGAAAGACCGATACTATGTAAACGTGATAGAAGAATACCATGATTGACAGTATCAAAAGCTTTAGTCAAATCAATAAACACTGCAACACATGATTTTCCACTATCTAGGGCGCAAGTAATATCATTTATAACTTTCATAGTAGCGGTTACCGTACTATGATTCTTTCTGAAGCCGGACTGAAACCTAGACAGAATGCTATTACTAGACAAAAATACCTTTAGCTGTTCGCTGACAATAGATTATACAATTTTGGCTATAACTGATAGCTTAGAAATAGGTCTATAATTATTTAAATTGGTTGGATCACCACCTTTCAACAGGGGTACAACCACAGCAGATTTTCAGACATCAGGAACAACATTCTGTTCTAATGATAAATTGAAAATATAAGCTATGGGGCCAGCAATGATCTCAGCAGCTACTTTAAAAAAATATGGCTCAATATCATCAGGCCCTGCAGACTTCTTAATGTGCAGGTTTTTTAAGGCATTTAAAACTTCACTTCTTAAAATTTGAGAAAAACTAAAAGTAGGGCTATCTTTTCTCAAAAGAGGAGAAAGATTTGGTATATCACTCACTAAATTTTCATTAAAAATTGAACCTGAAGAAATGAAATGCTTATCAAAGCTATTTTCCATATCTGTCCTATTAGTAATAAGACTATCTTTTACTAAAATTTGTTCAGGAAAATCATTAGATAACATAGAGGGAGAAAGTGATTTGATGGTTTTCCAAAATTTAATAGGATTATTTAGATTTTTTGAGGTTTCATTTAAATAATATTCAGATTTCGATCTGCGTATAAGAGCTGTACATTTGTTTCTCAATATTCTAAATGCTACCCAATCTCTCTCTATATCCGATTTCCTCGCTGTGGCCCAAGCCAAATTTCTTTCATGAAGGAGTTCAGATAATTAATTTGAGAACCATGGGTTATCACGGCTTTTTACTCTAAAAATCCTAACGGGTGCGTGCGTGCTTATTCACAATCTTCAAAAATAAAGTGTGAAAATACTGCCATGCAGTGGTCACATCAGGTATTAAAAACAATCTATCCCAGTCAGATACAAACAACTCATGCAGAAACCCTTGACTATCAATTAAAAACACAATCACTTTGGTCTTGTCAATGGAACCATTTGGCAACTTTTTAAAAGTAAACTTTACATTCAGAATCTTATTGGCATCCATTTCGGCGTCTCGCGCTCGCCATCCACTCAAAGCGTAACGTTAACCTACTATTTGGCCGCCACGCAAGCCCAAACAAGTGTGTGCGTCGTGCCTGTTGTTTTGTTTCCGGTCTAGCTAGATCCGCTTGCGCTTTGGTCGACGAAGCAACAAAACGTCCTCGCGCGGCGCAAGCCATTGAAATGAATGGGTTTCATAGCGCAGCGCGCGCATGCCGCGTCCTGTTGCAAAAGCATATGAAAAAAACTACAAAGTTTGCTAGGACAAAAAGACCGTTAATCGCGCAATAAAAAAATTGATGCCGTTAAAATGGGTTTGCGTTAACGCCGTTAATAACGCGTTTAACTGACAGCCCTAATATATATATATATTCCAGATATATATAACCATGTGACAAATGTATTAACATTTATCTAATGTTCCATCTCATGATTTTCCTTGATGTTGTTTGGTCTGTGTGTCCTTGTAAACTCTAATGGTTTAATGTGTGAGATATGACTTGCATACTATGAGAAACAGAAATCACTGTGTAGCATGTTTAGTCTCGATAAACTCCAATCTTCGTTCCCCATTTGTTGATTTACATTACATCTTGCTAGCTTTGTGACGCAGGGGTGTTATAAGAAATCTTGAAGGTTCTTTCTCTTAAAACACCCAATGAACTGACATATTCAAATGTCCTGCGAGATTCTCTTTACGACTGTGGCTCAAGCTTCAAAGGAATTCCACGTAGAATAATGTTCCACCTAAAATAGGATGATATTGTGGATCAACCACAAATATTATTCTGACAATTGAGCTAATTTTAACCTGTCTGTAAAATATCTGTACATCTGTGGTTGATCATAATCCCTTGTGGTTAAAATCTGATGTATAGAAATTAAGGGTGTGACGAGATCTCGCGAGACTAAAACATGACGAGATTTCTCGTCGAGTGAAAAGCTGTCTCGCGATATCGCCATGACTGAGCGTGAGGGTGAGATTACCATAGAATATTCCACCGCTACTGTACACTCACATTCGCCTAAACTATCGGTTTGCTGTTTTATAAAAATAATAAAAAACATTATAAAATAATGTAAAAGTCTGCTCTGCTCATCCAGCACGAGTTGCCGTTGCAATCAGTGCAGGACGAATCACAGTTCACTGATCGCGTGAGGATGGCGGAGGATTCGTTGCACAACATTGACTAACGTCTGATAAATGTATTGTAGAATGCACGCTCAGCACCGCTGCGCTATCACGAAAGTGAAAGTAAAACAAGCTCCCTGGTGTGCATTGCGCACAAATTAGGCCGCGAACATACAATAGTCCGTCTCCTAATACCCATCTCTGGACTGTTTATTTGCGGCTATGGTCTCAGTTTGCACTTTGACTATATTGAGAGAGTAGTGTAATGTCGTAAGGACAACAGACAAGGGAGGCTCTGTTTCTGAACTTATAAACGGAACGCAAGAACAACTGTAGAGACAAACACACCAGCCTCGTTTCTCTCTACCCGGCCTTTTCTGAACTCACTGCATTAACCCTATAACTGCCGGTGCAAAATAAAACAGCAATTTGAAAACAATTATAAAGAGTCTGTGTGCTAACTTTGTTTATGGTTGCACTTGCACTTATTGTTTGCGCTTAATAAGACTTCAAGGAGTTCAGTTAGGAGGTTACACACAGCCTCAATCAGAAGTTCTGAAAGCTCTTAATGTACAGTAAGGTCTGAAGAGACTAATGTGAAATCATACAGAGAAAAGCCAGTCAATAAAAACCTTTTACAGTGCTTGTATATTGTTTTCTTTCAATGCATTTGATAATTCATACTCATAATGCATGTCATTTCAGGTCTACTTTATAAGATTATTAGTTAAACATTGCTAAATGCACCTGCATACTATTTTGTCATGCATTTTGTCATTGAGGATTTCAGAAAAATTGTGCAAAAATCTCGTCTCGTCTCGTTCTCGTGAACCCAATCTCGTGTCTCGTCTCGTCTCGTGAGATAAGCGTCTCGTCACACCCCTAATAGATATTGAAGGGTTGGTCAAAATCCCTTGCCTCTTCAAATACATCTATAATCATAAATCCTTTTGAATGCTTATATACTTACTTTATAAAAATCAATAATCAAATATATTTATTATCACATGCTCATTTTTATATTCTTTGTGCTTGTGAAATTATATTTTCTTAAATGCATGTGATGGAAGTAACCAGTTTCTTTTAGGTGCATTCCAATCTTACTTTGAGATTGCACGTAGTACACGCCGGATCTTACTTTGAGATTGCACGTAGTACACGCAGGATCTTACTTTGAGATTGCACGTAGTACACGCAGGATCTTACTTTGAGATTGCACGTAGTACACGCAGGATCTTACTTTGAGATTGCACGTAGTACACGCAGGATCTTACTTTGAGATTGCACGTAGTACACGCAGGATCTTACTTTGAGATTGCACGTAGTACACGCCGGATCTTACTTTGAGATTGCACGTAGTACACGCAGGATCTTACTTTGAGATTGCACGTAGTACACGCAGGATCTTACTTTGAGATTGCACGTAGTACACGCAGGATCTTACTTTGAGATTGCACGTAGTACACGCCGGATCTTACTTTGAGATTGCACGTAGTACACGCAGGATCTTACTTTGAGATTGCACGTAGTACACGCCGGATCTTACTTTGAGATTGCACGTAGTACACGCAGGATCTTACTTTGAGATTGCACGTAGTACACGCAGGATCTTACTTTGAGATTGCACGTAGTACACGCCGGATCTTACTTTGAGATTGCACGTAGTACACGCAGGATCTTACTTTGAGATTGCACGTAGTACACGCAGGATCTTACTTTGAGATTGCACGTAGTACACGCCGGATCTTACTTTGAGATTGCACGTAGTACACGCCGGATCTTACTTTGAGATTGCACGTAGTACACGCAGGATCTTACTTTGAGATTGCACGTAGTACACGCCGGATCTTACTTTGAGATTGCACGTAGTACACGCCGGATCTTACTTTGAGATTGCACGTAGTACACGCAGGATCTTACTTTGAGATTGCACGTAGTACACGCCGGATCTTACTTTGAGATTGCACGTAGTACACGCAGGATCTTACTTTGAGATTGCACGTAGTACACGCAGGATCTTACTTTGAGATTGCACGTAGTACACGCCGGATCTTACTTTGAGATTGCACGTAGTACACGCAGGATCTTACTTTGAGATTGCACGTAGTACACGCAGGATCTTACTTTGAGATTGCACGTAGTACACGCAGGATCTTACTTTGAGATTGCACGTAGTACACGCAGGATCTTACTTTGAGATTGCACGTAGTACACGCCGGATCTTACTTTGAGATTGCACGTAGTACACGCAGGATCTTACTTTGAGATTGCACGTAGTACACGCAGGATCTTACTTTGAGATTGCACGTAGTACACGCAGGATCTTACTTTGAGATTGCACGTAGTACACGCAGGATCTTACTTTGAGATTGCACGTAGTACACGCAGGATCTTACTTTGAGATTGCACGTAGTACACGCAGGATCTTACTTTGAGATTGCACGTAGTACACGCAGGATCTTACTTTGAGATTGCACGTAGTACACGCCGGATCTTACTTTGAGATTGCACGTAGTACACGCAGGATCTTACTTTGAGATTGCACGTAGTACACGCAGGATCTTACTTTGAGATTGCACGTAGTACACGCAGGATCTTACTTTGAGATTGCACGTAGTACACGCAGGATCTTACTTTGAGATTGCACGTAGTACACGCCGGATCTTACTTTGAGATTGCACGTAGTACACGCAGGATCTTACTTTGAGATTGCACGTAGTACACGCAGGATCTTACTTTGAGATTGCACGTAGTACACGCAGGATCTTACTTTGAGATTGCACGTAGTACACGCAGGATCTTACTTTGAGATTGCACGTAGTACACGCCGGATCTTACTTTGAGATTGCACGTAGTACACGCAGGATCTTACTTTGAGATTGCACGTAGTACACGCCGGATCTTACTTTGAGATTGCACGTAGTACACGCCGGATCTTACTTTGAGATTGCACGTAGTACACGCAGGATCTTACTTTGAGATTGCACGTAGTACACGCAGGATCTTACTTTGAGATTGCACGTAGTACACGCAGGATCTTACTTTGAGATTGCACGTAGTACACGCCGGATCTTACTTTGAGATTGCACGTAGTACACGCAGGATCTTACTTTGAGATTGCACGTAGTACACGCCGGATCTTACTTTGAGATTGCACGTAGTACACGCCGGATCTTACTTTGAGATTGCACGTAGTACACGCAGGATCTTACTTTGAGATTGCACGTAGTACACGCAGGATCTTACTTTGAGATTGCACGTAGTACACGCAGGATCTTACTTTGAGATTGCACGTAGTACACGCCGGATCTTACTTTGAGATTGCACGTAGTACACGCAGGATCTTACTTTGAGATTGCACGTAGTACACGCCGGATCTTACTTTGAGATTGCACGTAGTACACGCCGGATCTTACTTTGAGATTGCACGTAGTACACGCAGGATCTTACTTTGAGATTGCACGTAGTACACGCAGGATCTTACTTTGAGATTGCACGTAGTACACGCAGGACACGAAGGCCATGCAACCCACAAGGCCGTTTGTCTCTTTCTCTGGGATCAGTAGAAAGGTTGATATAGGGTCCTAAAGGCAGCATGGACACATATGATCCTTCGCTGGACAGATGGTCAAGCTATATTTTGCGTTACTATCGAACTTTAATTGTTGTATTAAAATGTATTCTTTCCAGTATATTTCCTTCCTTGGGAGTAAATGCCAGTTATCTGTTTTTCTCCCAAACGAGTGAATGTTTTAGCATTATGTTTTGGTATACTTAACTGATAATAAGGAGCTCAGACTCTCTTCAGCCTTGATGGGAGCTGTTATTTGCTAGTGTCTGTTATTTGTGTGTGTGCGTATGACATTCTATGTAGGTTCTGGACGTTCGGACCAGACAACCCGGCGCCCTTCTCTAACCTGCGAGGCCACCACAGACCTAAATCTATTGAGTGGACGACAACTATCTTTACTAATGGCGATAGGCACCCCTATCTCCTCACATGTGTTAAATTGTTTAGGCTCTTAATGTTTCTTAGCCAATGAGAATCATTCAACCTGTAAGCAATGACGTAGCTTAGACCTTGGAAATGGTATAACTGCTGTGATCTTTGTAACTGTAAGGGAGGCGGCCTACGAACTCCTGTGTGAGTCTTGAAGCTGACTTCTGCTGATGAAACTGCAAACTATCTTCAGTAAAACTTTTCTTTAATTTTTTTATAATCCTGACTTCGGGTCTTCATTCTTCATATCTGGTTCTGGGTCTTTGACTGTATACCCCTTACAATATGAATGCAGATGCAGGTAACAGATTATCCCCCTCATTGGGCGATTTAACATGTATAAGTATCTGGTTCAAACCCGTATGAATAATTATTAATCATGAATTATTCATTATTGAATACATATTCCCCAAAACGACCCCAGATACTCTACAAAGTTCAAACGTTTTTTTAAACGTTGCTCCTTAATGTTATCGTTTCAGAACGTTCAGAAAACATGCAAATATAACAAGATGATACAATGGAGTGTTTCCTTTTACGTCCGTATAATCAAGAAATTTTAAAATCTGTATGTTTTCAGAAATAACGTTTTCGTAACTCAATGGGAGCATTAGCAAACATTCTCAGAGCATATTTCTGTTATCTGAGATCATGCATGTGCGTGAGTATGAGGATAAAGGAGGAAATGTAACTGTATGTCGAGAGCGTACAGTACACCAGATCGTCTGATTAGACTCAGGAGTCAAGCAGGACTGAGCAGGTTTGCAGGATGGAAGATGATGAACGTACAGTTTGTACAAACAGTATTTTTCTTCTGCTCTTATGGTTGGTGAGATTGTGTGGAGCCGTTGTGTCAGACAGCAGATTCCGAACATGACCTTTGACCGGCGCTGGCATGAGTGTGTGTGTGTGTGTGTGTGTGTGAGCGACGAGCGACAGCTTGAGATGATGATGCAATCTTCATCAGGCATTACGAAGGACAGCTTTAATGGCACCTTAAGACGACCGTATGACTGACACAACTCCTGACTGCAGATCTCAACGTGTCACAGCTGAACTAACCCTATTGTTGAGTTAATGACTGTAACACACTTCAGCTGTGACGACAATAAGCTTATTATAATCACGTTCAGTGTAAGATGAAGAGAAACGCCATCATCATCAGATCTTCATATCATGATCTGTTTGTGCTGAGCTGTCGAGAGCGTAATAACCGGTCAGATGAAGATGAGCTTCATCACTGCAGCACTCAGGCGTCTCATAAACACACTCACGCAGGATCCACAGAACTACTAACACACATGACGACAGCCCTATATGTGCACCTGTAGGGTATCATAACATCTGTTAACTATCACACCGCACACGCTTTAAAGGCCGTTCTTCCAACAACACTGAGCACTGAAACACGTGTGCTTTAGCTTCAGCCCGGACGAGCGGCAGTACACGAGTGATCATCTACAGGGGAAATAAATCATTGACACACACTGATGTGACGCCAGCGAGAAACGTCTTCTGCCACGACCAGTCCAACGGGCTTCGATCAAACAAATCACCTCATTCTGAACCAGTCTGATATGTGAAAACAGACTCATTTCACTACATTCAGCTCAATAACAGTAACACTGATCTCTCCGGCTCTGATCGTTCAGCACAGCACTGCTGTTTTATAGATCACGCACTCAACTATCACATCTCCATTGCTACTAAACTTCTCTGGTCAAAACTAAAACTAAACTGGTTGAACTAAAACACCAATATTATCATGAGTTTGCAGTGTTTTTATACAATAACTGACATATATTAATATCAGAAGGCACATTTGTAATGAATAGTTGGACTGTTGTCTCACGACAAACTCAAGTCACACCAAGGTTTCAGGGTTTTGTTTCTGTTGGCCAAAACAATGATTTAACATAAATCTCCATTTAGTAAGTTTATTTAGTTGCATGGGTTGTTTGTGCTTCACAATGCTTTACTAATAAGCCTATAACAGACAGTGTGATGGCAGATCTCCATATAGGCCTATTGTTTGACGTGTTAGTAGAGGGATGTAGTCCAAACCGGCCGTTCGCTGTAGGCTTTGAAAGGGGACTTCTGTTAAATAAAATATCTCGCTAGGCATTGAACTTTGAGCTTTATAATTTTACAGGTATTATTTATGCTCTAACAGCAACATTACACACTAATTAAAGTTTGAAAAATGGAATCGCGAAGAATGGGACATTTAAGGTGTCATTGTTATATTGTATTTATATATTTAAGTACTGAGTAATATTAATTAACTACATGTACTTACTATAGGGTTAGGATAGGATTAGGTTGAGGTTTATTTGCATGTAATTATGCATAATTTACTGTTATTAGGCCTACTATGGTAAGTACATGTAACAAGGCCACTGTAAAATAAAGTGTAGCCAAAAACTGAACTAACTTTCATAAACAAACTCGCACTGAGAAACTCGCATTCACTATAGTAAAAGTGTGACAACTATCCCCGGTGTGTGTGTGTGTGTGTGTGTGTGAAGCAGACAGAGCTGTGGGATTGTGCGGACACACACTTACAGTGAGCCAGGAGAGCTTCACACGAGCTGTGTGTGTGTGTGTGTGTGTGTGTGTGTGTGTGTGCGTGTGTGTGTGTGTGAAGCAGACAGAGCTGTAGGATTGTGTGGACACACACTGCCTCGTTTACATCCACTTTTTACGCTGTTATGTTATCGACAAAGTGAATATGCAAAAAAAAAAAAAAAAACGAAATTTGCCGTCTCCAGACTGTTTCCATTCAATTGGCCTTTTACCGATAAGATTGTGTGCGTGATGACGTCACGAATGACAAAAGCGATTTGTCGCATATGTTTTGGTGTATCGCAAAAGAAAAGTGCCCTTGAGCCATTTCCATAAAAAAAAAATTTTAATATCGCAAGTTCTACCTTTTGGGGTTCCAGTCAGCACCTTTTTTTGCCACTTTTTGCCAGGGTTGATATTACACTACACCAAAAAACTAGTTGAGAATAAATTCTTTAAAATTGGGCAATTCCAGCCCATAACGGACGTGACATTTGGAGTCAAAACTTGAAATATAAATTCTCAGAAAATGCATTTAATAGCCTACTGAAACATCTGTTTAAATATCCCTTAATAAAGGAGTCCAGACATTAGAAAAATATCAGTCTACACATCTGTTTTATATTTAATATGAGGGAAATACACATGAGACATGAGTCATGACACAAAAAATCTTTAACTTTTAGGTGGCAAAATATTTTTTAGTAGACCTAATTCTATGAATTACCAACATGACATCATGACTTTGCGTAAACATACACGCCACTTTCAATTCAAGTGGCGTGTTATCTATACGCATTTTGAGCTATCCGCGTGTATGTCCACGCCGAAATCTTTTGCGTGTATGTCTACGCCATTAAACGTCCGAGTGATTCCGCGTGTATGTGTACGCCGTTAAATGTCCGAACGAAACGAAGCAAAATCTATATCTACATCTGTGGAGCGATATTTCTTTTCCTAGGATGGTAGGAGAAGACTCATAAATGCTATTAACCCCAGTGACGGGTAGGTTTAGGGACGGGGTTGGGGTAGGTCATATATCTATATATACATAATACAGTAATATAACGTTAAGTCAAAGGCGTTGATAAACACGCTGAAAAGCGATTATGCGTGTTGATAGCACGCCAAAAATGGAAATACGAATTGGCGTGTCATACATACGCCATTTCATGAGATCAGTCTGGAATTACACTGCGCAAAACAAAAGTAGCCTAATACTAACAGGATGAAGAATGGTCGGCCTCCATAGAACATAAAATATTATTTTTATTTGTTTGCATTTATGAGGAAAAAAAACAATGTTACGGAGTAGCCTACGGACGTGACAGTTCTCCGTTACGGACATGACCGCTCTAAAAGCTATTTTAAAACTTTCGCAGAGACCTCAAACAGAAAGCACAAAGCCTTTCTTTAAAGTGAATTTGGTTTTTATTAATTGTATCTTCATTTTAATCAATGTTTCATCAACCAATTGCCTGGATTTAATAAATAGTAAATATAGTAGAAAATAGATCATCAAGGCCCGTACACAGGAAAAATAGCAGAGTAGTTTTTCCAGAGTAATTTTTTTTTCCTCAAAAAGAGTTTTTTTAATCTATTTTGAGTGAACTTAGCATACTTTGCATGCTTGAAATTGCATGAAACTCGACAGACACATCTCATTTATTAGCTAGTAGACACACGCAAAGTTTCAGAAACGGCCGTGGTGAGGGGCTCAGTAGCGCCACCTTTAGTCAAAAATGGGGGATTAGTTTTACCTACAGTAACAAAAATCGGTATGTATTTTGTTCTCCTCGACCCGGACACATTTCTAATTGACAGTCATTAGCTCCGAACAACACGAAGTCAGATTTTTGGTTTGAATGTGATTTTCAGGAGAATTTTCTCCCTCCCTCTCCCTCTCCCTCTGTGTGTGGGGGGTTTGGGGAATTTGACTATAATTAGGGCCCAAGCCTTGAAAAGGTGAAGGCCCTATTGTTTTTCTTCTTCTTCTTCTTCTTCATTATTTTACTACCTTTTGGGCACTTTTGGGGCCCTTAACGTGCTCGAAAACTCTTGAAACTTTGCACACGGGTTAGAACCCGCGGCCATCAGGGCCGGGCTGAAGCTGGTACCCGGGCGTGGCAGGGGGGCTCGACAGCGCCCCCTGGAATGCGGTTTGAACACTTGTCCATATATCAAACAAGCTTGCATGTAATAATCTGAAACTCGGTACACATATAGATGTCATCGGGCCAAACAACTTTTGTGCTCTAAGTTTTACCCCAGCCCAACAGGAAGTCGGCTATTTAGGGTTGTTTGGAAATGCATGCTCAGGAATTTGAAACACTTCTCCTAGGGAATTCATTCGATCGTCACCAAACTCTGTGTGCATGAAGTCAAGACATTGAGGATGAAAAATTGCCAGGGGATTTCTGATATCTTGAACGGTTTGGCCGTGGCGAGGAAACGAATTTATGGCGAATAATGGAAACAGGAAGTGTGTTATAACTTCTGCATACATTAACTGATCTTGATGAAACTTCAGCAGTGTGTTCGCTGTAAGAGGCCGATCACATGGATGTGACTATTGTGAGTCAAAGTTATAGCGCCACCAACTGGCAGCAGGAAGTGTGTCACTTTCAAAATGCTTTTAAATGACCCTCTTATTTTTACCCGATTTGCTTCAAACTTCATTTGTATATTGTAGACACACGCCAGATGTAGACCTGTGAGAGGATTATTTAATATCTAAGATAATGTTACCATGGCAACGCATCAAACTTTAATATTCTTTTTGAATGCTTTTGAGACTCTAAGCATGCCTGAAATTGCTTGAAATTGCATGAAACTCGACAGACAGATCACATTTATTAGCCAGTAGACATGAGCAAAGTTTCAGAAACTGGCGTGGTGCAGGGACTCAGTAGCGCCACCTTTTGACAAAAGTGGGGGGGTTAGTTTTATAGTTTTACCTACAATCATAAAAATCGGTACGTATATTGTTCAGATCAAGCCGAACAACTTTCTAATTTACAGTCATTAGCACCGACCAACAGGAAGTCAGATATTTTAGTTTGAATGTGGATGTTTGAGCATTTTCTCTCCCTCTCCCTCTGACAGAGAGAATGCACCCTGCCATTCTGTTTGTGTGTGTGTGTGTGGGGAGGGGGGGAGGGGCTCTTCGAGTGATAGTTTAGTTTAAACACCAAATCATACATAGGGCCATACTGCCCTCTTGTGTCCAAAATTATATTTATTTATACTAGTGCTGTCAAACGATTAAAATATTTAATCGCGATTAATCGCATTAATGTCATAGTTAACTCGCGATTAATCGCACATTTTTATCTATTCTAAATGTCTCCTGATTTCTTTTTGTCCCATTATTTTTTTTTCCTCATTTGAATGCTCTTATCAACATGGAAAAGTGGATCGGCTTGCTTTGTGCAAATTTTTTTTTCATTGAAAACAACATTGGCATACACCGTTCAATTTCACACTAACATTCTCACTTAGAGAAAATAATCTCTCACACAATATAACACTGTCCATCAATAAAAGGGTGAAAGAAATACTGACGAGGTCCTGATATTGACGAGGGGGCGGAGAATTCGCATCAGCTGTGTGTGTGTGTGTGTGTGTGTGTGCTTGGCCATCATCAAGTGGTATTTCAGACTGGACGTGCTGCGATGACGATAGCTCAGCTCAGTAAACTTTCCATTCAGAATCCATTAGCATGATTATTAGCATCCATTTCGGCGTCTCGCGCTCGTAATCCACTCAAAACGCAACGTTACCAACTATTTGGCCGGCTTGCAAGCCCAAACAAGTGTGTGCGGCGTCGTGCCTGTTGTTTTGTTTCCGGTCTAGCTAGATCCGCTTGCGCTTTGGTCGACAAAGCAACAAAACGTCCCCGCAATCAGCACCTTTATGTCAGACAACATAGATATAAACACTAGATGTCGCCTTGGGGTTCTAATCATGTGTCAAAACCGCCGCCATCTTGGAACAGGGGTCTTGTCATAGGAAGTAGCTAGGTAACGCTGAATTCATGGATGATGCTAGACTTTTGTGCTGCGTATGGATGTTCACACGAACGAAATCTAAAAAACAGACATCAAGGGATTACATTTTACAAGATTGTGAAATTTTGTACATTTTTTTTCAATTTCTCTGGACTCAATGATAAATACATGTCTGACCGTTTGAACGAACCAAAACAACCAGAAAATCGCATTCACGGCGATTTATGGTGATTTTATTTCCGTTAGAGCATTTCCTACATTGACGCTGATGAGGGGTTCCCCTGTTTCAAGATGGCGGCTCTATTGACGCATTCGTTCCAATGAACTGCCGTAGCCAGGCGACATCTAGTGTTTATATTATGGTCAGACAAGACAAACACAGTGCTGCCATCTTGGATTGTTAACACGACAGTGTATGTTTTTCGGTGACTGTCTGTGTCTCAAGCTCATATTTGGAGTCACTAATCATAGATCTTGACTACTTGCTCTTAGTAGTACTTAATAAGAAAGACATTTCCCATGCCCCGGAAATGTACATTTCTATGAATTAATTAATAACCAATATTGAATGTTCACAGGATGAACCGAGTAATTGGTTGTAATGTTAATGTAGCTACATCAAGTTAACCCGATTAACTGATCCAAATATTCATGATCAATTATAACAAGTTATGATTGATTATTAATATTTCATAGAGCTAGTTTGCTACACTACCAGGAACATTCGTGGAAAATAATATTTTTCCTTTTATTTATTTTTTGAAAAAACATTCATTTTCCTGTGTTTGAAAAAAGAGACATTGACTTGCTACCTTTAAACAAGTACCGTATAGCTGTTCTGATTACCCTGCCATACCTGGACAGTCCAACGCCATCCCAGTTCTGCGGTGAGGTAAAATTTAAACCTTGAGTTGTGAATATTACACAGCTATGTAGATTAACATGAGAAAAGTATCTGATGTGAAATGTAATGTTCATTATGTACTGCTGACTGAACTGGTTCTCACTTGAATATTCTGTTGGAGCTGCTGTTTATTTTATTTTGTTTGACTTGAGTATTCCTGCAGAAATGAAAGAGACTGAAGATAAGCTTGAAGCTAAGTGAAGCTTTATTTCTGTGATTGTTTATTTTTCATTCATAAGTGATGTGAAACAAAAGTTTATTTTTGGCACTTACAATCATTTTCTTTATTTTATTTTATTGGATGAGATGGGAGGGAGTTGAGAGGAGAAAGTTCTCTTGGAGGGAGCTGATGAGCATGGAAGCATTTCACATCAGCTTCATCTTACGTGCAACGTACGACGTCCTGCCTTCCCCCTCAAACCTCAACCAGTGGTACGGAGAAGACCCAACGTGCCCCCTCTGTCCATCCCCCGCAAACCTCAAACACATTCTGGTTGGATGCAAGACAAGCTTGTCACAAGGCCGCTATACCTGGCGGCACAACCATGTCCTGAAGTGCCTAGCAGCCACCTTGGAGTGCAGACGACTAAAGAACAATGCCCTGCCTCCTCCATCATTCCATCCTTCATATGCAAGGGAGTTCATTCGAGAAGGGGTAAAGACAGCCAAAGGCTATACAGCCATGGTTAGCGGCCAGCTCGGAAAGGCTCGAGACTGGAAATTGGTGGCAGATTTGAACCAAAGGCTTTACTTCCCATCTGAGATTGCCACAACGAACCTAAGACCAGACCTCGTGCTCTGGTCCCCATCACTCCACTTCGTGTACATAATAGAGCTTACCGTTCCCTGGGAGGATGCTGTAGAGGAGGCATTTGAGCGCAAGAGACTTAAGTACACAGAATTGGCAGCTGATGCTGAGCAACGCGGATGGAAATCCAAGGTTTTCCCAGTGGAAGTCGGCTGCAGAGGCTTTGTGGGCAAGTCAACCATCAGGCTGCTCAAGGAACTGGGAGTGCGAGGCCAAACCCTACGCCAAACCATCAAAGCCCTCTCAGGTGCAGCAGAAGAAGCAAGCCGATGGATATGGGTAAAAAGGGGAGACTCCAGCTGGGCCCTAATACCACCTGCGGCATGTAAGGGTTGAAAGCAGAGGGGGGCACACCTGGGACGCCAGGCGCTGCCGATGAGCCCTCTGGAGGTGTCGTGGGCCTATCATTGAAACACCAGAGAAGGGGGGTGCCCACCTGATGACCCCAATGAAGCTTAAACACCCATTCTTATCCCACTAAACCATTACCACAGTGAGGAAACCATTCCGATGGATGCATCGTCACCACTCATACCTCAGGTCTTAAACAGGGGATTGTTTCACCTAGTCCTAAATCATAATTGATCATCTGGATCTACCCAGTGACTGCTGTGAAGAGAGCAGCTGGCAACTAGGGAAAGACCTGGTGACAGCTTGGAAAGACAGCTGCCAGGAGGGAAAGACCCCAACGGGCCGGCCCCAGGTTAGCTCCCTGTGGTAGGAGGGACCTGGCATTAGTGTACAGGTCCCACCCATCTCTGGCTACAAAAAGTTCAAGGAAGAAAACACCCCCAGAGTCAGCGAGAGCGGGGGAGGATGATGACTCACCGACAGACTACATGGTTACTGACCCAGGAACGAAACTGACAACGAGAATGATGATCAATAAGACACCTGAGATGACAACACCTACTCCAGGAATTAAGCTCCAGAGTTGTAGATGTGGCTGGACCAAGGAAACATCCTATGCAGGCCTGAGAAGACACCAAGGCTTGAAAAAGTGCTTGCTGTCAACGCAACAGGGAACTCGCATTGACCACTACTTCTTACGTAGCAGGTTGAATAAGGCAAGTGAAGTTCAGCAGCAGGACCAAACCCAAAGTCTGCAGAACATCAATCCCCCTGTTCGAGAGGAAGAGGAGGAGCCAAGCATAGTTGTGCCCCTCAAGCCCAACTTGCCGCAGCCTACAACTGAGAATAAGATTCAGGGGCGGAAAACACAGGTCAAGTGGCCAAAATCCTGTGAGAAAAAGGAGTGGGAGACGATAGACACAGACATCAGTAACCTCCTGGGACAACTGAGGGGAACTGCAGTCAAGAAGCTGGAGCGAATGGGAGACCTGATTTACAACTATGGTACACAGCGCTTTGGGATGGCAGAAAAGAGGAAAAAACCATCACCCACCCCGACGAAGTTCAGAAGACAGCAGGAGATAGAACGGCTAGTCAAGGAGAGAAGGCAGCTGAAAAAACAATGGAGAAAAGCTCCAGAGGAGGAGAAGGAGGGAATTGACCTGCTACAGGCAGAAATTAAGAACCGATTGGCAACCTTGAGGAGAGCTGAGAATCTGAGGAGGAGGCGTAAAATGAAGGAGCAAGCGAGATCAAACTTCTTCAAAGACCCCTACAAGTTTGCAAAAAACCTTTTCACAAAGGAAAAAAGTGGCAAACTCAAAGCATCAAAGAAAGATCTGGAAACTTACCTAAAACAGAGCCACACTGACAGCCAGCGAGGCGGAGAGACAACTCTTCCACCCGATATGCCACCGATACATTCCCCAGAACATCAGCTGGACATCACCCCCCCCAGATGGAGCGAAGTGGAGAGAATTGTACGTCGGGCAAGAGCTGCATCCTCCCCTGGGCCCAATGGAGTCCCATACCGGCTGTATAAGAACACACCAGGGGTATTGCGCTGTTTATGGAGGCTAATGAAAGTAGTGTGGCAGAAACAAGAAATTCCAACGGCATGGAGGAGGGCAGGAGGCATCCTAATCCCGAAGGAAAAGGACTCTGTGGACATCAGCCAGTTCCGCCAAATCAGCCTCCTGAACGTTGAAGGTAAAATCTTCTTCAGCGTAGTGGCTAACAGACTAACAGCCTACCTGGAAAAGAACCACTACATCGATACCATGGTGCAGAAAGCTGGGATTCCAGGCTTCTCTGGTTGCTTAGAGCACACAAACATGATATGGAATCAAATCCAAACCGCCAAAAAGAATGGAAAAGATCTCCATGTTGTGTTCTTGGATCTTGCAAATGCCTTTGGGTCAGTTCCTCATAATCTCCTCTGGGCTGCATTCCAGTATTTCAGCATCCCAGAAGAAATCACCTGCCTTGTTAAATCCTATTTTCAGGACCTGCAGCTATGCCTAACTACTAATGAGTATACCACAGCATGGCAACGTTTAGAAATCGGAATAATGGCAGGATGCACCATCTCACCTTTAGCATTCACGATGGCTATGGAGGTCATCATTCGCGCATCTCGGTGGGTAGTAGGAGGTCAGAAGCTCAAATCTGGTCTTCGTCTCCCTCCCATCAGAGCCTATATGGACGATATGACCATCCTCACCACAACCAAGGCTTGTGCTAGGCGCCTGCTGAACAAGCTACAGGAGAACATACAGTGGGCTCGGATGGAAATAAAGCCAGGCAAGTCCAGGAGCATTTCAGTCGTCAAGGGAAAGCTGTCGGAACAGCGGTTCTATGTGGGCAAGGACCCTATACCAACAGTGGCAGAGAAGCCAGTCAAGAGTCTTGGACGTTGGTACCACTCCACCCTTAAGGACACAGAGCAGGCAGACCAGCTTAGGCAAGATACAATGCACGGCTTTGAGAGTATCGACAAGACCATGCTCCCTGGCAGGCTAAAGCTGTGGTGCCTTCAATTTGGGCTACTACCTAGGATGATGTGGCCTCTTACCATCTATGAGGTCTCAATCTCATAGGTAGAAAAGCTGGAGAGAGTGATCAGCTCATTTGCCAAAAAGTGGCTGGGACTGCCCAGATGCTTTACTAACATAGGACTGTATGGAAGAGGCATCTTGGAGATTCCTGTTTCCAGCATGGTTGAGGAGTTCAAGTGCTCTAAAGTAAGGCTGGAAATGACACTAACAGAGTCCCGTGATCCATGCGTTTCCCAAACAGCTCCTACCCTGGTGACCGGAAGGAAATGGAGCCCAGCTGAAGCCACTCACCAGGCGAAGTCAGACCTCAGGCACAGAGACATCATTGGCAATGTGCAACAGGGGAGAGGCGGCCTCGGATCTGGAGAGAGCAGACCATCGTGGCATAGAGCAGCTCCAGCTCAGCGGCGACGGCTGGTTGTCGAGGAGGTGCGACGGCACGAGCAGGCAACGAGGTGTGCAAAGGCTGTTTCACAAGCCAAGCAAGGGCAGTGGATGAGATGGGAGGGAGTTGAGAGGAGAAAGTTCTCTTGGAGGGAGCTGATGAGCATGGAAGCATTTCACATCAGCTTCATCTTACGTGCAACGTACGACGTCCTGCCTTCCCCCTCAAACCTCAACCAGTGGTACGGAGAAGACCCAACGTGCCCCCTCTGTCCATCCCCCGCAAACCTCAAACACATTCTGGTTGGATGCAAGACAAGCTTGTCACAAGGCCGCTATACCTGGCGGCACAACCATGTCCTGAAGTGCCTAGCAGCCACCTTGGAGTGCAGACGACTAAAGAACAATGCCCTGCCTCCTCCATCATTCCATCCTTCATATGCAAGGGAGTTCATTCGAGAAGGGGTAAAGACAGCCAAAGGCTATACAGCCATGGTTAGCGGCCAGCTCGGAAAGGCTCGAGACTGGAAATTGGTGGCAGATTTGAACCAAAGGCTTTACTTCCCATCTGAGATTGCCACAACGAACCTAAGACCAGACCTCGTGCTCTGGTCCCCATCACTCCACTTCGTGTACATAATAGAGCTTACCGTTCCCTGGGAGGATGCTGTAGAGGAGGCATTTGAGCGCAAGAGACTTAAGTACACCGAATTGGCAGCTGATGCTGAGCAACGCGGATGGAAATCCAAGGTTTTCCCAGTGGAAGTCGGCTGCAGAGGCTTTGTGGGCAGGTCAACCATCAGGCTGCTCAAGGAACTGGGAGTGCGAGGCCAAACCCTACGCCAAACCATCAAAGCCCTCTCAGGTGCAGCAGAAGAAGCAAGCCGATGGATATGGGTAAAAAGGGGAGACTCCAGCTGGGCCCTAATACCACCTGCGGCATGTAAGGGTTGAAAGCAGAGGGGGGCACACCTGGGACGCCAGGCGCTGCCGATGAGCCCTCTGGAGGTGTCGTGGGCCTATCATTGAAACACCAGAGAAGGGGGGTGCCCACCTGATGACCCCAATGAAGCTTAAACACCCATTCTTATCCCACTAAACCATTACCACAGTGAGGAAACCATTCCGATGGATGCATCGTCACCACTCATACCTCAGGTCTTAAACAGGGGATTGTTTCACCTAGTCCTAAATCATAATTAATATTTAGAATAAATACCTCTTCAATTTCTGTCATCTTGGAGTAGGGGCATTCCTCCTGTCTTATAGGCTGGTAGTAGAAAAAGTGTTAATTCATTTTATTCCATTCTGGGAAAGCTACAATATACACTAAGTCCTGGAGCCGCCTCCTCACCGCCAAGGTTTGTGCAGGCAGAAGATTACGAGAAGGCTAGAAACTATTTTAATCACAATTACTCACAGAGACATAAGCTGGCAGGTAGCACAACAACATTACACAGACGAGAACGGACAAAGACTGACTGAACAGAGCAGACTAAATACAAAAGGTAATTAACAAGACACAGGTAATGAAGATGAACTAATGACGGTAGGCATGGTAACAGATGAGTGGCGGGAAAACCAAAAGACATGTGACTAAGAATGACAACAAAGATCAAAACAGACACAAACGTGACACTCACCAGTCGTTGTTAAAAAAAAAGCACATTTGATCAAGACTGACTCAGATTTCTTTCTTTACTCTCTTACTCAGAATCGATCGGAACTGTCTCGACCATTTGGGTAGGGTATTCATTCAGGGACTTAGAGGATTGTTCTGGTTCTGGTATTTGTACCACTGAGACATCTGGTTCAGTACAACCTAATTCAGGCTCATCCACACATATTTCTACTTCTACAGTGTCATCCGATTCTCTCTCCACAGGTTTACATTCATGCAAGTATTCCCTTGCAGGTTCTTCAGTGTTACTCTCCACAGGTTCCTGAGCAGGTAAGTTCTTGCTAATAGGATCAATGACAAGTAAGTCAGATGAACAAGGCCCGTAATAATTTGAGTTTCAGAGCCCAATGTTCTTCTAGATACATAACAGGGAATTTGCTCATCCTCAGACTCTGACCATTCAGAAACAAACTCTGACTCCTTTATCTATTCATCAGGTAAAACTCTGGTTCTAGGCCTTCTTTCTGCTTTGTTCGTTCGTCTGTTTTGTGAGTTGTTTGGCCGCAAAAACCCACAGGGCAGCAATAAATCTCGGTGCAACGTCCAGAGAGGACCCCCTTTTCTCTCTGGTTGGGCAGTATACACTGGCAGATCACAAACTTTTCTGACAACCACATGAACATCTTGTTCCCATTTGTCGGCCAGCTTATGCTTTCCTCTCAATCGCACATTCCTTACAAGAACTCGGTCACCCTCTTCTAATGTTGAAGCAACCAAATGCTTATCAAATCATCTTTTATTACGCTCAGCTACCTTCCCAGAATTTTTAGTAGCCACCTCGTAACTCTCACTTACGCTCTCGATCACCAAACTCATCTTTGGGGTTGAAGTATCCCCCATCCTTCAGTTTTTTTAATACCACTCTTCTGGAGTGGAGGATATCCCGCTGTAAGGTTGGTGAGAGGTTTAATGATCTGGGGGTAATCACGCACAGACCTCCGGTAATATTTGGCAAAACCTAAAAAAGACCTTAATTCCTTCAGGTTTGTTGGTTTTAAACATGTCTTTAAGGCCTCAACCTTCGCCAGATCAGTCTCTACCCTGTCTTGTGAGACTATAGATAACCCACTGATGTTTGGAAGAACCGACACTTCTCAGGCTACAATTTCAGCCCATACTCCTTAAGGTGGTTGAGCACTTGCAGCAACCGGGATTCATGTTCTTCCAGAGTTTTTGAAAAACGATGAGGTCATCAATTAAAACCAGTACCTGTTTTCTGTTCAAGTCCCCCATGCACCGTTCCATTAATCTTTGGAACGTGCTTGGAGCATTGGTAATCCCCCACGTCATTCTGTTGAATTCACAGAATCCAAGCGGGAAGACAAACGCTGTTTTACACTTATCGGTTTCTTCTATCCCAATTTGATAGCACCCAGATTTCAAATCAAGCACGAGCCGGTTATTGTTGAAAAGACCTCTTCTTGGTTTATTAAGGCGTATGCATCCTTAATCGTTTGTGAGTTGAGCTTTCCAAAGTCAAACCATAGCAGCACAGTACCATCCTTCTTACAGATTATCACTATGGGTGAGCCTAGGGCTGCGGTAGGTGCAGGTATTAAAGCACCACTTGATGTAGAGATGAGTGCGCCTGAATCAAGGGCGTCCCATGCATGTTAAACAATGATAAACTGCTATGAGAGTTGTGTCTTATAACTCCCGTGGTCTGCAGCTTGGACAGGATGCTGGAGCGAGAGCCCAACGCAATGTTATTGACAAGCTCTTTGAGAATGCTGATGTGGTGTGTTTGCAAGAGACTTTTTTAGCTATTCAAGATCTGGATAAACTTAACACTGTGAATAATGATTTCCATGGGGCAGGGGAATCCACGACAGACCTAAACACCAGAATTCTGCGTGGTAGGATCCCAGGAGGTGTGGCCATATTCTGGCACAAGAAACTTGACCCTTTGGTCACTGTGATCAGGTTAGATGTGGACTGGTGCATAGGAATCAAGGTGGTGCATAATAAGAATGTTTTTATAATCTTAAATGTATACACTCCATATGAATGTCACAAAAATGAAAATGAGTACTTGAATAAGCTTGCTTATATAGGGTCTTACATAAGGGAAAGTGAATATGCATCCATATTTGCATCCATATTTGTCTTAGGGGATCTGAATGCTGAAATATCAGATACTAATTCTCTTTTTGGTCAACACTTGACACAATTCTGCAAAGATAACAAGATTATGATGTCCACTAAGGAATTACTGCCAGCTGATAGTTATACACATGTGAGTGAAGCTTGGCATACTACATCCTGGTTGGATCATTGTATATCTACAGCTGATGCACATGATTGTATAAAGGAGGCTGAGATCCTATATGGTTTGGCCACAGCAGACCATATTCCTGTCTCTATGTTCATAAATATTGAGGGTCTACCTGAGCTTGTCTATAGTGACAGCCATAAATCGGGTGAGACACTGGATTGGGCAAGGCTCACAGAAGACGACCTGCAATATTACAAGTTACTGACTGATGTACACTTGAGAAATATTGAGTTACCTGTTGATGCAATTATGTGTGTGGATAGCAGCTGTAAGAATAAGGTACTTCGGTACCAAGTCGGTACTAAAAAAATTAAACGGTTACGGTCCCAGCTTTTCTAGGTACCGAGTACCGGGTTAATCCGGTTGTTGATGCGCTGTCGGAAAGATGCAGAGGTGCGTACTCTTCATAAAAACACTCTGAGACACGGCGACCGGCGCTGCTAATGCGGTGGCTCTGAATCCACTTGTTGACAAGAAAGGAGGAAAGAGCCACATATGGAAATATTTTGAATTAGGCTAATGTCACGTTGCCATAAAGGGCCGTTCACACGTTTATATAGCGCGTTTTTTTGCGCGTGCAAATTTCAAATGCGGCAAGCGCGCTCATAATAGAAGAGACGTGCGAGCTCGTCTTTCCAGGCTCGCCGCTGTTCATGGTTGTATAGCGGAGACACGGGAAAGCAAGCGCTTGTGGAAAGGAGAAAGCGGTGCGATGCGCTCTCCATGATGACGAGGAAGTATCAGAATTAATTGATTTCTAGCCCTTGCATTAGAAATCAGCTACAGGGTTCTCAAGCTTTGAAAACAGGCAAGAGTGACATTTTTGGATTAAATAAAAGTACAGTTAAGTCAAATAAAACATGTTTTATCTCCTGTATAGTTTGGTAACACTACAATAAGACACCATTCATTAATATTACTTAATGCAACATCAACACATTGAGTGAACAATATATTTTTACAACATTAATTAATGTTTGTGAATGTTATTTAATACAAACACTTGATTGTTCATGTTTGTTCACTTCATGCATTGTGCATTAAATAATGTTAACAGATAAAACTTTTGATTTTAAAAATATATTAGTACATTTTTAAGTTAACCCCATGGAGAATAATTGCTACGGTATATAACAGTTGTTTATTGTTAGGTAATTTTATCTAATGTTATCTAACAAAAAGAATCGTATTGTAAATTGTTTTTAATACTACAATTTCCATCTTTGTAACCGTGATATACACTTTAATATGTGTAAATTTAATCTAAATTAAGCTTTAGTACCGAAATTGGTACCGAGAACCGTGGATTTTCACTGGTATTGGTACCGAATACTGATATTTTGGTACCGTGACAACACTAATACATACATACATACATATACATACACACATACATACACACCTGGACTTGCATTATACCTTGTCACTATATCACTATAACAGTGGACTTAACATTGACAATTTTTAAAATAATTTATGGTTGTTGATATTGTGATTAATGTTATTATTATTATTTTACTGTTGTATTGTATTCTCTCCTTTTTCTCTGCTACTCTCTTTTTTCCTTTGCTAAAACTGCTGCTGGAATTCTCAATTTCCTTGCGGGAGTCTTCCTAAAAGGATTAATAAAGATAAGTCTAAGTCTAAGTCTAAAACCTAACGAAACTTACCAATTCACAAAATTAACGGAATGCATAGCTGATATAATGACTAGTAATTTCCTACTACTAAATTCTGAAAAAACAGAGATTCTAATTATTGGACAAAAAACTTCCATAACGTAATAACCCAGAATACTGTCTAACACTTGATGGCTGCTCTGTCAAGTCTTCGTCGTCGGTTAGGTCCCTGGGTGTGCTCTTTGATACCAACCTTTCTTTTGAAAGTCACGTGTCTAGTATCTGTAAAACTGCATTTTTCCATCTTAAAAATATATCTAAAATACGCCATATGCTCTCATTGGGAAATGCGGAACAATTAGTTCATGCGTTCATGACCTCAAGGCTAGATCATTGTAATGCTCTACTGGGTGGTTGCCCTGCACGCTTAATAAATAAACTACAGCTAGTTCAAAACGCTGCAGCTCGAGTTCTTACCAGAACCAGGAAGTATGACCATATTAGCCCGGTTCTGTCAACACTGCATTTGCTCCCTATTAAACATCGTATACATTTTAAAATATTGTTGATTACTTACAAAGCACTAAATGGTTTAGCTCCGCAGTACTTGAGCGAGCTCTTAACGCATTATAGTCCTTCACGTCTATTGCGATCTCAAAATTCCGGCCAGTTGATAATACCTAGAATATCTAAATCGACTGCTGGCGGTAGATCCTTTTCCTATTTAGCACCAAAACTCTGGAACAGTCTTCCTACCATTGTCCGGGAAGCAGACACACTCTGTCAGTTTAAAGCTAGACTAAAAACACATCTCTTTGACCTAGCATACACATAATACATTATAGACTTCTATAATTCAATGTTAGGCTGCATAGATTAGGTCAGCCGGAACTGGGAACACTTCCCTTAAATCTTGATGTACTCGTTACTGTTACATGTATGTCCTGTGTTTCCCCCGTTCTTTGTGTATTTGGTTCAGTCCTGTTTCCAGTTTCCCGCTCCTCATTAGTGTTTAGTTTATTCACCTGTGTCTAGTTCGTTTGCCCCAGCTGTGCCTTGTTTCCCTAATCTGTTCTGTGTATGTAAACCCTGTGTTCTCCCTCACTCCTGGTCGGTTCTCGTTTATGTAAGATGTGTGTATCCTCTGTCTGTTTTCCTGCCTGTACCAGTTTGATTTATTAGTAAAGCATATTGTTTTTGGAAATCCTGATCTCCTCGTGTTTCCTGCCTACACACCCCGTAACAGAAGAACCGACCATAAAGAAAAGAAAAGAGGGAAGATGGAGAACTGGAAACAAGTCTTTGTGGGATCCCGCCAAGCTGTGTTCCGTGGGACCCGTGGAGGCAGTAGTAGAGGCGGTTGTCGAGAGGAGTCCCGACACCACTCTCCACTCTGGCCTCTCTTCGATCCTGGGTTGGTGGTGTCCAGTCCAGCCAAGCCTTCGCCGCTGGTTCCATCCAGCACTAGGCCCTCTTCACTGCTGGTTCCGTCCAGCACCAGGCCCTCTTCGCCGCTGGTTCCGTCCAGCACCAGGCCCTCTTCGCTGCTGGTTCCGTCCAGCACCAAGCCCTCTGCGCCACTGGTCCCGCCCAGTCCCGAGCCTATGCATCACGTCATGCCCACCGTGCCAGTTGGAATTTTGGTGGAGCTAAAAGAGGAAGACTGGCTTATAGACTGGGACACAGAGCTTCCCTGCACGCCTGCCGAGCCTGAGCTTCCCTGCACGCCTGCCGAGCCTGAGCTTCCCTGCACGCCTGCCGAGCCTGAGCTTCCCTGCACGCCTGCCGAGCCTGAGCTTCCCTGCACGCCTGCCGAGCCTGAGCTTCCCTGCACGCCTGCCGAGCCTGAGCTTCCCTGCACGCCTGCCGAGCCTGAGCTTCCCTCCAGTTCTCCCGAGCCTTCTCCGCTGGTCCCGTCCAGCCCTTCAGAGCCTTCACCGCTAGGCCAGCCAGAGACTTTCCACGTCCCAGAGCCTGAGCCCGTCGCCTGCCCGCCAGAGCCTGAGCCCGTCGCCTGCCCGCCAGAGCCTGAGCCCGTCGCCTGCCCGCCAGAGCCTTCTCTACTGGTCCCATCCAGCCCTCCCAAGCCTGACCTGATGCACGTCCCTAAGCCTGGCACTCTCCCCAAGAAAATTTTGGGGGGGGGATATAGGCCACCTGATGGTGCGTCTCCGCCATGGCCCCCTGACCAGCTTGCTCCACCCTGGCCACCTGAAGTGGCCTCTCCACCCTGGCCACCTGAAGTGGCCTCTCCACCCTGGCCACCTGAATTGGCCTCTCCACCCTGGCCACCTGAAGTGGCCTCTCCACCCTGGTCTCCGTCCTGCTCCGCCCTGGAGGCTTCCTGCTTCGGGTAGGCCACTCCCTCGTCAGCCTCCAGGGCGCCCACCCCCCCACCCTTATTGATGTTACTCGGCGCGAGGACGCGCCTTGCAGGAGGGGGAGCTAATGTTACATGTATGTCCTGTGTTTCCCCCGTTCTTTGTGTATTTGGTTCAGTCCTGTTTCCAGTTTCCCGCTCCTCATTAGTGTTTAGTTTATTCACCTGTGTCTAGTTCGTTTGCCCCAGCTGTGCCTTGTTTCCCTAATCTGTTCTGTGTATGTAAACCCTGTGTTCTCCCTCACTCCTGGTCGGTTCTCGTTTATGTAAGATGTGTGTATCCTCTGTCTGTTTTCCTGCCTGTACCAGTTTGATTTATTAGTAAAGCATATTGTTTTTGGAAATCCTGATCTCCTCGTGTTTCCTGCCTACACACCCCGTAACAGTTACATCATAAGAAGAATTGCATCTACGCTAATATTAGTATCCCGAGGTTTTCCCGCAGCCTGCCGGATCCAGGCCGTATCCAGATCTTACGAAGGAGCTTTGCCTGGACCCGATGACAATGCAGTGCTGAAGTGTCAACTATCCTCTCCCTATGGAGGATCCCTTTCCCACTCTACAGATAAATTGTTGTTGAAAATCCGGCTCGCGTACCCAAGTGATAAAATAAAACAAAATTCTGTATCAAAATTTATAGGCAAGACAAGTAGTTTGTTTAGGCATGGGTTGTATGGAATTACAAACCTGCGCACATACATATATCACAACCACCCAGTAGAGCATTACAATAATCTAGTCTTGAGGTCATGAACGCATAAACTTATGGTTCTGCATTTCCCAATGTTCCGGATTTCCCAATAAAGGAATTATGGGGAGTGTTCCTGGTTCCGGCTGACCTAATCTATGCAGCCTAACATTAAATTACAGAAGTTTATAATGTATTATGTGTATGCTAGGTCAAAGAGATGTGTTTCAAGTCTAGATTTGAACTGATAGAGTGTGTCTGCTTCCCGGACAATGGTAGGAAGATTGTTCCAGAGTTTTGGTGCTTAATAGGAAAAGGATCTTAACAGACTGTGCAGATTTGTCCTTGGATGCCCATTTCTCACGCATCATTGCACAATGTATTCTGCCCTTAATTGGCCATCTTTAAATATAAGAAGACAAATCCATTGGTTTCAACTAATATTTAAATGTATCCATTTCAATTACCCTTCTTATTTAAAACAGTATTTTGTTCTTATTACCTCAAATTATCATTTGAGGCACTCTGTTCAGCTTTATTTCTCTGTCCCCTGAGCCAAGAAGACAGTTGGCAAAAGAGCTTTTATGTTTAAAGCCACTTTAGATTGGAATAACTTACCTTCCGATATTAGATCCATCACTTCATTTGGGATGTTTAAGTAAACTTTGTCTTCTTACTTTGTGATTGACTGCTCTTGTAATGTATGATGCTAAGACAATATTTTGGTTAATATTATTATTTATTTATTTATTTTTTGTGGATTTGTGTCGGTGGTTTTGTATGTATTTGTTTGTCCAATATGTATAATTGTACTTTTGTTTATTGTATTATTGTTCTTTTGTGATGGCTGTATTTTAGGACCCCCTTAAAAACGAGATGATGCATCTCAAGGGGTTTATCCACGATGCGATACGATTCACGATACTGGTTTCACTATACGATTTTCTCACGATTTTTTTAACAAGTGATTAATTTAAGAAATTATAAATGAAAAAGTGTCCCTTTTATTATTTCTCAGACAAAATGCTGCACATTTCTTATTAATTTTAAAATATATTTGTCAAATAAAAAAAATACATTGAAATAAAAAAAAATCCCTTCAAGGTTGTTTCAACTCAGTCTTTCTGTCGGGCTGGTCAAGAGGGTGGGCACTGGTACCTTCGCACACTAAGTAAAAGACTATGTAACAGTACCACATTTAGAGGGGTTTTAATTTTTAATACACATTTAGAGAAAGAGATAATAAATACAACACCTGGTTGCCACGGAAACACTGATGCACCTTGTGATCTCCGTGGCTCTCGCACTTGTCGTATTGATGGGGACTTTAAGCAACAGCCTCTGGTGGAAAGGCAACGACATTCTGTCGTTCTATTGCGCATGCGCGACATTAACTGCTACTTCGCGACGTTCTACTGGAACCGTCTACTACGGGAGAACAGCTGATTTGCCGTAGTCGTTACTACGTGACAGATTAAGAAAGTTAATGTTATGTTTTAGGTTATGTGGCATTATAATCGTTTCTGTATATCATTAAATGCCTAAATCAACCCTTCTCTTACTTTTTAAAATCGCTTTATTTTTTGTATTATGTCTGATGATTAAATTATCCCCTATGCCGTCCTCTTTACTGTTGCTTAGTGATTTTTGCGCTCTTTGGGTACGGCAGTTAACCGTTTACTTCCGGCTCCCGTTGCCGTTCTATCAGCAGCTGTTGCTTAAAGTCCCTAATGCCTTTTACATGAAAACGGAGGTGAATTGTGGTTCTCACGGTGGTGATTATTATTAGTCTACGGAAAGTCAAAATGCCGCCACACCTCCGATTTGAATGAGTCAACGTCAACATCTACGCTTGCCGTCGCCATGTGTTTGACGGCGCGCGCACACCAGTCTATGGCACACAGTGGCGCGGGTGCGAGCGGAGCAAACCGAACGTTTTCAGTTCCCTTTCGAAGGGAACTCAACAATACGTCATCGACGTTATGGGGAACGCCTCAGGCGTGACAGGTGTCTGAAATCAAATACCAACTCACAGCAATCATGTTGACCGGCGACAGCCCGTGCATCATCAGCTCGAATGATGAGCGCGTCAATCTGGATGTATAAAAAGGGTGCCTTGAAACCGTGACAACATCCTTTCGTCTTCAGGGACTGTTTGTCTGTTTGAAAATAATCAACGTGCAAGATGAAGCGTGCAGAGAAGCGGCGTAATACCTTCCGCAAGTGTGCTGACCCGTGTCCTAGATATTTGACACCGGGAGATTCACACGATCTGTGCGTGTTTTGCCTGGGGGAAGAGCATGCGCGGGAAGCTCTCGAGGGAGCTTTCTGCGCGAACTGTGAGAGTTTTACGATCAAAACTCTCCGCTCTCGTCTGTCCCACTTCTCGAGGGAAGTGGGCGCGGCATCTGAACCCCGCGATTCCGGTCCCGCTCGGGCTGAGGCTCAGTGGCGGTTGATTTCGTGGGGTTCTCAGATGGAGCTGGCAGATCATCTGGAGAGGGGTGTTAACCTCTCGGATGATCTGCCAGCTGACGAGGGTGAGTTACAGGTCGATGTTGAGGATGTTCTTTCTCTCTCTGATGGATCTGTAACTGGTTCTCTTCGGGCCGGGCAGGAGGTGGGTGTTAAAGATGTCAGTTTGGTCGAGACCGAACCATCTCAGCCCTCCTGCCCAGTGTACGCTGAGCTGGTGGATGTTATGGGGCGCGCCACGGAAAGATTGCAGCTGCAGTGGAGGCGCGTCCGGGAGGAACCCGCTCGTGGTATCTTGGATGACCGGTTCCTCCCCACCCGTAAGCCACCAGCTCGGTTGAGCCTTCCATTTCTTCCCGATCTTCACTCTGAGATCGAGAAGGCATGGAAGAACCCGTTCTCCGCGCGTCTCTATCTGCATCAGCGGGCTAGTTTCGCTGCTGTGGAGGGAGCCGCGGAGCACGGGTATGTGTCGATGCCGCCAGTGGACGAGACGTTGGCTAAATATCTCGCCTCTGGTCGGGCATCTTCACTAGAAGCTCCAACCCTGCCATCCAAGCCGCTCAAGACAACTTCGCGCTTGAATGGCAGAGCGTACACGGCAGCAGGTCAGGCGGGTGCGGTTCTGCACACCCTCGCGGTCCTTCAGGCCTACCAAGCCGACCTGCTGCGGGACCTCGATCAGGGGGCCGGCCTGTCCCCTGACGCGGTAGCGGAGCTGCGCCGCACCACGGATCTGACTCTCCGGGCCACCAAGCAGTCTGCGGTTTCCATCGGTCGTGCGATGGCTGCTATGGTGGCCACGGAGAGGCATCTGTGGCTCAACCAGGCTGACATCGGGGAGAAAGAAAAAACCTTTCTCCTCGATTCGCCGGTTTCGCCTTCTGAGCTTTTCGGACCTTCTGTCGAGACAGTGGTCGATAAGTTCAGGGAGGCGAGGGCGCGCTCTGCGGCATTTAAGAGCTGCATACCGCGGAGGTCCTCGGCCCAGCCCAGGCAGGCGGGAGGGCCTGGTCCGTCGTGGTCTGAGGATTACAGACGAACCCAGAAGGCCAGTGTCGCTTCCCGTGCACCCCCTCCTCCTAGCAGGGGGAGCAGGGTGCGCAGGAGGCGTAACTCCCGCGGGAGGCAGGATCTCAGGGAGGTGATCCAGAGTAAACGTTCTCGGACTGATCGTTAGACATCACCTCCCTGGATCTTGTCTCCTGACCACCATCGCTCCCAGGCTCCTCCTACATCAGGCCTGGGGCGGGGCCCATGATGAGTTCAAGAATTCTCTGATGGCCCGCTTCAGCTTGGTTGTTAGGAGTGCCTTGCCTGGTTCATGTTTGGGAAAACAAACGAAGAAAGAAGAAAAAAAAAATATTGTAAAGTGAGTTGAGCTCCCACATGTGGTGGTTGCTTGGTTACAGGCCTCACCAGGCCTTCCAGGCTATGAGCTTCCATATGTCAGGTCACAGGCCTTATCCAGCCTTCCTGAATATGAGCTCCCACATGCTGTGGTCGCCAGGTTACAGGCCTCACCGGCCTTCCTGGTTATGAGCTCCCACATGCTGTGGTCGCCAGGTTACAGGCCTCGCCAGGCCTTCCTGGTTATGAGCTCCCACATACTGTGGTCGCCAGGTTACAGGCCTCACCGGCCTTCCTGATATGAGCTCCCACATACTGTGGTCGCCAGGTTACAGGCCTCACCGGCCTTCCTGGTTATGAGCTCCCACATGCTGTGGTCGCCAGGTTACAGGCCTCATCCGGCCTTCCTGAATATGAGCTCCCACACACGGTGGTCGCCAGGTTACAGGCCTTGCCAGGCCTTCCTGGTAAGAGCTCCCACATATTGTGGTAGTCAGGTTACAGGCCTTACTAGGCCTTCCTGAATATGAGCTCCCACACACGGTGGTCGCCAGGTTACAGGCCTTGCCAGGCCTTCCTGGTAAGAGCTCCCACATATTGTGGTAGTCAGGTTACAGGCCTCACCGGCCTTCCTGGTAAGAGCTCCCACATACTGTGGTCGCCAGGTTACAGGCCTCACCCGGCCTTCCTGGTTATGAGCTCCCACATACTGTGGTCGCCAGGCTACAGGCCTCAAACGGCCTTCCTGGTTATGAGCTCCCACATACTGGGTTTCAGGTTACAGGCCTTACTAGGCCTTCCTGAATATGAGCTCCCACACACGGTGGTCGCCAGGTTACAGGCCTCACCGGCCTTCCTGGTTATGAGCTCCCACATTCAGTGGTCACCAGGCTTCAGGCCTCCTCGGCCTTCCTGGTTATGAGTTGTCACATGTCAGGTTTCAGGCCTCACCAGGCCTTCCTGAATGTGAACTCCCACTCACTGTGGTCGCTTGGGTGTGGTTGTGAGCTGTCACCTGCCAGGTTGTAGGCCTCATTAGGCCTTCCTGAATGTGAGCTCCCACACATTTTGACTATCAGGTTACAGGCCTCATCTGGCCTTCCTGATTATGTCAAAACCATACTTATGGTAAGTCACATGACGGTACGTCTTGTGTACTTTCTAAAATCCATTTTTTATGGTAAGGGTCACGCGCTGTACGCTTCGGTCCCTTTCTATGTGGCCAGACCCAAGTCTTTCACTTTGGGTCCCACTCTAGATGCGTTCTGTCGCCAAAGTTTGTTACGACAGATGCCTCTTCTGATCCAGGTCTTCCTGGATTCGGAATTACTAAGTACATGCACTTTTGTTTCATGTACTTTCTAAAATCCATTTTTATGGTAAGGGTCATGCGCTGTACGCTTCAGTCCCTTTCTATGTGGCCCAGACTCAAGTCTTTCACTTCGGGTCCCACTCTAGATGCGTTCTGTCGCCAAAGTTTGCTACGACAGACGCCTTTTTCTGATCCAGGTCTTCCTGGATTCAGATTTACTAAGTACATGCACTTTTGTTTCATGTACTTTCTAAAATCCATATTTATGGCCTTTCTGGAACTAGCCCCACATGGTGTGGTTGTCAGGTTACAGGCCTTGTCAGGCCTTCCTGATATGAGCTCCCTCCTACTGTGGTTGTCAGGTTATAGGCCTCGCCGGCCTTCCTGGTTTTGAGCTCCCACATTCAGTGGTCACCAGGTTTCAGGCCTCCTCGGCCTTCCTGGTTATGAGTTGTCACATGTCAGGGTTCAGGCCTCACCAGGCCTTCCTGAATGTGAACTCCCACTCACTGTGGTCGCTAGGGTGTGGTTGTGAGCTTTCACATGTCAGGTTGCAGGCCTCATCAGGCCTTCCTGAATGTGAAGCTCCCACACATTTTGATTATCAGGTTATAGGCCTCATCTGGCCTTCCTGGTCATGTCAGAACAATACTTATGGTAAGTCACATGATGGAGCATCTTGTGTACTTTCTAAAAATCCATTTTTATGGTAAGGGTCATGCGCTGTACGCTTCAGTCCCTTTCTATGTGGCCAGACCCAAGTCTTTCACTTCGGGTCCCACTCTAGATGCGTCCTGTCGCCAAAATTTGTACGACAGACGCCTTTCTGGCTAACTTCTTAATTCTGATCCAGGCCTTTTCTGGACTCAGAATAATTAAGTACATGCACTTTTGTTTCATGTATTTTCTATGTAGCCCCACGTGGTGTGGTTGTCAGGTTGCAGGCCTTATCAGGCCTTCCTGGTTATGAGCTCCCATATTCTGGGTATCAGGTTATAGGCCTCACCGGCCTTCCTGATATGACCTCCCACACACTGTGGTCTCCAGGTTACAGGCCTCACCGGCCATCCTGGTTATGAGCTCCCACATTCTGTGGTCGCCAGGTTACAGGCCTTGCCAGGCCTTCTTGGTTATGAGCTCCCACAGGCTGGGTTTCAGGTTACAGGCTTTACTAGGCCTTCCTGAATATGAGCCCCCACACACGGTGGTCGCCAGGTTACAGGCCTCACCGGCCTTCCTAGTTATGAGCTCCCACATACTGTGGTCGCCAGGTTACAGGCCTCGCCAGGCCTTCCTGGTTATGAGCTCCCACATACTGTGGTCGCCAGGTTACAGGCCTCACCGGCCTTCCTGATATGAGCTCTCACCTTCTGTGCTCGACAGGTTACAGGCCTCACCGGCCTTCCTGATGTGAGCTCTCAGGTAAGAACTGGAGCTCCCCACATAGGTGGTAATCAGGTCTTTGGCATCAGCAGACCTTCCTGGTTTTGATCCCTCTAAAAAACTTACTTCCTCAGTGTTCAGTACGAGCACTGGGTAGACCCATGGGTTGAGTGGACGACTTCCGTCTTTCTTGAGGTTTAGTTACAATCTCCAGGTGGTCCCGTCTCTGTGATCCGGAACTGAATGTTTCTGCCAGCTTTGCAGGCCTTCAGTTTTGAATGCCTTTTTCAAGGCAGTTTCCAGAGGCTCTGTCTCGGACAGACAGGCTATGGCCAGACTGTGCATCTTAGTTTAGATCACCAGGCCAGCCTGGTGGCATGTCAGGAGGCTTGCTCTCCTGAATAGTGACTGGCTGGGATTCCCTTGAGTCCCCTAGCCACACTCCCTAGAAGGGACCCCTTCTATTAGGAAGTTGTGGTCCTAAGCCTTTGAGCTGGCCCAGATATACCTCCCATTAACTATGTTCTGGCAGTTTCTCGGTTCATTAGCTTGGGCTATGACCGGTAGGGAGTGCTGTCACTGACAGCCCAACGTGACCTAGGGTGAGTGTGTCCTTTGTATTACTGGTTCTGACAGTTGTCACTGCCATTGGGCATGCACTCCCCTCAGTATGGCGGCGTGGGTATTTCGTTCCCCATAACGTCGATGACGTATTGTTGAGTTCCCTTCGAAAGGGAACGTCTCTGGTTACGAATGTAACCTTAGTTCCCTGAGAACAGGGAACGAGACAATACGTCTCCCTGCCATACCTCGGGGCCTGCCTGCAACAGTCCCTTCAGACGATAGGATGTTGTCACGGTTTCAAGGCACCCTTTTTATACATCCAGATTGACGCGCTCATCATTCGAGCTGATGATGCACGGGCTGTCGCCGGTCAACATGATTGCTGTGAGTTGGTATTTGATTTCAGACACCTGTCACGCCTGAGGCGTTCCCCATAACGTCGATGACGTATTGTCTCGTTCCCTGTTCTCAGGGAACTAAGGTTACATTCGTAACCAGAGACGTTCATTCCTATGGAAGTTGAGCTTGGCTCACACAAGCTCAAGTTCCATGAATGAAGTTAAAACACTGGCTAGCTTCGCGCCAGTGTGTGCTTGCTGCTATTGTGCCTGTAAAGCGAGGTTCACAACTTCACAATAGCTTACAGTAAACACCCCTGCTGTTTAAAACGTGTATCGCGATTTATTTAACATTTCAACCGACTTGAATCGTCACACATTTTTATCGATTTTCAACCGGTTGCGAGTGATTCGTTACATACCTAGTTTATCCTAATAAAAAAAAAAATAAATAATTTGGATCGGCCACCTGCAGTCGATTTGGATATTCTAGGTATTATCAACTGGCCGCAATTTTGAGATTGCAATAGACGTGAAGGACTATAATGCGTTAAGAGCTCGCTCAAGTACTGGGGAGCTATAGCTACAATTTAGTGCTTTGTAAGTAATCAACAATATTTTAAAATGTATACAATGTTTAATAGGGAGCCAATGCAGTGTTGACATAACCGGGCTAATATGGTCATAATTCCTGGTTCTAGTAAGAACTCCAGCTGCTGCGATTTGGACCAGCTGTAGTTTATTTATTAAGCATGCAGGGCAACTAATTGTTCCGCATTTGTCATTGAGAGCATATGACGTAATTTATATATATTTTTAAGATGGAAGAATGCGGTTTTACAGATACTTGAAACGAACGTGACTTTCAAATGAAAGATTGGTATCAAAGAGCACACCGAGGTTCCTAACCGATGTAGCGTTTATACGCCCGTATAAATATAACTAATTATTATTCATAACGGATTATGATCAATAATTAATAATTTGATTATTTTCAGAATTTACTGTTGCAGAATCAATAGTATGATCATTTTATCAGTTCATCCAATGAACGGAAAGCATAAACAATTATTAATTCTAGGAAATATAATATCTTCCTGGCCAAGAAAGACTAATTCCCAGCTAACAGCTAAATTAAGAAATAATTCAAGGGTAAAAGCATAAGTAGCTTATAGATCGCAGTTCAAGACAATAAATTCGTAAGCACATAACACAAGTAATGCTTCTCCTTTCAAATACAAACAATAGCCTACTTTATTGATTATAAGCCTATGACTAACACATAAAACTAATATCTAACACACACAGACAATACCTTATTGATTATAAGACTAACACATAAAACTAATATCTAACACACACACACATTCATACGAGTTGCAGAAAGAAAGAGAGTGAGGAAGAAATGAGTTTTAGGAGTCAGATGGTGAGATCCCAAGTTTCTATATGCACTGAAAAGACATGACCTGAACGAACCACCAATCATCGATTTAACCCTTCTATCGTTTCTTAGGCAGGTTATTCATTTTTATATTAAACACCAGTTCAGTTAAAAGTCTGAAGGCTACTTGCTTGTCTTCGGTTTGCTTTGGGGATTCTCCTTTTATCGGTGTAAAGGGGTTTCCTGGGTCCGTTGCTTGGCTGGCGGTCTCCTCGTGCCTGCTAGATCTTGGGCAGCCAGTCACATGGTGTGTTGGCGGATGGATGAAAGTCTTTGAAGTTGGAAGCGCGTTGCAGTCGAAACGTTTAAACGAAACTTTGCAGCAAAACTTAACTTAGAACCGAGACTTTTAACGGAAAAGAAAGGAACGTATGACGAGTAGATGGTTTGAATGAAACTGTGGTTTAACCCATGTTCTTCTGATCTTAATTTGGGTTCTTTGTCTTCGTTCGTCTACATGGTTACTATAACCATCGTCTGCTCCACCCGACTTGTTCTGCCGAGACCTTTCCCGAGGGAGAGAGCGAGGGAGAGAGAGAGAGCAAGAGCACCAGAGGGCAGAGGGCATGAGCGAGCACAAGAGAGCACGAGAGAGAGTGATTCTGTGTTCGGGTCTAAGATTTTAAACTCAAAGTTTGTCCAACCTCCCGGATGGGTACTGTTCTGGGATGGGTACTGATGGGTACTGGGTACTGTTCTGAGAATTGTTCTGGGATGAGTTTTTGGATTTCGATATGTAAAGTGTTAGTGTGTAAAGTTTAGGTTTAAGCCATTCCAGTCTGAGGCTAGGGGTCGTTCCTGCTGAAGGCTGTTTTGTTCATCTCTCATGGGACCTCTGGACCTTAAGAAAGAGTAGTCTGTTAGACGCAGGGGTCAGGTGACCTCTTGTTAGGACCTCTTGTTTCACCATTTCTGAACAGATCTGTTCTTGCCAAATTATAAAACATTGACAACGTTCTTCCTTTAGTTAAACAATAAAAGGTCCTTCCGGTTGCAGATTCTCTTGAGCCTATGGCTCTGGGTCTGGTGATTTGATTCTGGAATGTGAAGACTCTTTGTGGGTTTATGTGTGAACAGTCACCTAAAAGCTTCAATTGTGTTTGGTTCATTCTCGTTGTCGCTACAAGGTCTAGGGGGGTTCATACTGTATTGCCCCTGGCCGTAGTAATAATGAATTGTATAGGGCTAAGGCAGCTGGGGTTACGATACATTTTCACAGGCTACCTAACCAGCCCTCAAGTCATGGCTAGCTGCCTTAAAACTGTCTAGCCCTCCGACAGCCCCTGGATTTCGAGTCTGTAGTGAGCATTTTTAGCGACAGAGATATGTACTTTGATCAATGAGTACATGAAGTATCTGACAATGTCTGCATCAAATGTTTTATTTAGCCAAGTTACAAGTTCGACGCATAACGTTACTCGAATCCTTGATATTCGGCTGAGGGGAAAAGATCCCTGATGTATAGTTCACTGTACAGGATGGGATCGGAATTCCTTCTTTCCCAAATGCCCCCTCGCCCAAAGAGTGAACTGCCAGTACGCTGTTAAGCTAAACAGTCTGAGAAAAGGATATAACAAGTTAGCCTAGCCTAGACCAGTCGCCAATTCGTAAAATACCCTGCTACTTATGGGGCGCTCCAGCGTCTCAGCTCGGACATCCATTAGAGATAGCATAGCCACCTCCAACACGTCTCTCTCACCGCACAGCATCCGAAATGAACGGTGCATGGTGATGCATTTTTCGCCGATCAATAAATGTTCCAGGTTGACCTCTCTGCAACAGATCGAATCCGGTGCAGTGTTCATGCTCCGGCAGGGCCCGTAGCTCACACCAGTCACTTCCCCCCAAACGATCCTGTACTGTAAGTGGAGCCTGAAACTGACCGTCCTCCATGTGGTGGTAGTCAGATACTACTGGCATGTCCCTCACAGGCTCAAATGCGTAACCCATGCCGTTAAAAGTGCTCATTTTCGTCTGTGTATATAGGACCTGCAGCTGTTGTCTATACACCTTCGCGGGTCCTACCATGCCACTGACGTCATCGAAATTGCCAGCGTTCTTATACTAACAAGCGCAATTTTTGTGTTGCTTAAAAAAAAGCTATAGTGATATTTTTTATAAAAAAATTTGGTGCCATTTACTTTTAAATGTCATAAACAACACGTTTTCAACGTCGATTTTTTTCAGTTCAGTTCATCTTTAAGGAAAGTTTTGACTTTTTTAAAACTTAAATTGGTTTTTAAAAAATGTTATGTTTTTTTCTGAGATCTCTGTAAAATCTTAAAATCAGACTCCAACATCGTTAAAGCTTGCTCTGCTGATGGGGCAGTAGCGTACAACACAGTATCATCTGCATAAAAATGGATTTGACATTTTCTGATACCATCACCAATATTGTTTATATACAATGAAAACAACAATGGACCAATTATTGAACCTTGATGCACCCCTTTTAGTAATGCTAATGGCTCTGACTTAACCCAATCAACCAAGACGGCTTGAGTTCTATCTGTCAGGTAGTTAGAGAACCATCTGCAGGCATCAGGACCCAGCCCGATAAATGAGAGATTACTCAAAAGTATATCATGGTCTACAGTGTCAAAAGCTTATGACAGATCTATAAACAATGCAGCACAGTGCTTTCCCTCATCTAATGCATTAGCAATATCATTCACAACAAGCATTGTGGCTGTGGTGGTGCTGTGTTTAGGTCTAAAACCGGACTGATTGATACTAAGCAAATTATTTTCAGAGAGAAATGATTGTAACTGTTTGTTAATTAAAGACTCAAAGTCAAAGACTCTGTTATCAGAGAACCGGGGTTACACAGGTAACCTAGCTCTTCCCTACTCTTGCGTAGGAATATGAACGTTCTGAGAGATTGATAATGATTTATGGGGATTATAAAAAAAAGTATTTAATGGATGTTTTACTATTATACAGAATACATTAGAATAATTCCCTATATGGTTTCACTATTTTAAGGTGATGTAGTTACATTGTAATTACTCAAATAGGAAACGAATCTCAAGAAATGATGTTTTATAAACAAGGTTCGGGAGGAGCACGTTCAAATAAATCATTCCAATCAACTCGTCACCAAACTATTACATGTCTACCCTATCAGCACGAGAGGAAGCATATATAAATATCCACTGTCAACTCACCTAACATTCCTTGACAGTTTCAGCATTTGGTCCCGCCCTTTTGCCACAATGTCAGAGATCGAACTCTACCCTTCCGATGACGACTCCTTCATCAGCCAGGCTCCATCTCAGCTCCCTATCACCGCTACGAGCTCCCATGCTTAACAGGATACCGCTCCCGAACCTCCAGCTTCACGGCGCGGCCGCCGGCCTAGCCGAGCCGCCTCTCGTACCCCGAGGCGACGTGGTTTGCCCTCACCTCCACCATCAAGACCTCCACCATCTCCAGCTTCCTCCTACACCTCAGCACAACCCAATATTCTGGCAATCGAGAAATGGACAGTGCTGGGGCTGAGACAAGCGCTAATCAGCGCTGACGTTCATTTTTCTAGGAGGATGAACAAATCACAACTGTACAACTTGTATGTTTCTCTCCAGGCAGCTTTCCCTTCTCCGAAATCCACTCCACCTTCAAAAACAGCAAAAAAGGCAAATAACAAAACATCAAACTCACGTTTTCAGAAAACTCCTTCTCCCGACGCCGCAGGGCCCAGTTCTACGCGAGGGCCAGGCCACAGCAGGCCTTCAGCTAGCCTGGGCCACGCCCCAGATTCCGCCGCCGCCAGGCCCCACTACTCTCTCCGCTCTGCTGAGCTACAGACCGTGGCGTTTTCCAGCACCGCACCTCACGCCACTTTGCCAGTTTCATGCGAAACAGGCCGCTCTTTAAACGTGAGTATGCCAACGCTTCAAGCCCAACCACCCCACCATCCTCCCGTAACCTTTTCCAACCCTTTTTCCTGTCCCTGGCCTGCAGTCCCACCGTCAGTCTCTAGCGCGAGGTTGCCTCAGCTAGAGCCGCAGGCCCACACACACTTCCTACCTCCCCAGCTCTCTTCTTTCCCAACTTTTCCAGCTCCCCCCCAAGCTTTAGGGACCGACCCAAGTGTGAGGTTGCCTCCACAAACGGTTTCGGTCCCGGGTTTTTTCCCTCCTAACACTTTTCCCCAAAACCATTCTTCTTTCACCCTATTTTCCGCAATGCCGATGCCCATCCCGCCGAACGCTACAGCTATGGAACCGCCCCCCGTGACCAACAACATCAGAGCCCAGATACTCACAGGTGCGGATATCGATTTATCCTCTCTTCTATCTATCCTCCCTTCCTCTGTTTCAAATAGGCAAATCGATTGCGGCGATTTTGCAGTCACCTTGAAAAACCCAGTTCACAATTCATCCCGCATCCTGTCATTTTCCGAATTCGCAATTGCTTTCAGCCGGTATAGCGAAATCATTTGCGCCGCACTCCCCCACAGATGAGAACTGAACGACTATCTCGCGATAATTGCAGAGCTCGTGTTGTCATATGGAGGAACACATTTTTACACTTACCACAAATTGTTCTCAGCAAAATGCGCCGTCCGTGTAGCTCAGTGGAACCAGTGCCCTTACTGGGGAGCCCTTGACACAGAGCTACACAACAGAGTGTTCTTAGGCTGCCGCAACATATCCTGCGCAGTTTGCAGATCTGTCTCTCATTCCACCACAGCTTGTCCTTTGATTAACCCCGAAAATCCTCCCCGCCCAGATTCATCAGCTGGAAAATCAACCAGTTATGTCCCGCGACCAGCAAACTTTAATCCCAACGGCTCAGTTATGGATTCCCAAAGAATAAAATCTCATTCCCATCCAACAACCAAGCCTACAACAATTTCAATGCGGGGCGTTGCCTATGGCAACGCTGCCGTTTTTTACATATTTGCAGCTACTGTGGCGGCGCGCACTTTATGCCCTGTCAAAAGGTCTGTAAATAAAGATTCAAAAAACTACTTATCGACTCCTGTGACTTTTTCCCGTCTGTCTTCTGAATTATCCCACCACCCTAACACTGATTTTAATGACTATTTACTGTCTGGTCTCGAGCATGGCTTTAATCCTGGCGTCGAAAGCCTCCCCACACAGAGTATCATATGTGATAATCTCCAATCTGCTTTCGCCGAACCTGACACAGTCGACACCCTGATAAAAAAAGAAATCGAATCGGGCTTTATGATTGGTCCTTTTGACATTCCTCCTTTTGAACATTTCCGTATCAGCCCAATTGGAGTGGCCACCAGAAAATTTTCAGGCAAAAAACGCCTTATAATCGATCTTTCAGCCCCCCATAATTCTCCGTTTCCAAGCATTAACAGCCTCATCTCGCTCGAACAATTTTCTCTTCATTACCACACCATTGATCAAGCCATAACATTGATTAAAGACGCAGGTTACGGCGCTTGGCTTGCTAAAGTTGACATCACCTCTGCCTTTAAAGTGATGCCCATCCACCCGGATTCGTGCGATGGCAAGGGAAATTTTATTTTTCTGTCCGTTTAACTTTCGGCTGCAAAAGTAGCCCCAAAATTTTCGACATGCTATCAGAGGCTATTTGTTGGATTCTTTCCAATAACTACTCGATACCCTACCTAATCCACTTGCTAGACGATTTCCTGATCATCTCTCCGCCTGAATCCATCCCAGCCGCACATCTCCTCACAGTCCAAAAAGTCTTCAGCGAGCTCGGGATTCCAATCGCCCAAGAAAAAACCATGGGTCAAGCCACATCCATCGAATTCCTGGGCATTAAATTGGACACAATCAACTTCCAGGCCTCACTACCCAAGAAAAAAATCGACAGGATTATTCTGGTCGCATCCACCCTTCTAGAAAATCCAAATTGCTCTAAACGAGAGCTTCTATCTCTGCTTGGCCATTTAAACTTTGCGATGCGCATTATCCCACAAGGTCGCCCTTTCATCTCACATCTCCTCTTCCTTGCATCATCAGTTCACGAGCTAGAGGACCAAATCTCCCTAACTACTTCATGTAGCAACGAGCTCAGTTTATGGATAACATTCCTTAAACAATGGAACGGCCTGTCTTTTTTCTATAATAATCTGATTTCTCTCCCTGCGGATATCCAACTGTTCACAGATGCAGCTCCTTCCGTTGGTTTCGGAGGTTTCTACCAAGGTCGTTGGTTCGCGTCTACATGGCCAGCCCAGTTGTTAGATTTACCACAATCACTAACATCCTCAGCATTGTTCGAGTTGTATCCTTTAGTGGTAGCAGCCTTCTTGTGGGGCAAAGAATGGTCGACTAACAGCATCATGGTACACTGTGATAATGAAGCAACCGTGCATTGCATCAACAAAGGCCGCTCAAATTCCCCCGCTTTAATGCCTCTCCTAAGACGCCTCATTTGGATCGCAGCTTGCGACCAGTTCATCTTAAAGGGATAGTTCACTTTGAAATTAATTTTTGATATGTTTTAGCTTACCTCCAGTGCATCCAAGATGTAGGTGTCTTTGTTTCCACAGTATCTTCAATTTTGATAATTTTAGGTAAAACCGTTGTTGTCTGTCAGTCATACAATGGAGGTGAAGGGGGTCCACCTCAAAGAGCAGTCAAAATTAAACATTATTTAATGACTCGTAAATGTAAGTACACATTGATGCCCTAAGACACGAAACGAGTGGTTTTTGTGAGAAAACGAACAGTATTTATATTGTTTTTACCTCTTGTAACCACAGCCATGTCCAAGTGATCTGAGGGCGCGGACGCTTCCGTGTGTGACGTGTACGCAGACTGGTGCATAGATATATACACTAGATGTCGCCTTGGCGACGGCAGTTCATTGGAACGAAACCTTAGCCAAGGCGACATCTAGTGTATATATCTATGCACCAGTCTGCGTACACGTCACACACGGAAGCATCCGCGCCCTCAGATCACTTGGACATGGCTGTGGTTACAAGAGGTAAAAACAATATAAATACTGTTCGTTTTCTCACAAAAACCACTCGTTTCGTGTCTTAGGGCATCAATGTGTACTTACATTTACGAGTCATTAAATAATGTTTAATTTTGACTGCTCTTTGAGGTGGACCCCCTTCACCTCCATTGTATGACTGACAGACAACAACGGTTTTACCTAAAATTATCAAAATTGAAGATACTGTGGAAACAAAGACACCTACATCTTGGATGCACTGGAGGTAAGCTAAAACATATCAAAAATTAATTTCAAAGTGAACTATCCCTTTAACTGCAAAACATGTTCCTGGGTCCAAAATACAAATAGCTGACTCTCTCTCTCGTTTTGCTTTCCAGAAATTCAGGCTGTTGGCACCAGAGGCGGACCCATGCCCAACCCCAGTACCTCACTATTCAGAGTTAATATTCCCATAAACCATCCATTGAAACCACTTCTAGATGCCTCTCTTAACTCCATTCTGCAAGCCGTTTCACCCAGCACCCTCCAATCCTACCTAACCGCATGGAAGTGTTTTAAGTCTTTCCACTTCACATTCAACCAGCCTTTTCCCAGTTTTTCTCTGCTCAACATCACTTCATTTATATCCTATCTGGACAGCACCAAGAACCTCAAAGCCCGCTCCATCAAGGGCTATCTAAGCGGAATCCAATTCTTCCACAAACTCCTTTGTGGAGCCCTCTCCTCGGACAGCACGCCAAATATGCATCTATTTTATCTGACTTATTTGTAAGTGTGAACTCGTGAAATGATGTTTTATAAACAAGGTTCGGGAGGAGCACGTTCAAATAAATCATTCCAATCAACTCGTCACCAAACTGTTACATGTCTACCCTATCAGCACAAGAGGAAGCATATAGGCCTATAAATATCCACTGTCAACTCACCTAACATTCCTTGACAGTTTCAGCATCCCTCCACCACCCCGACTCCTCACTCCTGGCTCATTCTTCCACAGTCAGGAACGGGGGGAGTACTCTGGGTTCGGGCCGCATACCGAGCCCGGAGCCCTCTCCTCGGACAGCACGCCAAATATGCATCTATTCTATCCGACTTATTTGTAAGTGTGAACTCGTGAATCAGTATATATATATATATATATATATATATATATATATATATATATATATATATATATATATATATATATATATATATATACACACTGTGGCATTGACTCAAAAAATATTTTGCAATGGAAAAAAATCTGGGAAGAAAACTATTTTAATGTTTTTGTATTCTCCCAAAAAACATAATATGGGGATGATGGGAGGAAGAACTGCATTTCAGAGATCTTTTGTGAGCAAATGTAGTTTGTCATAGGAACGCAACACTTAAAATAAATATATTATCTGGTAGAATTTCAGTTTCCACAAAACCAGTTTATAAGGGGCTGTTTACACCTGGCCACTTCATGCGTTTCTCAGATCGGATTGCTATCTGATTTATCAAAACGATTCCATTTACACCTGGTCACATAAATGTGTTTTTGCAAAACAGATATAAATCCGATCTTCAGTTCTCGCGCTATATGCAGATTAATGGAGTTCACGTCACCGAAAGCAACAGATATGAGCTGCATTTTATTGATCATCAGCTAATTTCAAAATCAAAGACAGCAATAAGAGAGAGCGTTAACAGATTTGGCAAGATCATTTCGTTTCTTTACTCTTAATGAAGATGATTGTGTGTTAAGCGTCTGTGGCTTTCACTTTGATTCTGCGATAGTTTTTTTTAGCATTTTTGGCAGTAAAATTTACATATGTTGTTTCAACAACCAGATGCTTTTACACTTGTCCAGTTTCGTCTGGAATGCGGCCCAGATCTCCTCCTGATGTGGTTTGAGCGATTGGATTCAAATCCATCTCGAATGCGTTTCGGAGGGCATTTACACCTGGTCTTTTCACGATCGGATAGCTATCCCATCACAGAAACACATGAAGTGGCCTGGTGTAAACAGCCCCAAAATGTACAGGGCCTCCGATTTTTCCTTGTTTTACAGGTGTTTTCAGTTTAGTGGCAATTAGTTTCTCATTCTTTATTCAGGCATAAATAATTATCCAGATCGCAGGTGAAACATATCAGCGTATCAATTTGAAGATCAGACTCACATTTGCAAGGAAAATAATGAATGACTACAGTTATTTATGTTTCTGGGACAGTGAAGTCAAACAGAAGATGAATGATTACAGTCTGAACACACACTCAAGCGCACACACACACCTTATCTGGAGAAATCTGTTTATTGCATCATTTTTCCACTATCAGATGGTCGTATGTGTGAGGATCTGGTAGAGGTGGTGTGTGAAAGCTCTGAAGTGTCAAACACACTCCATCAGTCCGCAGTCTCGTGTGTGTGTGTGTGTGTGTGTGTGTGTGTGTGTGGGGTCAGTTGTCAGTCTTGGCTGTCTTCGGGGACACACTCTCCGCCGGCTCTCCTCTCCCTCAGGCCCTTCGTGTGTGTGTGTGTGTGTGTTCAGACATCGGTCTTGGCTGTCTTCGGGGGGACACTCTCCGCCGGCTCTCATCTCCTCTTCCTCAGGCCCTTCGTGTGTGTGTGTGTGCGTGTGTGTGTGTGTTCAGACATCGGTCTTGGCTGTCTTCGGGGACACACTCTCCGCCGGCTCTCATCTCCTCTTCCTCAGGCCCTTCGTGTGTGTGTGTGGGTGTGAGTCAGACATCAGTCTTGGCCGTCTTCGGGGACACACTCTCCTCCGGCTCTCCTCTCCTCTTCCTCTTCCTCAGGCCCTTCATCTTGCGTGTCTGCAGTTTGTCCAGGTTCTGCTTCTGCATGTGTAAACGACCAAACCTGGTGCCAAAGGCATCATGGGAGATGTTCTTCTTCTTCTTGGGCTGAGGGTGAAATGAAGAAAATGAAGAATCAGAAATGAAGAATCACATGACTATCACAGGAGCATCATCTGGAGCTCGTACACAGTGGCATATGTTTTGACACATATCCCATCAAACCCATTACATTTCAACTATTCTGGATTCTCAATGGGCAAATTACATTTTAATATTCAAAAGCATGTCTAATTCACTGAAATCATTAATATTAGGGCTGTCACGATTCCTCAATTAAAGTCGAGTATTCGATTAAAAAAAGTCCTCGATTGCTACCCGTGTCGAGCAACCGGCAAAATACCGGAAGTGGCGTGTTCCACGGAGAATCCGTGTACCGCATTATTACACATTTTTCTAAAGCTACGTGTTTTAAAACCATTTAAAATCATAATACAGCATAGTGCTATTGTGAAATCTCAAAGGCTGTGATACAGTTAAATTTAGGGGTTTTTTTCCAGAGAAGCACGAGGCTTTATTTACATGTGTGCAGATTACATGTTAAAATGACCTCAGCTCCTCACAGTAAACGCTGCTCAAAAATTGATCCCATTTACTTTGTTAGCGCATATTACTAGTCTTGTGGTGAACAATTGTTAATACACAGGAAAATAGTTTGTGGTGGTAATATCTAATCAAAATCTGAGACGTTGCTTCCGGTCTGGAATGGCGCTGGTTCCCTGATGACTTGAGTTTGACGGCTGGGGTCGAACACGGTTAATCGCTCTCCTCAAAGCGCTAGTCTGCAGAGAGCGGGGGATGAGAGGAGGAGTGCTGGAGTAAACCCAGCGCTAGTCTGCAGAGAGCCGAGGATGAGAGGAGTGCTGGAGTAAACCCAGCGCTAGTCTGCAGAGAGCGAGGGATGAGAGGAGGAGTGCTGGAGTAAACCCAGCGCTAGTCTGCAGTGAGCGAGGGATGAGAGGAGGAGTGCTGGAGTAAACCCAGCGCTAGTCTGCTGTGAGCGGGGGATGAGAGGAGGAGTGCTGGAGTAAACCCAGCGCTAGTCTGCAGAGAGCCGAGGATGAGAGGAGGAGTGCTGGAGTAAACCCAGCGCTAGTCTGCTGTGAGCGGGGGATGAGAGGAGGAGTGCTGGAGTAAACCCAGCGCTAGTCTGCAGTGAGCGAGGGATGAGAGGAGGAGTGCTGGAGTAAACCCAGCGCTAGTCTGCAGAGAGCGAGGGATGAGAGGAGGAGTGCTGGAGTAAACCCAGCGCTAGTCTCCTGTGAGCGAGGGATGAGAGGAGGAGTGCTGGAGTAAACCCAGCGCTAGTCTGCTGTGAGCGAGGGATGAGAGGAGGAGTGCTGGAGTAAACCCAGCGCTAGTCTGCAGAGAGCGAGGGATGAGAGGAGGAGTGCTGGAGTAAACCCAGCGCTAGTCTGCAGTGAGCGAGGGATGAGAGGAGGAGTGCTGGAGTAAACCCAGCGCTAGTCTGCAGAGAGCGAGGGATGAGAGGAGGAGTGCTGGAGTAAACCCAGCGCTAGTCTGCAGAGAGCGAGGGATGAGAGGAGGAGTGCTGGAGTAAACCCAGCGCTAGTCTGCTGTGAGCGGGGGATGAGTGCTGGAGTAAACCTAGCGCTAGTCTGCAGAGAGCGGGGGATGAGAGGAGGAGTGCTGGAGTAAACCCAGCGCTAGTCTGCAGAGAGCGAGGGATGAGAGGAGGAGTGCTGGAGTAAACCCAGCGCTAGTCTGTAGTGAGCGAGGGATGAGAGGAGGAGTGCTGGAGTAAACCCAGCGCTAGTCTGCAGAGAGCGAGGGATGAGAGGAGGAGTGCTGGAGTAAACCCAGCGCTAGTCTGCAGAGAGCGAAGGATGAGAGGAGGAGTGCTGGAGTAAACCCAGCGCTAGTCTGCAGAGAGCGAGGGATGAGAGGAGGAGTGCTGGAGTAAACCCAGCGCTAGTCTGCAGAGAGCGAAGGATGAGAGGAGGAGTGCTGGAGTAAACCCAGCGCTAGTCTGCTGTGAGCGGGGGATGAGAGGAGGAGTGCTGGAGTAAACCCAGCGCTAGTCTGCTGTGAGCGGGGGATGAGAGGAGGAGTGCTGGAGTAAACCCAGCGCTAGTCTGCTGTGAGCGGGGGATGAGAGGAGGAGTGCTGGAGTAAACCCAGCGCTAGTCTGCAGTGAGCGAGGGATGAGAGGAGGAGTGCTGGAGTAAACCCAGCGCTAGTCTGTAGTGAGCGAGGGATGAGAGGAGGAGTGCTGGAGTAAACCCAGCGCTAGTCTGCTGTGAGCGGGGGATGAGAGGAGGAGTGCTGGAGTAAACCCAGCGCTAGTCTGCAGAGAGCGAGGGATGAGAGGAGGAGTGCTGGAGTAAACCCAGCGCTAGTCTGCAGAGAGCGAAGGATGAGAGGAGGAGTGCTGGAGTAAACCCAGGGCTAGTCGGCTGTGAGCGGGGGATGAGAGGAGGAGTGCTGGAGTAAACCCAGCGCTAGTCTGCTGTGAGCGAGGGATGAGAGGAGGAGTGCTGGAGTAAACCCAGCGCTAGTCTGCAGAGAGCGGGGGATGAGAGGAGGAGTGCTGGAGTAAACCCAGCGCTAGTCTGCAGTGAGCGAGGGATGAGAGGAGGAGTGCTGGAGTAAACCCAGCGCTAGTCTGCAGAGAGCGAGGGATGAGAGGAGGAGTGCTGGAGTAAACCCAGCGCTAGTCTGCTGTGAGCGGGGGATGAGAGGAGGAGTGCTGGAGTAAACCCAGCGCTAGTCTGCAGTGAGCGAGGGATGAGAGGAGGAGTGCTGGAGTAAACCCAGCGCTAGTCTGCAGAGAGCGAGGGATGAGAGGAGGAGTGCTGGAGTAAACCCAGCGCTAGTCTGCTGTGAGCGGGGGATGAGAGGAGGAGTGCTGGAGTTAGACATGTGCCGGTATTCGGTAATGCGATAAATCGCGGTAATGAATATGCACGATATTGTTATCGCGGCCACTTCAAAATACCGTGAAAAATAATAGATTTGAATTTAGACTTTTAGAACACGCATTAGCTAATTTTCTATCAACCGCTTAAACACTGCGTATATGCTCCGCAAAACACGTGCGCACTCTGATGTAAACAATCCCCACATGTATAAGCACTGTGTGCAATCATCACATGGAGTAGAAGCATGGCGGAAGGAGGAACGCTGCCGACGATTTACCCCCCGCAGGGCTGCCAACTCTCACGCATTCAACTTGAGACTCAAGCGCCTTTCAGACAGGACGCAGAATACGCGCGGGGACGTTTTGTTGCTGCGTCGACCAAAGCACGCCGGGGTCAAAGTTAAAAATAGTTCAACTTTTTATTTGCAAAATAGCAAATCGCGTTCTGTCTGAAAGCCGCTTTACGGAATTGACACTTTTCACACGCTCTCACGCAGAGAAAAATCGCGGAGCAAAGAGGACACTGACACCGACAGACTAGACAGAGCAGGTTATACTTTTGATATGAAAAAAAAAAAGGTTCTGTCCATTGTGACAGATCGCTGCGCCTCAGTTCAAGTAAAACGATCATCTGTTACTTTTTATTTAAAGATACAGTACAACTTACCTTAAGGTTTATGCCTCATACAAAATGTCGATCAATCAGTGTTTTTCACGGAAAGAGGTCAATAAAACTGCAGGAGAACAGTTATGTCACAGAACGTTACATTTACCTCAGGAAAGCCATTTAATGACCAGCACTTTAGTTGACTAGAAAAAATTGTTATTTTGCTAAATATGTGCACTTTATTACATATTAATTATATGTTTACTTGTCATTACATAATTGTTATTATAATGAAAACCGCATTATATTTAATTTCTCTCTGTTTACAGCATTATGTGAGATATATTTTTTTCTTGAGAAAAATTAACATGCAGACTGTAGCCTACCTAATATTTATCCAAATGAGTCAATATTGAATTAAGATTAAAATCAAATACAATAATTTATTTGAATACAACCAGTAACCTATCAGTCATTATACCATGTAAACATTGTAACACGTTGTCACTAAACTTAATAAAATTCTGTTTAGTTACCATGTTTTGAAAATCACAATTACACATTGTGATGCAAGTTGTTTTTTTAGATACCCGCAATCCATCTGTTTCTCTTGAGCAATTAAAATATCGTGATAATACCGTATACCGTGATAAAAGCTCATTCAATTAATCGCAGCACGAAAATTTGATACCGGCACATGCCTAGCTGGAGTAAACCCAGCGCTAGTTTGCAGAGAGCGAGGGATGAGAGGAGTAGTGCTGGAGTAAACCTAGCGCTAGTCTGCTGTGAGCGGGGGATGAGAGGAGGAGTGCTGGAGTAAAACCAGCGCTAGTCTGCAGAGAGCGAGGGATGAGAGGAGGAGTGCTGGAGTAAACCCAGCGCTAGTCTGCAGTGAGCGAGGGATGAGAGGAGGAGTGCTGGAGTAAACCCAGCGCTAGTCTGCAGAGAGCGAGGGATGAGAGGAGGAGTGCTGGAGTAAACCCAGCGCTAGTCTGCAGAGAGCGAGGGATGAGAGGAGGAGTGCTGGAGTAAACCCAGCGCTAGTCTGCAGAGAGCGAGGGATGAGAGGAGGAGTGCTGGAGTAAACCTAGCGCTAGTCTGCTGTGAGCGGGGGATGAGAGGAGGAGTGCTGGAGTAAACCTAGCGCTAGTCTGCTGTGAGCGGGGGATGAGAGGAGGAGTGCTGGAGTAAACCCAGCGCTAGTCTGCAGAGAGCGAGGGATGAGAGGAGGAGTGCTGGAGTAAACCCAGCGCTAGTCTGCAGAGAGCGAGGGATGAGAGGAGGAGTGCTGGAGTAAACCCAGCGCTAGTCTGCAGTGAGCGGGGGATGAGAGGAGGAGTGCTGGAGTAAACCCAGCGCTAGTCTGCTGTGAGCGGGGGATGAGAGGAGGAGTGCTGAGTAAACCCAGCGCTAGTCTGCAGAGAGCGAGGGATGAGAGGAGGAGTGCTGGAGTAAACCCAGCGCTAGTCTCCTGTGAGCGAGGGATGAGAGGAGGAGTGCTGGAGTAAACCCAGCGCTAGTCTGCAGAGAGCGAGGGATGAGAGGAGTGCTGGAGTAAACCCAGCGCTAGTCTGCTGTGAGCGGGGGATGAGAGGAGGAGTGCTGGAGTAAACCCAGCGCTAGTCTGCAGTGAGCGAGGGATGAGAGGAGGAGTGCTGGAGTAAACCCAGCGCTAGTCTGTAGTGAGCGAGGGATGAGAGGAGGAGTGCTGGAGTAAACCCAGCGCTAGTCTGCTGTGAGCGGGGGATGAGAGGAGGAGTGCTGGAGTAAACCCAGCGCTAGTCTGCAGAGAGCGAGGGATGAGAGGAGGAGTGCTGGAGTAAACCCAGCGCTAGTCTGCAGAGAGCGAAGGATGAGAGGAGGAGTGCTGGAGTAAACCCAGCGCTAGTCGGCTGTGAGCGGGGGATGAGAGGAGGAGTGCTGGAGTAAACCCAGCGCTAGTCTGCTGTGAGCGAGGGATGAGAGGAGGAGTGCTGGAGTAAACCCAGCGCTAGTCTGCAGAGAGCGGGGGATGAGAGGAGGAGTGCTGGAGTAAACCCAGCGCTAGTCTGCAGTGAGCGAGGGATGAGAGGAGGAGTGCTGGAGTAAACCCAGCGCTAGTCTGCAGAGAGCGAGGGATGAGAGGAGGAGTGCTGGAGTAAACCCAGCGCTAGTCTGCTGTGAGCGGGGGATGAGAGGAGGAGTGCTGGAGTAAACCCAGCGCTAGTCTGCAGTGAGCGAGGGATGAGAGGAGGAGTGCTGGAGTAAACCCAGCGCTAGTCTGCAGAGAGCGAGGGATGAGAGGAGGAGTGCTGGAGTAAACCCAGCGCTAGTCTGCAGAGAGCGAGGGATGAGAGGAGGAGTGCTGGAGTAAACCCAGCGCTAGTCTGCAGAGAGCGAAGGATGAGAGGAGGAGTGCTGGAGTAAACCCAGCGCTAGTCTGCAGAGAGCGAGGGATGAGAGGAGGAGTGCTGGAGTAAACCCAGCGCTAGTCTGCTGTGAGCGGGGGATGAGAGGAGGAGTGCTGGAGTAAACCCAGCGCTAGTCTGCAGAGAGCGAGGGATGAGAGGAGGAGTGCTGGAGTAAACCCAGCGCTAGTCTGCAGAGAGCGAGGGATGAGAGGAGGAGTGCTGGAGTAAACCCAGCGCTAGTCTGCTGTGAGCGGGGGATGAGAGGAGGAGTGCTGGAGTAAACCCAGCGCTAGTCTGCAGAGAGCGAGGGATGAGAGGAGGAGTGCTGGAGTAAACCCAGCGCTAGTCTGCTGTGAGCGGGGGATGAGAGGAGGAGTGCTGGAGTTAGACATGTGCCGGTATTCGGTAATGCGATAAATCGCGGTAATGAATATGCACGATATTGTTATCGCGGCCACTTCAAAATACCGTGAAAAATAATAGATTTGAATTTAGACTTTTAGAACACGCATTAGCTAATTTTCTATCAACCGCTTAAACACTGCGTATATGCTCCGCAAAACACGTGCGCACTCTGATGTAAACAATCCCCACATGTATAAGCACTGTGTGCAATCATCACATGGAGTAGAAGCATGGCGGAAGGAGGAACGCTGCCGACGATTTACCCCCCGCAGGGCTGCCAACTCTCACGCATTCAACTTGAGACTCAAGCGCCTTTCAGACAGGACGCAGAATACGCGCGGGGACGTTTTGTTGCTGCGTCGACCAAAGCACGCCGGGGTCAAAGTTAAAAATAGTTCAACTTTTTATTTGCAAAATAGCAAATCGCGTTCTGTCTGAAAGCCGCTTTACGGAATTGACACTTTTCACACGCTCTCACGCAGAGAAAAATCGCGGAGCAAAGAGGACACTGACACCGACAGACTAGACAGAGCAGGTTACTTTTGATATGAAAAAAAAAAAGGTTCTGTCCATTGTGACAGATCGCTGCGCCTCAGTTCAAGTAAACCGATCATCTGTTACTTTTTATTTAAAGATACAGTACAACTTACCTTAAGGTTTATGCCTCATACAAAATGTCGATCAATCAGTGTTTTTCACGGAAAGAGGTCAATAAAACTGCAGGAGAACAGTTATGTCACAGAACGTTACATTTACCTCAGGAAAGCCATTTAATGACCAGCACTTTAGTTGACTAGAAAAAATTGTTATTTTGCTAAATATGTGCACTTTATTACATATTAATTATATGTTTACTTGTCATTACATAATTGTTATTATAATGAAAACCGCATTATATTTAATTTCTCTCTGTTTACAGCATTATGTGAGATATATTTTTTTCTTGAGAAAAATTAACATGCAGACTGTAGCCTACCTAATATTTATCCAAATGAGTCAATATTGAATTAAGATTAAAATCAAATACAATAATTTATTTGAATACAACCAGTAACCTATCAGTCATTATACCATGTAAACATTGTAACACGTTGTCACTAAACTTAATAAAATTCTGTTTAGTTACCATGTTTTGAAAATCACAATTACACATTGTGATGCAAGTTGTGTTTTTAGATACCTGCAATCCATCTGTTTCTCTTGAGCAATTAAAATATCGTGATAATACCGTATACCGTGATAAAAGCTCATTCAATTAATCGCAGCACGAAAATTTGATACCGGCACATGCCTAGCTGGAGTAAACCCAGCGCTAGTTTGCAGAGAGCGAGGGATGAGAGGAGGAGTGCTGGAGTAAACCCAGCGCTAGTCTGCAGAGAGCGAGGGATGAGAGGAGGAGTGCTGGAGTAAACCCAGCGCTAGTCTGCAGAGAGCGAGGGATGAGAGGAGGAGTGCTGGAGTAAACCTAGCGCTAGTCTGCTGTGAGCGGGGGATGAGAGGAGGAGTGCTGGAGTAAACCCAGCGCTAGTCTGCAGAGAGCGGGGGATGAGAGGAGGAGTGCTGGAGTAAACCTAGCGCTAGTCTGCTGTGAGCGGGGGATGAGAGGAGGAGTGCTGGAGTAAACCCAGCGCTAGTCTGCAGAGAGCGAGGGATGAGAGGAGGAGTGCTGGAGTAAACCCAGCGCTAGTCTGCAGAGAGCGAGGGATGAGAGGAGGAGTGCTGGAGTAAACCCAGCGCTAGTCTGCAGTGAGCGGGGGATGAGAGGAGGAGTGCTGGAGTAAACCCAGCGCTAGTCTGCTGTGAGCGGGGGATGAGAGGAGGAGTGCTGAGTAAACCCAGCGCTAGTCTGCAGAGAGCGAGGGATGAGAGGAGGAGTGCTGGAGTAAACCCAGCGCTAGTCTCCTGTGAGCGAGGGATGAGAGGAGGAGTGCTGGAGTAAACCCAGCGCTAGTCTGCAGAGAGCGAGGGATGAGAGGAGTGCTGGAGTAAACCCAGCGCTAGTCTGCTGTGAGCGGGGGATGAGAGGAGGAGTGCTGGAGTAAACCCAGCGCTAGTCTGCTGTGAGCGGGGGATGAGAGGAGGAGTGCTGGAGGCTGGAGTAAACCCAGCGCTAGTCTGCTGTGAGCGGGGGATGAGAGGAGGAGTGCTGGAGTAAACCCAGCACTAGTCTGCAGAGAGCGAGGGATGAGAGGAGGAGTGCTGGAGTAAACCCAGCGCTAGTCTGCAGTGAGCGGGGGATGAGAGGAGGAGTGCTGGAGTAAACCCAGCGCTAGTCTGCAGAGAGCGAGGGATGAGAGGAGGAGTGCTGGAGTAAACCCAGCGCTAGTCTGCAGAGAGCGAGGGATGAGAGGAGGAGTGCTGGAGTAAACCCAGCGCTAGTCTGCAGTGAGCGGGGGATGAGAGGAGGAGTGCTGGAGTAAACCCAGCGCTAGTCTGCAGAGAGCGAGGGATGAGAGGAGGAGTGCTGGAGTAAACCCAGCGCTAGTCTGCAGTGAGCGAGGGATGAGAGGAGGAGTGCTGGAGTAAACCCAGCAGTGTGTGTGTGAGTGAGTGTGTGTGTGTGTGTGTGTGTGAGTGATTGATTGATTGATTGAGTGTGTGTGTGTGTGTGTGTGTGTGTGTGTGTGTGTGTGTGTGCGTGAGTGAGAGTGTGTGTGTGTGTGTGTGCGCGTGAGTGAGTGAGTGAGTGTGTCGCACCTTCACTCCTTTGGGTTTCCTGTGGGCGGTTCTGTACAGGTCGTCTGAGGCCATGTGACTCCTCCTCATGGTGAAGTCGAAGGACGGGCCCATGTCCTCCAGCTCGACCCGGGGCGTCCGGCAGCCCGACTTCTTCAGCAGCACCCTGTGGGAACACTGCTGTCAGGAGTGTGTGTGTGTCAGGAGTGTGTGTGTGTGTGTGATTCCTAAAGACAGCGGGGCTGATAGTGACGAGGCCTGTAGGCTGAGGTGTGAGGACTTCAGGCTTGATGAGTCGACACACTTTTAGTACAATGGGGGAAGATGTAATCAGCTGATTGGTCAGTTTGAACGTCTCACATTTGGGATAAAAAGATGATTGTAGCTGTTGCTCTTTTACTCTCTCTCTGTCTCTCTCTCTCTCTCTCTCTCTCTCTCGTATATACTGGCTACAATTAATGGTATAATCATCATCTTATACATCTATTGTGTAACTACTTTAAGTGTAACCATAACCATATTGTCATTATACCCTTTCAATTACATATGTGCTAACTAGTTTTGATTAGGTATTGACTTTGCAGTGCTAAATATTGCAATACAATATCATCACTCTACAGCAACGCTCTTCCACATATTAAGCTAATGTAGCTGCGCTTATCCCCGTCGCTGGTGTTAGCAGTGTGTGGAGATGGATAAGAAATATACAGTTCTCCACCATCTTACTGATAACATTTCTTTAGTCATTCAGCAGGCCTGCAGTCTGAACAACTGAGGGAAAAACACCCTTACATGTGGCTGGTGCTGTCAGGAGTGTGTGTGCGTGTGTGTGTGTGTGTGTGTGTGTGTGTGTCACCTGTAGCTGCGCATGTAGATCCTGCCCTCCAGCGCTGTGAAGTGAAGCACGTGCTCCAGTCCAGCCAGACGCACCGCAGACACTCGAGGACCGCAGAAGAAATCTGGCACACACACACAGAGAGAGAGAGAGAGAGAGAGAGAGAGAGAGAGAGAGAGAGATGAGAGGACGGTTACGGCCTCAACAACACACGTGACCTGAGGAAACACTCACATAAATCAACACGGCCTAAATCTGGTTATAATCACATGTGAAAAATGTTGCAATTAAACTTCACCTCGTGTATTAACTTGTATGTAATGTATGATTAATTATTGCGCCTCAGACGGGTCGCCACAGCGGGTCTCTGCGGGAGCTCGTGAGCGTGAGCACATCAGCCCTGTTCCACATGGGGTCGCCACAGCGGGTCTCAGAGTGAGCTCGTGAGCGTGAGCACATCAGCCCTGTTCCACATGGGGTCGCCACAGCGGGTCTCAGAGTGAGCTCGTGAGCGTGAGCACATCAGCCCTGTTCCACATGGGGTCGCCACAGCGGGTCTCTGCGGGAGCTCGTGAGGCTGAGCACATCAGCCCTGTTCCACATGGGGTCGCCACAGCGGGTCTCTGCGGGAGCTCGTGAGCGTGAGCACATCAGCCCTGTTCCACATGGGGTCGCCACAGCGGGTCTCAGAGTGAGCTCGTGAGCGTGAGCACATCAGCCCTGTTCCACATGGGGTCGCCACAGCGGGTCTCTGCGGGAGCTCGTGAGCGTGAGCACATCAGCCCTGTTCCACATGGGGTCGCCACACATGGGGTCACCAGAGCGGGTCTCAGCGTGAGCTCGTGAGCGCGAGCACATCAGCCCTGTTCCACATGGGGTCGCCACAGCGGGTCTCAGCGTGAGCTCGTGAGCGTGAGCACATCAGCCCTGTTCCACATGGGATCGCCACAGCGGGTCTCAGCTGCAGCTCGTGAGCGTGAGCACATCAGCCCTGTTCCACATGGGGTCGCCACAGCGGGTCTCTGCGGGAGCTCGTGAGCGTGAGCACATCAGCCCTGTTCCACATGGGGTCGCCACAGCGGGTCTCAGCGGGAGCTCGTGAGCGTGAGCACATCAGCCCTGTTCCACAGCGGGTCTCTGCGGGAGCTCGTGAGCACATCAGCCCTGTTCCACATGGGGTCGCCACAGCGGGTCTCAGCGGCAGCTCGTGAGCACATCAGCCCTGTTCCAGATGGGGTCGCCACAGTGGGTCTCAGCTGGAGCTCGTGAGCGCGAGCACATCAGCCCTGTTCCACATGGGGTCGTCACAGTGGGTCTCAGCGGGAGCTCGTGAGCGCGAGCATATCAGCCCTGTATCACATGGGGTCGCCACAGCGGGTCTCAGCGTGAGCTCGTGAGCGCGAGCACATCCGCCCTGTTCCACATGGGGTCGTCACAGTGGGTCTCAGCTGCAGCTCGTGAGCGCGAGCACAACAGCCCTGTTCCACATGGGGTCGCCACAGTGGGTCTCAGCAGCAGCTCGTGAGTACGAGCACATCAGCCCTGTTCCACATGGGGTCGCCACAGAGGGTCTCAGCAGCAGCTTGTGAGTACGAGCACATCAGCCCTGTTCCACATGGGGTCGCTACAGAGGGTCTCAGCGGCAGCTCGTGAGTGCGAGCACATCAGCCCTGTTCCACATGGGGTCGCCACAGCGGGTCTCAGCGGGAGCTCGTGAGCGTGAGCACATCAGCCCTGTTCCACATGGGGTCGCCACAGCGGGTCTCAGAGTGAGCTCGTGAGCGTGAGCACATCAGCCCTGTTCCACATGGGGTCGCTACAGAGGGTCTCAGCGGCAGCTCGTGAGTGCGAGCACATCAGCCCTGTTCCACATGGGGTCGCCACAGCGGGTCTCAGCGGGAGCTCGTGAGCGTGAGCACATCAGCCCTGTTCCACATGGGGTCGCCACAGCGGGTCTCAGCTGGAGCTCGTGAGCGCGAGCACATCAGCCCTGTTCCACATGGGGTCGCTACAGAGGGTCTCAGCGGCAGCTCGTGAGTGCGAGCACATCAGCCCTGTTCCACATGGGGTCGCCACAGCGGGTCTCAGCGGGAGCTCGTGAGCGTGAGCACATCAGTGCTGTTCCACATGGGGTCGCCACAGCGGGTCTCAGCAGGAGCACGTGAGCGCGAGCACATCAGCGCTGTTCCACATGGGGTCGCCACAGCGGGTCTCAGCGGCAGCTCGTGAGCGCGAGCACACCAGCGCTGTTCCACATGGGGTCGCCACAGCGGGTCTCAGCGGCAGCTCGTGAGCACATCACCGCTGTTCCACATGCGGTCGCCACAGCGGGTCTCAGCGGCAGCTCATGAGCGTGAGCACATCACCGCTGTTCCACATGCGGTCGCCACAGCGGGTCTCAGCGGCAGCTCGAGAGTGCGAGCACATCAGCCCTGTTCCACATGGGGTCGCCACAGCGGGTCTCAATGGGAGCTCGTGAGCGCGAGCACACCAGCGCTGTTCCACATGGGGTCGCCACTGCGGGTCTCAGCGGCAGCTCGTGAGCGTGAGCAAATCAGCCCTGTTCCACATGGGGTCGCCACAGCGGGTCTCAATGGGAGCTCGTGAGCGCGAGCACACCAGCGCTGTTCCACATGTGGTCGCCACAGCGGGTCTCAGCGGCAGCTCGTGAGCGTTAGCACATCAGCGCTGTTCCACATGTGGTCGCCACAGCGGGTCTCAGCGGCAGCTCGTGAGCGTTAGCACATCAGCGCTGTTCCACATGTGGTCGCCACAGCGGGTCTCAGCGGCAGCTTGTGAGCGTTAGCACATCAGCGCTGGGCCTCAGCGTCAGCTCATGAGCACACCAGCGCTGTTCCACATGGGGTCGCCACAGAACAGACTTTAAAGGGCTTTGATTGGGTGAATGTTTGCATGGTTAGCGCCCGACACCTCTGACCGTCTGACTGACCCTGAAACCAGACTAGCGTCTAGCGGTGACCGGCGTCTTCCAGCTCAAATCAGAACTGCTCCCACATTATCCATTTTTAAATCAAAGTTAAAATCATTTTTATTTGATCTGGCTTATAACTGATGAGTTAAATGTCTATTTCTGCTTTGTTGTTTACTTGTGTCTTTGTCCATATTTTATTTAATGGTTTTCATTTTGTACAGAACATTGGTCAACAATAGTTGTTTTTAACTGTGCTTTAGAAATAAATTTTTATTTTGAAACCAGCGAAAATATTTCGCCTAAACATGAAAAATTTTTCACTTAAACAATTACAGATAAAAAAAAAAAAACACACGAAAGTTTGTTTTGCTGAGTTCGGTTAACTTTGACAGGAAACTGTCACTCCACGGTTGACGGACAGAGAACTGCTTGCTCTCGGTATTTTACAACAGCGTTACCGCTTTGAATCGTGTGTGTATGCCCATGTTACAGTGTGTGTGTGTGTGCCCATGTTACATTGTGTGTGCCCATGTTACAGTGGGTGCCCATGTTACAGTGTGTGTGTGTGTGTGCCCATGTTACAGTGTGTGTGTATGCCCATGTTACAGTGTGTGTATGCGCCCATGTTACAGTGTGTGTGTGTGTGTGTGTGTGCCCATGTAACAGTGTGTGTGTGTGCGCCCATGCTACAGTGTACCGGCCCCTCAGAGGGACACACTCCTGTGAGCGCTGTTAACAATATATTCCAGCATCGCTAACTGGACATCACATCCGCTTCATTATCAACATAACACAGCCAACCTAACATATAGAGTTACACTGCTCCATTTAAACACTTGTGAATATGTGTGTATAGGATGATGTTTTACTCCGATCATGCGAGGGAAGTACAGAGCCTAGTTTACGCAGTAGACAATAGTTCAGCACCACAGAGAGCTTCAGTGTCCCTGTACAGTGATTCGCAGTGTCTCGACGCTTATATCCTGAACACTGATAACTTTACAGCATTCGTCTGTAATGGAGTGAGAGGAAGTAAATAGCCTAGTTTTACAGTGTTTCTAAACATTTTACTTTATTTACCGGTATTATGCATTATTGCTATACAAAACTTATTTTTCCTCTCAAAAACGCAATTTTATACGTTTTTTTTTTTGTTGAAAAAATACTTTGATTTCTATCTTTAACCCTCTGGGGACGGATTGGGCGGTACCGCCCTAAATGGCATACTTTTACAAATGTGTAAATATCTTATTTACACTGACGGTCTTTTTTACCGTCTTCCTCAGATTCTGCTGAAAACAGTGATAACTTACCCGGCTTGTAAATATACACACTTCCTTGTTGCGCAACACCACCATGTAAAAGGCCAATAAAATCGATGTTGTTTGGCAGATTCCGCAAGCAACAACCAATGGAAAAATTGCCGATGGAGAATTTTTTTTCTTACCCAATCAGAGGAAGGTTACCATGACGTATCTAGCAAATCAAAGAACTCTGTAGCCTTGCATGGGGTGGTACTATATAGTTAGGGATATGACGCAAACAGCGAAAGCCCCTCCACTGCTTGTTTGGGTGGGTTATTTGCTGGCTGACCAACATCCCACCCCTCCTGTGATCATAGTTTGACTGTAGGCCTATGTGTATTCAGAGCCAGTGAGCAACGGACTTTCAAAATAATAATAATTAAAAAAAAACTGCGTTAACGCGCGATAAAAAAATTGTCGGCATTAATTAATAAATGCGTTAACGCGATAACGCGTTAACCTGTTAAGCTTCAAGCCCATTTTTGAAAAATCCCCAGATATGGCATTCCCAAACTGAAACAGATACAGTTCATGAACCCTTTGTACTAAAAGCACAAGTAAGATCTCATTTGAAAGCTGACACCTGGAAGTTTATTGTAAATGTAGAATTAATTATTGTCATAATGAAAAAAAATAGTTATAAATAGCTTCAAAGTTTTGTAAAGTTATTATACATTTATTTTTATGAAACATCTTCATGAAAATAAAATTGAAGTTGGCCCTGGAGCAATCTAGAAATGCACTGCAGCTAAAGCCACATGTCTGGCCATGTTATATTTAAAATCTGAAGATGATAAGTCTAAAACTCTGTATTTAGTTCAATGTTTTTCAAGATCATGTCATATGACTTTATTTTGATTAGACTGGTGTTTATTGTCATCTTATAAGCATCTATTCAGTCTATTGCCTCTATTGTTTTGTGATGCAAAAACGAGCCCCATTCAGTGTCAGTCTCCCCTGCACATATTCACACCTCTCCAGCCTGTTTATTGCTCTAAATATGCTTTTCTTTTGTCTGCATTATAATCACTAACGACTAGCAATTCACACTGTTTCAATCCCTCATTTATTTTATAAAAGTTCTCACTTCACAGTGAAACTGTATCAAATGCCCTTTTTGAAAAACGAAACAGTTCAGTAAGCATTCTTATTTAGAAAAAAATCATAAAAATTACACCGAAGTTAGGTAGCAGGTGCTCAGTACTAGCTAGCATGTTAGCTTAGCACACCATCAATAGCCTACACGACAATTTATGAGAATAAAACTATGTTTGTGCTCAACTTACTTTATAGCGCAAGTCGAGTGTTTTAAATAACTTTCTGTAATCTGATTTGGCTTCAGATAAAAAAATCAGATAGAAAATATATTATTTTATTGTATTCTGCACAATTTGAAAGTCTATCTCGATTAGCATTACATTATACATATAATCTATTATTATGAAAATACCTGACATGACTCGAAGAACACAGGTAAATCAAATATCATTGCAATCATGTTTATTGTCTTCAAAACATCTTTATCTGCACTTTACAGCGATCTCGGATAGCTTTGTTGTGCCAGGACTTCCTGAATGTCACATGATTATAGTTCTTCTTCGTGTGATCCATATATGGACTTTACTGTTCAAACAGCGCCCCAGACCGTTAGTATGAATTGATAACACAGTACATCAGAGTATACAGCGCTCAAAATGATTACATCGACGCATTTGGGTATAAATTCAATAAATATTATTCCTGTCTATAGAAGTCTGATGTAAACCTATGAGAATCTATCAATATTTCTCCAAATCTGCACATGTTTGAGCTAAAAGCCCTGAGGGACGTTGTTTTGTCAAGCTCTGTCATGACGATCGCACGGGAGTTTTTTTCTGAATGGAAGCGGCTGACGCTCATAATTCATATTAAAGGTAACGACTCATTTTTTAATTACATAACTCCTGACACAAATTAAGACATAACTGTCACTATAAGTTTCACAGAATACAATAGTGGTCAAATACTGAAACTTGAGTCTTATATCTTTTTAATGATGTATAGTTTGTCAAGGTAATAACATTAAATCTGATAGTAACTTTGAACTATTTAAAAAAAAAAACGCTTCAGTGCGCCCGCGCTCTGGTGAAGCTTAACAGGTTAACTTGCCCAGCACTAATATATATATATATATATATATATATATATATATATATACACACACACATATATACAATTATAGCATTATTTATTGTTTTAGCACTTGTATGATGGCAAGCAGTAAACGATTTACGGTGGAACAAGCTCTGGAACAATTACTGGAGAGTGACGAGGAGAAAGCATTCCTAAGAAAAACGCCTGGGACTATTTGTAAATAAAGTTACATTTTTCATTGTTCTTTACACATTTTATTTAACAATCACACATGTCTGTCAAGCAAAGGCTTTGACAAATATATTTTTTGTTCAAAAACTGTTCACTATTGTTGTGTGATTTTCAGAAATAAATGACAAATCTAATTTCGGTTTTGGAAATTCTCTAGTTTATTGTACATTTTACGCTCATACTTCCTTTATAAACACATTACATGCATGCTTATGTTAGCTTATGGTCTTCTGAATCCATAGATACCAAACACATAGTGTTCCATCTCCATTACATATGGTTTATAAGCCCAAATGTAAAAATAGAGAAAACGGACCAAAAAGGGCTTAGTCCCCAGAGGGTTAAACCCTTCACAGTTTGTCCTCTCGTTGAATGGGCTGCATTTGGACAAAATCGAGTTGTAGTATATGATGTTGTATTGCTATGACTAGATGGCAAATGCAAGACTCTGAGTTTTTGAGTTAAGAGAACGGCAAAAAAAAGTCTGAATGCTGCCTTCTGATTGGCTGATACCGTTTAATGCACAGGAAGTTGGATTATTGCCATAACGTGCATGAGACATGAGTCCTACACAAGAGTCATTAGAGACAAGACCTGATAAAGTCTTGATCAAACATCAGATAACAGTGTGTGTGAGAGAGAGAGAGACGCACCTGTCAGGACGCTCCTCAGGCGCTGGTGCTCGCGGTCCGTGTCGAACAGCTCTCCGGCGAACACCAGCAGGGGTTTAGTTCCCACGGGACACGTGTCCTTCTGCACACACAGCTCACGTTACACTCCCATCACACACACACACACACACAGACCAGCACGGCTGCTCACCTTCAGGGCCTTCAGAGACACACACTGCTCGACGCCCAGCTCAAACATGTCCAGCACGTGGAAGTCGAACATGCGTCCTGTGGAGGACACCAGCACACATTAACACACACACACACACACACACACACACACGTGGAAGTCGAACATGCGTCCTGTGGAGGACACCAGCACACATTAACACACACACACACACGCGGAAGTCGAACATGCGTCCTGTGGAGGACACCAGCACACATTAACACACACACGCGGAAGTCGAACATGCGTCCTGTGGAGGACACCAGCACACATTAACACACACACACACACACACGCGGAAGTCGAACATGCGTCCTGTGGAGGACACCAGCACACATTAACACACACACGCGGAAGTCGAACATGCGTCCTGTGGAGGACACCAGCACACAACAACACACACACACACACACACACACACGTGGAAGTTGAACATGCGTCCTGTGGAGGACACCAGCACACATTAACACACACACACGGAAGTCGAACATGCGTCCTGTGGAGGACACCAGCACGCAACAACACACACACACACACACACACGTGGAAGTTGAACATGCGTCCTGTGGAGGACACCAGCACACATTAACACACACACACGGAAGTCGAACATGCGTCCTGTGGAGGACACCAGCACACATTAACACACACACACACACACACATGCGGAAGTCGAACATGCGTCCTGTGGAGGACACCAGAACACATTAACAGACAGACACACACACACACACACGGAAGTCGAACATGCGTCCTGTGGAGGACACCAGCACACATTAACACACACACACACACACACACACGTGGAAGTCGAACATGCGTCCTGTGGAGGACACCAGCACACATTAACACACACACACACGGGGAAGTCGAACATGCGTCCTGTGGAGGACACCAGCACACATTAACACACACACGCGGAAGTCGAACATGCGTCCTGTGGAGGACACCAGCACACATTAACACACACACACACACACACGTGGAAGTTGAACATGCGTCCTGTGGAGGACACCAGCACACATTAACACACACACACGTGGAAGTTGAACATGCGTCCTGTGAAGGACACCAGCACACATTAACACACACACACACACACACACACACGTGGAAGTCGAACATGCGTCCTGTGGTGGACACCAGCACACATTAACACACTCACACACACACTAACACACACACTAACACACACACACACACACACACACACACACACTAACACACACACACACTAACACACACACACTAACACACACACACACTAACACACACACACACACACACACACTAACACACACACACTAACACACACACACTAACACACACACACTAACACACACACTAACACACACACTAACACACACACTAACACACACTAACACACACTAACACACACACTAACACTAACACACACTAACACACACTCTAACACACTCTAACACACACTAACACACACTAACACACACTAACACACACTAACACACACTAACACACACTAACACACACTAACACACACTAACACACACACTAACACTAACACACACTAACACACACACTAACACACACTAACACACACACTAACACACACTAACACACACTAATGGTGCGTTCACACCGGACCCGAATATCGCGTCAAATTCGCCTCTACCGCGTCTAGTTTGACGCTTGACCACTTTGTGTCAATTCGCGTGTCAAGAGTGAAACTGCCGCGCATAAAAACAAAAGTTTGAAGCGAAATTTACGCGCATCACGCGCGTCGGAATTGAAACCCGTTGGCGGCCATCTTTTTTATGTTGATCGAGCATTCATCGAGAGAGTCACCGCTCTGTATTTGCTCTGGAGAGCAGAACAGCGGCGTGGGGATCATATTTGTGTCCACCGGACCCTTCGGAGGCGAACCGTTTGGCGAGTTTCACATTTGCGCCTGGATGACGGCCGCTGTCAGCGGTACTTCCGCCTGTCCCGCGGCCAGCTTGATGACTGTTCTCCCGCATCGGAGCGAGGATCACCCTCGCCCTCATACACCTAATCTGTCATTTATTTTTGTTTTGATGATAAATAGATCCAGCCTCCAAAAGTGATTAACCTGTCCTGTGATTTTTTTTCTCTCTTATGTGATTTTTTTCTCTCTTACATCCAGACACGAACTTATGCACATATATGTTGGTTGTCTTTACATCATAATATTTCATATAATCTAGATATGGAATAAATAACACTCAATACAAAATGAACATGTCTCGTATATTAAAATAAAGTTGTAAGTGATAAAATATTTGCTTTGTTGTGCATTAGAACCACACAGGCATTTAGTCATATTACAAAATAATTTATTGAGGCATCCAGACACTTCACCACGTGACAGCAGCAAGCAGCTAAGCTCCTGATTGGTTAACGCGGCGTGAGTTGACGCCAAAGTTCAGATTTTTCAACTCGGGCGGCAGACGCGAATTCGCGTCAAACGCGTGAATGCACAAATAGCACTAACTAAATCATTCGGGCTTAACGCGCCAGATGCTCGATGCGGGAATGAGGCGTATTCACGTCTACCACGCCGCGCTCTACGCCTCATTCGCGCCGCAGGAATTTTTTACGCGCGTAACGCGTCTTTGCATTGACTTAACATTGAAATCACTCGCACCTGACGCGCTATACGCGTCCGGTCTGAACGCACCATAACACGCACCGAATATGAGGTTGTTGGGTCTCTTCTTGTTGTGTGAGCCGAACAGAAACAGGGAACAGTCTGACTTCTTGGAAAAGAACTCCTGAGGGAAGCAAACACAGGACGGTTACACACAGGCCTCGACACACACACACACACGAGTATGAAGCAAGATCTCACCAGAGCCGTGGAGTCCTCAAAGGGCCGGACCATGTTCTTCCTGTCAACACACACACACACACACACACACGATATCTGATCTGTCAGGCAGTGTGTAATACAGCTGTGTGTGTGTGTAAACATCTGCAGGTCTACAGATAACTGGAGTGAGTGTGTCCTACAGAAGTGACTCCGGTCTCACGTCCTGCTGGCTCCTGATTCGCCATGTGCGTACGCTAGTCTATTAGCGGTGTAGTGTACACAGATCACATTTCGGCACAGAAGCCGAAGAGAACACACACAACAGCTTTGTTTTTTATTAAACAGTGGTTTACTGAACAAATAGTGTCTGTCTTTAAATTAATTCAGTTATAATTAAGTTTCTTTATGATATGATCATCAACAGATTGTATGCGAACATGTGAACTGCACATAAGGACGTTTGCATTAACTTCTAAATCTAACTATATGTTTTTACTCCATTTTGTTGTTGAAGTATAATCATTTACACAGTCATTTTCCTGAGAGACATTTTAAACATACATTAAATAATCAAGACATCAATGTCAGGTTAAGTAAAATATAATGAATATATAGGCTAATATAGTTCATATATTCAGCGAGAGTTCATTTCTCTGGCTGTGATTGACCGAATGACTGAGGTAACTAATGCTTGTTTACGAGCTGCTGTAACACGGAGCGCTTACACATTACACAGCGAACACTGACGCCACATTACACAGCGAACACTGACGGCACATTACACAGCGATCGCTGACGCCACATTACACAGCGATCACTGACGCCACATTACACAGCGATCACTGACGCCACATTACACAGCGATCACTGACGCCACATTACACAGCGATCACTGACGCCACATTACACAGCGATCACTGACGCCACATTACACAGCGAACAGACGCCACATTACACAGCGATCGCTGACGCAACATTACACAGCGATCACTGACGGCACATTACACAGCGATCACTCACGGCACATTACACAGCGATCGCTGACGCCACATTACACAGCGATCGCTGACGCCACATTACACAGCGATCGCTGACGCCACATTACACAGCGATCACTGACGCCACATTACACAGCGATCACTGACGCCACATTACACAGCGAACACTGACGCCACATTACACGGCGATCACTGACGCCACATTACACGGCGATCACTGACGCCACATTACACAGCGATCGCTGACGCCACATTACACAGCGATCGCTGACGCCACATTACACAGCGATCACTGACGCCACATTACACAGCGATCACTGACGCCACATTACACAGCGAACACTGACGCCACATTACACAGCGAACACTGACGCCACATTACACGGCGATCGCTGACGCCACATTACACAGCGATCACTGACGCCACATTACACAGCGAACACTGACGCCACATTACACGGCGATCACTGACGCCACATTACACGGCGATCACTGACGCCACATTACACAGCGAACACTGACGGCACATTACACAGCGATCACTGACGGCACATTACACAGCGATCACTGACGCCACATTACACAGCGATCACTGACGCCACATTACACAGCGAACACTGACGCCACATTACACAGCGATCACTGACGCCACATTACACAGCGAACACTGACGGCACATTACACAGCGATCACTGACGGCACATTACACAGCGATCACTGACGCCACATTACACAGCGATCACTGACGCCACATTACACAGCGAACACTGACGCCACATTACACAGCGATCACTGACGCCACATTACACAGCGAACACTGACGCCACATTACACAGCGATCACTGACGCCACATTACACAGCGATCACTGACGCCACATTACACAGCGATCACTGACGCCACATTACACAGCGATCACTGACGCCACATTACACAGCGATCACTGACGGCACATTACACAGCGAACACTGACGCCACATTACACAGCGATCACTGACGCCACATTACACAGCGATCACTGACGCCACATTACACAGCGATCACTGACGGCACATTACACAGCGATCACTGACGCCACATTACACAGCGATCACTGACGGCACATTACACAGCGATCACTGACGCCACATTACACAGCGATCACTGACGCCACATTACACAGCGATCACTGACGGCACATTACACAGCGATCACTGACGCCACATTACACAGCGATCACTGACGCCACATTACACAGCGATCACTGACGCCACATTACACAGCGATCACTGACGCCACATTACACAGCGAACACTGACGCCACATTACACAGCGATCACTGACGGCACATTACACAGCGATCACTGACGGCACATTACACAGCGATCACTGACGCCACATTACACAGCGATCACTGACGGCACATTACACAGCGATCACTGACGCCACATTACACAGCGATCACTGACGCCACATTACACAGCGATCACTGACGCCACATTACACAGCGATCACTGACGCCACATTACACAGCGATCACTGACGCCACATTACACAGCGAACACTGACGCCACATTACACAGCGATCACTGACGCCACATTACACAGCGAACACTGACGGCACATTACACAGCGATCACTGACGCCACATTACACAGCGATCACTGACGGCACATTACACAGCGATCACTGACGCCACATTACACAGCGATCACTGACGCCACATTACACAGCGATCACTGACGCCACATTACACAGCGAACACTGACGCCACGATCACTGACGCCACATTACACAGCGATCACTGACGCCACATTACACAGCGATCACTGACGCCACATTACACGGCGATCACTGACGCCACATTACACGGCGATCACTGACGCCACATTACACAGCGATCACTGACGCCACATTACACAGCGAACACTGAAGCCACATTACACAGCGAACACTGACGCCACATTACACAGCGATCATTGACGCCACATTACACAGCGATCACTGACGCCACATTACACAGCGATCACTGACGCCACATTACACAGCGATCACTGACGCCACATTACACAGCGAACACTGACGCCACATTACACAGCGATCACTGACGCCACATTACACAGCGAACACTGACGCCACATTACACAGCGAACACTGACGCCACATTACACAGCGAACACTGACGGCACATTACACAGCGAACACTGACGCCACATTACACAGCGATCACTGACGCCACATTACACAGCGATCACTGACGGCACATTACACAGCGATCACTGACGCCACATTACACGGCGAACACTGACGCCACATTACACGGCGAACACTGACGCCACATTACACGGCGAACACTGAAGCCACATTACACAGCGATCATTGACGCCACATTACACAGCGATCACTGACGCCACATTACACAGCGATCACTGACGCCACATTACACAGCGAACACTGACGCCACATTACACAGCGAACACTGAAGCCACATTACACAGCGAACACTGACGCCACATTACACAGCGATCACTGACGCCACATTACACAGCGATCACTGACGCCACATTACACTGCGATCACTGACGCCACATTACACAGCGATCACTGACGCCACATTACACAGCGATCACTGACGCCACATTACACTGCGATCACTGACGCCACGATCACTGACGCCACATTACACAGCGATCACTGACGCCACATTACACAGCGATCACTGACGCCACATTACACAGCGAACACTGACGCCACATTACACGGCGATCACTGACGCCACATTACACAGCGAACACTGACGCCACATTACACAGCGAACACTGACGCCACATTACACAGCGAACACTGACGCCACATTACACAGCGAACACTGACGCCACATTACACAGCGAACACTGACGCCACATTACACAGCGAACACTGACGCCACATTACACAGCGAACACTGACGCCACATTACACAGCGAACACTGACGCCACATTACACAGCGAACACTGAAGCCACATTACACAGCGAACACTGACGCCACATTACACAGCGAACACTGACACCACATTACACAGCGATCATTGACGCCACATTACACAGCGATCACTGACGCCACATTACACAGCGATCACTGACGCCACATTACACAGCGATCACTGACGCCACATTACACAGCGATCACTGACGCCACATTACACAGCGATCACTGACGCCACATTACACAGCGATCACTGACGCCACATTACACTGCGATCACTGACGCCACGATCACCGACGCCACATTACACAGCGATCACTGACGCCACATTACACAGCGATCACTGACGCCACATTACACAGCGAACACTGACGCCACATTACACAGCGAACACTGACACCACATTACACAGCGATCATTGACGCCACATTACACAGCGATCACTGACGCCACATTACACAGCGATCACTGACGCCACATTACACAGCGATCACTGACGCCACATTACACAGCGATCACTGACGCCACATTACACAGCGATCACTGACGCCACATTACACAGCGATCACTGACGCCACATTACACTGCGATCACTGACGCCACGATCACTGACGCCACATTACACAGCGATCACTGACGCCACATTACACAGCGATCACTGACGCCACATTACACTGCGATCACTGACGCCACGATCACTGACGCCACATTACACAGCGATCACTGACGCCACATTACACAGCGATCACTGACGCCACATTACACAGCGATCACTGACGCCACATTACACAGCGAACACTGACGCCACATTACACGGCGATCACTGACGCCACATTACACAGCGAACACTGACGCCACATTACACAGCGAACACTGACGCCACATTACACAGCGAACACTGACGCCACATTACACAGCGAACACTGACGCCACATTACACTGCGATCACTGACGCCACATTACACAGCGAACACTGACGCCACATTACACAGCGATCACTGACGCCACATTACACAGCGATCACTGACGCCACATTACACTGCGATCACTGACGCCACATTACACAGCGAACACTGACGCCACATTACACTGCGATCACTGACGCCACATTACACAGCGAACACTGACGCCACATTACACAGCGATCACTGACGCCACATTACACAGCGAACACTGACGCCACATTACACAGCGATCACTGACGCCACATTACACAGCGATCACTGACGCCATATTACACAGCGATCACTGACGCCACATTACACTGCGATCACTGACGCCACGATCACTGACGCCACATTACACAGCGATCACTGACGCCACATTACACAGCGATCACTGACGCCACATTACACTGCGATCACTGACGCCACGATCACTGACGCCACATTACACAGCGATCACTGACGCCACATTACACAGCGATCACTGACGCCACATTACACAGCGATCACTGACGCCACATTACACAGCGAACACTGACGCCACATTACACGGCGATCACTGACGCCACATTACACAGCGATCACTGACGCCACATTACACAGCGATCACTGACGCCACATTACACAGCGAACACTGACGCCACATTACACAGCGATCACTGACGCCACATTACACAGCGATCACTGACGCCACATTACACAGCGAACACTGACGCCACATTACACAGCGAACACTGACGCCACATTACACAGCGAACACTGACGCCACATTACACAGCGAACACTGACGCCACATTACACAGCGAACACTGACGCCACATTACACAGCGAACACTGACGCCACATTACACAGCGATCACTGACGCCACATTACACAGCGAACACTGACGCCACATTACACAGCGAACACTGACGCCACATTACACAGCGAACACTGACGCCACATTACACAGCGAACACTGACGCCACATTACACTGCGATCACTGACGCCACATTACACAGCGAACACTGACGCCACATTACACAGCGATCACTGACGCCACATTACACAGCGATCACTGACGCCACATTACACAGCGATCACTGACGCCACATTACACAGCGATCACTGACGCCACATTACACAGCGATCACTGACGCCACATTACACAGCGATCACTGACGCCACATTACACGGCGATCACTGACGCCACATTACACGGCGATCACTGACGCCACATTACACAGCGATCACTGACGCCACATTACACAGCGATCACTGACGCCACATTACACAGCGATCACTGACGCCACATTACACAGCGATCACTGACGCCACATTACACAGCGATCACTGACGCCACATTAAACAGCGATCACTGACGCCACATTACACAGCGATCACTGACGCCACATTACACAGCGATCACTGACGCCACGATCACTGACGCCACATTACACAGCGATCACTGACGCCACGATCACTGACGCCACATTACACAGCGATCACTGACGCCACGATCACTGACGCCACATTACACAGCGATCACTGACGCCACATTACACAGCGATCACTGACGCCACATTACACGGCGATCATTGACGCCACATTACACAGCGATCACTGACGCCACATTACACAGCGATCACTGACGCCACATTACACAGCGATCACTGACGCCACATTACACGGCGATCACTGACGCCACATTACACAGCGATCACTGACGCCACATTACACAGCGAACACTGACGCCACATTACACAGCGATCACTGACGCCACGATCACTGACGCCACATTACACAGCGATCACTGACGCCACGATCACTGACGCCACATTACACAGCGATCACTGACGCCACGATCACTGACGCCACATTACACAGCGATCACTGACGCCACATTACACAGCGATCACTGACGCCACATTACACAGCGATCACTGACGCCACATTACACAGCGATCACTGACGCCACCTTACACAGCGATCACTGACGCCACGATCACTGACGCCACATTACACAGCGATCACTGACGCCACGATCACTGACGCCACATTACACAGCGATCACTGACGCCACGATCACTGACACCACATTACACAGTGATCACTGACGCCACATTACACAGCGATCACTGACGCCACATTACACGGCGATCACTGACGCCACATTACACGGCGATCACTGACGCCACATTACACAGCGATCACTGACGCCACATTACACAGCGAACACTGACGCCACATTACACAGCGATCACTGACGCCACATTACACCGCGATCACTGACGCCACATTACACAGCGATCACTGACGCCACATTACACAGCGATCACTGACGCCACATTACACAGCGATCACTGACGCCACATTACACAGCGATCACTGACGCCACGATCACTGACGCCACATTACACAGCGATCACTGACGCCACATTACACGGCGATCACTGACGCCACATTACACGGCGATCACTGACGCCACATTACACGGCGATCACTGACGCCACATTACACGGCGATCACTGACGCCACATTACACGGCGATCACTGACGCCACATTACACAGCGATCACTGACGCCACATTACACAGCGATCACTGACGCCACATTACACAGCGATCACTGACGCCACATTACACAGCGATCACTGACGCCACATTACACAGCGATCACTGACGCCACATTACACAGCGATCACTGACGCCACATTAAACAGCGATCACTGACGCCACATTACACAGCGATCACTGACGCCACATTACACAGCGATCACTGACGCCACGATCACTGACGCCACATTACACAGCGATCACTGACGCCACGATCACTGACGCCACATTACACAGCGATCACTGACGCCACATTACACAGCGATCACTGACGCCACATTACACGGCGATCACTGACGCCACATTACACGGCGATCACTGACGCCACATTACACAGCGATCACTGACGCCACATTACACAGCGAACACTGACGCCACATTACACAGCGATCACTGACGCCACATTACACAGCGATCACTGACGCCACATTACACAGCGATCACTGACGCCACATTACACAGCGATCACTGACGCCACATTACACAGCGATCACTGACGCCACATTACACAGCGATCACTGACGCCACATTACACAGCGATCACTGACGCCACATTACACAGCGATCACTGACGCCACATTAAACAGCGATCACTGACGCCACATTACACAGCGATCACTGACGCCACATTACACAGCGATCACTGACGCCACGATCACTGACGCCACATTACACAGCGATCACTGACGCCACGATCACTGACGCCACATTACACAGCGATCACTGACGCCACATTACACAGCGATCACTGACGCCACATTACACGGCGATCACTGACGCCACATTACACGGCGATCACTGACGCCACATTACACAGCGATCACTGACGCCACATTACACAGCGAACACTGACGCCACATTACACAGCGATCACTGACGCCACATTACACAGCGATCACTGACGCCACATTACACAGCGATCACTGACGCCACATTACACAGCGATCACTGACGCCACATTACACAGCGATCACTGACGCCACATTACACAGCGATCACTGACGCCACATTACACAGCGATCACTGACGCCACGATCACTGACGCCACATTACACAGCGATCACTGACGCCACATTACACAGCGATCACTGACGCCACATTACACAGCGATCACTGACGCCACATTACACAGCGATCACTGACGCCACATTACACGGCGAACACTGACGCCACATTACACGGCGATCACTGACGCCACATTACACGGCGATCACTGACGCCACATTACACAGCGAACACTGACGCCACATTACACAGCGATCACTGACGCCACATTACACAGCGAACAGACGCCACATTACACAGCGAACACTGACGCCACATTACACAGCGATCACTGACGCCACATTACACAGCGATCACTGACGCCACATTACACAGCGATCACTGACGCCACATTACACTGCGATCACTGACGCCACATTACACTGCGATCACTGACGCCACATTACACAGCGATCACTGACGCCACATTACACAGCGATCACTGACGCCACATTACACAGCGAACAGACGCCACATTACACAGCGAACACTGACGCCACATTACACAGCGATCACTGACGCCACATTACACAGCGATCACTGACGCCACATTACACAGCGATCACTGACGCCACATTACACAGCGATCACTGACGCCACATTACACAGCGATCACTGACGCCACATTACACAGCGATCACTGACGCCACATTACACAGCGATCACTGACGCCACATTACACTGCGATCACTGACGCCACATTACACAGCGATCACTGACGCCACATTACACTGCGATCACTGACGCCACATTACACTGCGATCACTGACGCCACATTACACTGCGATCACTGACGCCACATTACACAGCGAACACTGACGCCACATTACACGGCGATCACTGACGCCACATTACACAGCGATCACTGACGCCACATTACACAGCGATCACTGACGCCACATTACACAGCGATCACTGACGCCACATTACACAGCGATCACTGACGCCACATTACACGGCGATCACTGACGCCACATTACACAGCGATCACTGACGCCACATTACACTGCGATCACTGACGCCACATTACACTGCGATCACTGACGCCACATTACACTGCGATCACTGACGCCACATTACACTGCGATCACTGACGCCACATTACACTGCGATCACTGACGCCACATTACACAGCGATCACTGACGCCACATTACACTGCGATCACTGACGCCACATTACACTGCGATCACTGACGCCACATTACACTGCGATCACTGACGCCACATTACACTGCGATCACTGACGCCACATTACACTGCGATCACTGACGCCACATTACACAGCGAACACTGACGCCACATTACACAGCGATCACTGACGCCACATTACACAGCGATCACTGACGCCACATTACACAGCGATCACTGACGCCACATTACACAGCGATCACTGACGCCACATTACACAGCGATCACTGACGCCACATTACACAGCGATCACTGACGCCACATTACACAGCGATCACTGACGCCACATTACACAGCGATCACTGACGCCACATTACACAGCGAACAGACGCCACATTACACAGCGATCACTGACGCCACATTACACAGCGAACAGACGCCACATTACACAGCGATCACTGACGCCACATTACACAGCGAACAGACGCCACATTACACAGCGATCACTGACGCCACATTACACAGCGATCACTGACGCCACATTACACAGCGAACAGACGCCACATTACACAGCGATCACTGACGCCACATTACACAGCGAACAGACGCCACATTACACGGCGATCACTGACGCCACATTACACAGCGAACACTGACGCCACATTACACGGCGATCGCTGACGCCACATTACACGGCGAACACTGACGCCACATTACACGGCGATCACTGACGCCACATTACACGGCGATCACTGACGCCACGATCACTGACGCCACATTACACAGCGATCACTGACGCCACATTATACAGCGATCACTGACGCCACATTACACAGCGATCACTGACGCCACATTACACAGCGATCACTGACGCCACATTACACAGCGATCACTGACGCCACATTACACAGCGATCACTGACGCCACATTACACAGCGATCACTGACGCCACATTACACAGCGAACACTGACGCCACATTACACAGCGATCACTGACGCCACATTACACAGCGAACACTGACGCCACATTACACAGCGATCACTGACGCCACATTACACAGCGATCACTGACGCCACATTACACAGCGAACACTGACGCCACATTACACAGCGAACACTGACGCCACATTACACAGCGATCACTGACGCCACATTACACAGCGAACACTGACGCCACATTACACAGCGATCACTGACGCCACATTACACAGCGATCACTGACGCCACATTACACAGCGATCACTGACGCCACATTACACGGCGATCACTGACGCCACATTACACAGCGAACAGACGCCACATTACACAGCGATCACTGACGCCACATTACACAGCGATCACTGACGCCACATTACACAGCGAACACTGACGCCACATTACACGGCGATCACTGACGCCACATTACACAGCGAACACTGACGCCACATTACACAGCGAACAGACGCCACATTACACAGCGATCACTGACGCCACATTACACAGCGAACACTGACGCCACATTACACAGCGATCACTGACGCCACATTACACAGCGAACAGACGCCACATTACACAGCGATCACTGACGCCACATTACACAGCGAACACTGACGCCACATTACACAGCGAACAGACGCCACATTACACAGCGATCACTGACGCCACATTACACAGCGAACACTGACGCCACATTACACGGCGATCACTGACGCCACATTACACAGCGATCACTGACGCCACATTACACAGCGAACACTGACGCCACATTACACAGCGATCACTGACGCCACATTACACAGCGAACACTGACGCCACATTACACAGCGATCACTGACGCCACATTACACAGCGATCACTGACGCCACATTACACAGCGATCACTGACGCCACATTACACAGCGATCACTGACGCCACATTACACAGCGATCACTGACGCCACGATCACTGACGCCACATTACACAGCGATCACTGACGCCACATTACACGGCGATCACTGACGCCACATTACACGGCGATCACTGACGCCACATTACACGGCGATCACTGACGCCACATTACACGGCGATCACTGACGCCACATTACACGGCGATCACTGACGCCACATTACACAGCGATCACTGACGCCACATTACACAGCGATCACTGACGCCACATTACACAGCGATCACTGACGCCACATTACACAGCGATCACTGACGCCACATTACACAGCGATCACTGACGCCACATTACACAGCGATCACTGACGCCACATTAAACAGCGATCACTGACGCCACATTACACAGCGATCACTGACGCCACATTACACAGCGATCACTGACGCCACGATCACTGACGCCACATTACACAGCGATCACTGACGCCACGATCACTGACGCCACATTACACAGCGATCACTGACGCCACATTACACAGCGATCACTGACGCCACATTACACGGCGATCACTGACGCCACATTACACAGCGATCACTGACGCCACATTACACAGCGATCACTGACGCCACATTACACAGCGATCACTGACGCCACATTACACAGCGATCACTGACGCCACATTACACAGCGATCACTGACGCCACATTACACAGCGATCACTGACGCCACATTACACAGCGATCACTGACGCCACATTAAACAGCGATCACTGACGCCACATTACACAGCGATCACTGACGCCACATTACACAGCGATCACTGACGCCACGATCACTGACGCCACATTACACAGCGATCACTGACGCCACGATCACTGACGCCACATTACACAGCGATCACTGACGCCACATTACACAGCGATCACTGACGCCACATTACACGGCGATCACTGACGCCACATTACACGGCGATCACTGACGCCACATTACACAGCGATCACTGACGCCACATTACACAGCGAACACTGACGCCACATTACACAGCGATCACTGACGCCACATTACACAGCGATCACTGACGCCACATTACACAGCGATCACTGACGCCACATTACACAGCGATCACTGACGCCACATTACACAGCGATCACTGACGCCACATTACACAGCGATCACTGACGCCACGATCACTGACGCCACATTACACAGCGATCACTGACGCCACATTACACAGCGATCACTGACGCCACATTACACAGCGATCACTGACGCCACATTACACAGCGATCACTGACGCCACATTACACGGCGAACACTGACGCCACATTACACGGCGATCACTGACGCCACATTACACGGCGATCACTGACGCCACATTACACGGCGAACACTGACGCCACATTACACAGCGATCACTGACGCCACATTACACAGCGAACAGACGCCACATTACACAGCGAACACTGACGCCACATTACACAGCGATCACTGACGCCACATTACACAGCGATCACTGACGCCACATTACACAGCGATCACTGACGCCACATTACACTGCGATCACTGACGCCACATTACACTGCGATCACTGACGCCACATTACACAGCGATCACTGACGCCACATTACACAGCGATCACTGACGCCACATTACACAGCGAACAGACGCCACATTACACAGCGAACACTGACGCCACATTACACAGCGATCACTGACGCCACATTACACAGCGATCACTGACGCCACATTACACAGCGATCACTGACGCCACATTACACAGCGATCACTGACGCCACATTACACAGCGATCACTGACGCCACATTACACAGCGATCACTGACGCCACATTACACTGCGATCACTGACGCCACATTACACAGCGATCACTGACGCCACATTACACTGCGATCACTGACGCCACATTACACTGCGATCACTGACGCCACATTACACTGCGATCACTGACGCCACATTACACAGCGAACACTGACGCCACATTACACGGCGATCACTGACGCCACATTACACAGCGATCACTGACGCCACATTACACAGCGATCACTGACGCCACATTACACAGCGATCACTGACGCCACATTACACGGCGATCACTGACGCCACGATCACTGACGCCACATTACACAGCGATCACTGACGCCACATTATACAGCGATCACTGACGCCACATTACACAGCGATCACTGACGCCACATTACACAGCGATCACTGACGCCACATTACACAGCGATCACTGACGCCACATTACACAGCGATCACTGACGCCACATTACACAGCGAACACTGACGCCACATTACACAGCGAACAGACGCCACATTACACAGCGAACACTGACGCCACATTACACAGCGAACAGACGCCACATTACACGGCGATCACTGACGCCACATTACACAGCGATCACTGACGCCACATTACACAGCGATCACTGACGCCACATTACACAGCGATCACTGACGCCACATTACACAGCGATCACTGACGCCACGATCACTGACGCCACATTACACAGCGATCACTGACGCCACATTACACGGCGATCACTGACGCCACATTACACGGCGATCACTGACGCCACATTACACGGCGATCACTGACGCCACATTACACGGCGATCACTGACGCCACATTACACGGCGATCACTGACGCCACATTACACAGCGATCACTGACGCCACATTACACAGCGATCACTGACGCCACATTACACAGCGATCACTGACGCCACATTACACAGCGATCACTGACGCCACATTACACAGCGATCACTGACGCCACATTACACAGCGATCACTGACGCCACATTAAACAGCGATCACTGACGCCACATTACACAGCGATCACTGACGCCACATTACACAGCGATCACTGACGCCACGATCACTGACGCCACATTACACAGCGATCACTGACGCCACGATCACTGACGCCACATTACACAGCGATCACTGACGCCACATTACACAGCGATCACTGACGCCACATTACACGGCGATCACTGACGCCACATTACACAGCGATCACTGACGCCACATTACACAGCGATCACTGACGCCACATTACACAGCGATCACTGACGCCACATTACACAGCGATCACTGACGCCACATTACACAGCGATCACTGACGCCACATTACACAGCGATCACTGACGCCACATTACACAGCGATCACTGACGCCACATTAAACAGCGATCACTGACGCCACATTACACAGCGATCACTGACGCCACATTACACAGCGATCACTGACGCCACGATCACTGACGCCACATTACACAGCGATCACTGACGCCACGATCACTGACGCCACATTACACAGCGATCACTGACGCCACATTACACAGCGATCACTGACGCCACATTACACGGCGATCACTGACGCCACATTACACGGCGATCACTGACGCCACATTACACAGCGATCACTGACGCCACATTACACAGCGAACACTGACGCCACATTACACAGCGATCACTGACGCCACATTACACAGCGATCACTGACGCCACATTACACAGCGATCACTGACGCCACATTACACAGCGATCACTGACGCCACATTACACAGCGATCACTGACGCCACATTACACAGCGATCACTGACGCCACGATCACTGACGCCACATTACACAGCGATCACTGACGCCACATTACACAGCGATCACTGACGCCACATTACACAGCGATCACTGACGCCACATTACACAGCGATCACTGACGCCACATTACACGGCGAACACTGACGCCACATTACACGGCGATCACTGACGCCACATTACACGGCGATCACTGACGCCACATTACACGGCGAACACTGACGCCACATTACACAGCGATCACTGACGCCACATTACACAGCGAACAGACGCCACATTACACAGCGAACACTGACGCCACATTACACAGCGATCACTGACGCCACATTACACAGCGATCACTGACGCCACATTACACAGCGATCACTGACGCCACATTACACTGCGATCACTGACGCCACATTACACTGCGATCACTGACGCCACATTACACAGCGATCACTGACGCCACATTACACAGCGATCACTGACGCCACATTACACAGCGAACAGACGCCACATTACACAGCGAACACTGACGCCACATTACACAGCGATCACTGACGCCACATTACACAGCGATCACTGACGCCACATTACACAGCGATCACTGACGCCACATTACACAGCGATCACTGACGCCACATTACACAGCGATCACTGACGCCACATTACACAGCGATCACTGACGCCACATTACACTGCGATCACTGACGCCACATTACACAGCGATCACTGACGCCACATTACACTGCGATCACTGACGCCACATTACACTGCGATCACTGACGCCACATTACACTGCGATCACTGACGCCACATTACACAGCGAACACTGACGCCACATTACACGGCGATCACTGACGCCACATTACACAGCGATCACTGACGCCACATTACACAGCGATCACTGACGCCACATTACACAGCGATCACTGACGCCACATTACACGGCGATCACTGACGCCACGATCACTGACGCCACATTACACAGCGATCACTGACGCCACATTATACAGCGATCACTGACGCCACATTACACAGCGATCACTGACGCCACATTACACAGCGATCACTGACGCCACATTACACAGCGATCACTGACGCCACATTACACAGCGATCACTGACGCCACATTACACAGCGATCACTGACGCCACATTACACAGCGAACACTGACGCCACATTACACAGCGATCACTGACGCCACATTACACAGCGAACACTGACGCCACATTACACAGCGATCACTGACGCCACATTACACAGCGATCACTGACGCCACATTACACAGCGAACACTGACGCCACATTACACAGCGAACACTGACGCCACATTACACAGCGATCACTGACGCCACATTACACAGCGAACACTGACGCCACATTACACAGCGATCACTGACGCCACATTACACAGCGATCACTGACGCCACATTACACAGCGATCACTGACGCCACATTACACGGCGATCACTGACGCCACATTACACAGCGAACAGACGCCACATTACACAGCGATCACTGACGCCACATTACACAGCGATCACTGACGCCACATTACACAGCGAACACTGACGCCACATTACACGGCGATCACTGACGCCACATTACACAGCGAACACTGACGCCACATTACACAGCGAACAGACGCCACATTACACAGCGATCACTGACGCCACATTACACAGCGAACACTGACGCCACATTACACAGCGATCACTGACGCCACATTACACAGCGAACAGACGCCACATTACACAGCGATCACTGACGCCACATTACACAGCGAACACTGACGCCACATTACACAGCGAACAGACGCCACATTACACAGCGATCACTGACGCCACATTACACAGCGAACACTGACGCCACATTACACGGCGATCACTGACGCCACATTACACAGCGAACACTGACGCCACATTACACAGCGAACAGACGCCACATTACACAGCGAACACTGACGCCACATTACACAGCGAACAGACGCCACATTACACGGCGATCACTGACGCCACATTACACAGCGATCACTGACGCCACATTACACAGCGATCACTGACGCCACATTACACAGCGATCACTGACGCCACATTACACAGCGATCACTGACGCCACGATCACTGACGCCACATTACACAGCGATCACTGACGCCACATTACACGGCGATCACTGACGCCACATTACACGGCGATCACTGACGCCACATTACACGGCGATCACTGACGCCACATTACACGGCGATCACTGACGCCACATTACACGGCGATCACTGACGCCACATTACACAGCGATCACTGACGCCACATTACACAGCGATCACTGACGCCACATTACACAGCGATCACTGACGCCACATTACACAGCGATCACTGACGCCACATTACACAGCGATCACTGACGCCACATTACACAGCGATCACTGACGCCACATTAAACAGCGATCACTGACGCCACATTACACAGCGATCACTGACGCCACATTACACAGCGATCACTGACGCCACGATCACTGACGCCACATTACACAGCGATCACTGACGCCACGATCACTGACGCCACATTACACAGCGATCACTGACGCCACATTACACAGCGATCACTGACGCCACATTACACGGCGATCACTGACGCCACATTACACGGCGATCACTGACGCCACATTACACAGCGATCACTGACGCCACATTACACAGCGAACACTGACGCCACATTACACAGCGATCACTGACGCCACATTACACAGCGATCACTGACGCCACATTACACAGCGATCACTGACGCCACATTACACAGCGATCACTGACGCCACATTACACAGCGATCACTGACGCCACATTACACAGCGATCACTGACGCCACATTACACAGCGATCACTGACGCCACATTAAACAGCGATCACTGACGCCACATTACACAGCGATCACTGACGCCACATTACACAGCGATCACTGACGCCACGATCACTGACGCCACATTACACAGCGATCACTGACGCCACGATCACTGACGCCACATTACACAGCGATCACTGACGCCACATTACACAGCGATCACTGACGCCACATTACACGGCGATCACTGACGCCACATTACACGGCGATCACTGACGCCACATTACACAGCGATCACTGACGCCACATTACACAGCGAACACTGACGCCACATTACACAGCGATCACTGACGCCACATTACACAGCGATCACTGACGCCACATTACACAGCGATCACTGACGCCACATTACACAGCGATCACTGACGCCACATTACACAGCGATCACTGACGCCACATTACACAGCGATCACTGACGCCACGATCACTGACGCCACATTACACAGCGATCACTGACGCCACATTACACAGCGATCACTGACGCCACATTACACAGCGATCACTGACGCCACATTACACAGCGATCACTGACGCCACATTACACGGCGAACACTGACGCCACATTACACGGCGATCACTGACGCCACATTACACGGCGATCACTGACGCCACATTACACGGCGAACACTGACGCCACATTACACAGCGATCACTGACGCCACATTACACAGCGAACAGACGCCACATTACACAGCGAACACTGACGCCACATTACACAGCGATCACTGACGCCACATTACACAGCGATCACTGACGCCACATTACACAGCGATCACTGACGCCACATTACACTGCGATCACTGACGCCACATTACACTGCGATCACTGACGCCACATTACACAGCGATCACTGACGCCACATTACACAGCGATCACTGACGCCACATTACACAGCGAACAGACGCCACATTACACAGCGAACACTGACGCCACATTACACAGCGATCACTGACGCCACATTACACAGCGATCACTGACGCCACATTACACAGCGATCACTGACGCCACATTACACAGCGATCACTGACGCCACATTACACAGCGATCACTGACGCCACATTACACAGCGATCACTGACGCCACATTACACTGCGATCACTGACGCCACATTACACAGCGATCACTGACGCCACATTACACTGCGATCACTGACGCCACATTACACTGCGATCACTGACGCCACATTACACTGCGATCACTGACGCCACATTACACAGCGAACACTGACGCCACATTACACGGCGATCACTGACGCCACATTACACAGCGATCACTGACGCCACATTACACAGCGATCACTGACGCCACATTACACAGCGATCACTGACGCCACATTACACAGCGATCACTGACGCCACATTACACGGCGATCACTGACGCCACATTACACAGCGATCACTGACGCCACATTACACTGCGATCACTGACGCCACATTACACTGCGATCACTGACGCCACATTACACTGCGATCACTGACGCCACATTACACTGCGATCACTGACGCCACATTACACTGCGATCACTGACGCCACATTACACAGCGATCACTGACGCCACATTACACTGCGATCACTGACGCCACATTACACTGCGATCACTGACGCCACATTACACTGCGATCACTGACGCCACATTACACTGCGATCACTGACGCCACATTACACTGCGATCACTGACGCCACATTACACAGCGAACACTGACGCCACATTACACAGCGATCACTGACGCCACATTACACAGCGATCACTGACGCCACATTACACAGCGATCACTGACGCCACATTACACAGCGATCACTGACGCCACATTACACAGCGATCACTGACGCCACATTACACAGCGATCACTGACGCCACATTACACAGCGATCACTGACGCCACATTACACAGCGATCACTGACGCCACATTACACAGCGAACAGACGCCACATTACACAGCGATCACTGACGCCACATTACACAGCGAACAGACGCCACATTACACAGCGATCACTGACGCCACATTACACAGCGAACAGACGCCACATTACACAGCGATCACTGACGCCACATTACACAGCGATCACTGACGCCACATTACACAGCGAACAGACGCCACATTACACAGCGATCACTGACGCCACATTACACAGCGAACAGACGCCACATTACACGGCGATCACTGACGCCACATTACACAGCGAACACTGACGCCACATTACACGGCGATCGCTGACGCCACATTACACGGCGAACACTGACGCCACATTACACGGCGATCACTGACGCCACATTACACGGCGATCACTGACGCCACGATCACTGACGCCACATTACACAGCGATCACTGACGCCACATTACACAGCGATCACTGACGCCACATTACACAGCGATCACTGACGCCACATTACACAGCGATCACTGACGCCACATTACACAGCGATCACTGACGCCACATTACACAGCGATCACTGACGCCACATTACACAGCGATCACTGACGCCACATTACACAGCGATCACTGACGCCACATTACACAGCGAACACTGACGCCACATTACACAGCGATCACTGACGCCACATTACACAGCGAACACTGACGCCACATTACACAGCGATCACTGACGCCACATTACACAGCGATCACTGACGCCACATTACACAGCGAACACTGACGCCACATTACACAGCGAACACTGACGCCACATTACACAGCGATCACTGACGCCACATTACACAGCGAACACTGACGCCACATTACACAGCGATCACTGACGCCACATTACACAGCGATCACTGACGCCACATTACACAGCGATCACTGACGCCACATTACACGGCGATCACTGACGCCACATTACACAGCGAACAGACGCCACATTACACAGCGATCACTGACGCCACATTACACAGCGATCACTGACGCCACATTACACAGCGAACACTGACGCCACATTACACGGCGATCACTGACGCCACATTACACAGCGAACACTGACGCCACATTACACAGCGAACAGACGCCACATTACACAGCGATCACTGACGCCACATTACACAGCGAACACTGACGCCACATTACACAGCGATCACTGACGCCACATTACACAGCGAACAGACGCCACATTACACAGCGATCACTGACGCCACATTACACAGCGAACACTGACGCCACATTACACAGCGAACAGACGCCACATTACACAGCGATCACTGACGCCACATTACACAGCGAACACTGACGCCACATTACACGGCGATCACTGACGCCACATTACACAGCGAACACTGACGCCACATTACACAGCGAACAGACGCCACATTACACAGCGAACACTGACGCCACATTACACAGCGAACAGACGCCACATTACACGGCGAACACTGACGCCACATTACACGGCGATCACTGACGCCACATTACACGGCGAACACTGACGCCACATTACACGGCGATCACTGACGCCACATTACACGGCGATCACTGACGCCACATTACACGGCGATCACTGACGCCACATTACACAGCGATCACTGACGCCACATTACACAGCGAACAGACGCCACATTACACAGCGAACACTGACGCCACATTACACGGCGATCACTGACGCCACATTACACGGCGAACACTGACGCCACATTACACGGCGATCACTGACGCCACATTACACGGCGAACACTGACGCCACATTACACGGCGATCACTGACGCCACATTACACGGCGATCACTGACGCCACATTACACGGCGATCACTGACGGCACATTACACAGCGAACACTGACGCCACATTACACAGCGAACACTGACGCCACATTACACAGCGATCACTGACGCCACATTACACAGCGAACACTGACGCCACATTACACAGCGAACACTGACGCCACATTACACAGCGAACACTGACGCCACATTACACAGCGATCACTGACGCCACATTACACAGCGAACACTGACGCCACATTACACAGCGAACACTGACGCCACATTACACAGCGATCACTGACGCCACATTACACAGCGAACACTGACGCCACATTACACAGCGAACACTGACGCCACATTACACAGCGATCACTGACGCCACATTACACAGCGATCACTGACGCCACATTACACAGCGAACACTGACGCCACATTACACAGCGATCACTGACGCCACATTACACAGCGAACACTGACGCCACATTACACAGCGATCACTGACGCCACATTACACAGCGATCACTGACGCCACATTACACAGCGAACACTGACGCCACATTACACGGCAATCACTGACGCCACATTACACAGCGAACACTGACGCCACATTACACAGCGATCACTGACGCCACATTACACAGCGAACACTGACGCCACATTACACAGCGATCACTGACGCCACATTACACAGCGATCACTGACGCCACATTACACAGCGAACACTGACGCCACATTACACAGCGATCACTGACGCCACATTACACAGCGATCACTGACGCCACATTACACAGCGATCACTGACGCCACATTACACAGCGATCACTGACGCCACATTACACAGCGATCACTGACGCCACATTACACGGCGAACACTGACGCCACATTACACGGCGATCACTGACGCCACATTACACGGCGATCACTGACGCCACATTACACGGCGATCACTGACGCCACATTACACAGCGATCACTGACGCCACATTACACAGCGATCACTGACGGCACATTACACAGCGATCACTGACGCCACATTACACAGCGATCACTGACGCCACATTACACAGCGATCACTGACGCCACATTACACGGCGATCACTGACGCCACATTACACGGCGATCACTGACGCCACATTACACAGCGATCACTGACGCCACATTACACGGCGATCACTGACCCCACATTACACGGCGATCACTGACGCCACATTACACAGCGATCACTGACGCCACATTACACAGCGAACACTGACGCCACATTACACTGCGATCACTGACGCCACATTACACAGCGATCACTGACGCCACATTACACGGCGATCACTGACGCCATATTACACGGCGATCACTGACGCCACATTACACAGCGATCACTGACGCCACATTACACAGCGATCACTGACGCCACATTACACAGCGATCACTGACGCCACATTACACGGCGATCACTGACGCCACATTACACAGCGATCACTGACGCCACATTACACAGCGATCACTGACGCCACATTACACAGCGATCACTGACGCCACATTACACTGCGATCACTGACGCCACATTACACAGCGATCACTGACGCCACATTACACAGCGATCACTGACGCCACATTACACAGCGATCACTGACGCCACATTACACAGCGATCACTGACGCCACATTACACAGCGATCACTGACGCCACATTACACAGCGATCACTGACGCCACATTACACAGCGATCACTGACGCCACATTACACAGCGAACACTGACGCCACATTACACAGCGATCACTGACGCCACATTACACAGCGAACACTGACGCCACATTACACAGCGATCACTGACGCCACATTACACAGCGATCACTGACGCCACATTACACAGCGATCACTGACGCCACATTACACAGCGATCACTGACGCCACATTACACAGCGATCACTGACGCCACATTACACGGCGATCGCTGACGGCACATTACACAGCGATCACTGACGCCACATTACACAGCGATCACTGACGGCACATTACACGCCAGAACGCCATTTATTGTTTGGCTTTAGGGACAAAATGGCCAGAATATTTAATATGTTTACGTGGGAACTCAGATTTGAAGTGTCTTGCACACGTCCACTACTGTATTGGCACATGTGCACCGGCAGTGCTGTACCGAAACGGCTCAGTGCGCACACTGTAGTTACTCCCTGCAGCCGGTGCTCCTGATTGGCTGAGCAGCGTCTCTTAGCCCCGCCCTCAAACACTAGTGTATCTGAGACTGGGAGAGTTCGGCTCGTGTTGTTCGTGTAGAGGAGACGCTGTTATCTGAGATTGATACGGTGAAACCAATGCCGTCATTACTGTTCGTATCACTGTGATCAAGATATGAGATTCAGATTTGATCATGAGCGTTTGCTTTCTGACCAATCACAGCAGAGCAGCTCTCAGAGAGGCGGGGCTTAGAGACTGAATCTGTATTGAAGCGTTTCAGACACTGAGAGAAAGAGCTGAAGCTGCAGTGAGTTTAATGAGGAGATCAGTGTTTCTGAGCATAGCGCGTGTGAAGCTGTTGTAGGAGACGCCAGAACAACATTAGGAGCCGTTATAACAGCATAGAAGCACACTTCATGCCTCTGAGACTCTACCGGCGGGGGTCACACTTACTTCTTATACAGCACAGCATTGGGTTTCTTCAGCGCGTACTGAAACACACACACAGAGCGGATGAGGAACACACACGCACACCCAGCTGATGAAGAGGATGATGAAGATCGGAACTCACCACGTCCTTCAGGGCCTGAGATAGCGTCTCGCTGGTGTTCCCTCCTTTAATGATCATGCAGTTCTTCAGGCTCTCCGTCAGCTTCGGCTCGCGGCTCTGCAGGAACCGCTTAGCACGCCGCGTCTTCGCCTTACTGGGGGAACACACACACACTATATTAGCCATTACTGGAGGAACACACACACACACACACACACACACACACACACACACTGACTGTCACGCGTGTGTGTTCATGGGCTCTTTACAGTCACTTATACTGTCCCTATACTCTCTCTAATGCGTGTGTGTGTGTTCATGGGCTCTTTACTGGAGGAACAACACACACACTGACTTTCACACGTGTATGTGGGTGTGTGTGTGTGTGCGTTCATTGGGCTCTTTACAGTCACTTCTACTGTCCCTATACTCTCCCTTTTGTATAATGTATAAAGCATTGTATCGTGTGTGTGTGTGTGTGTGTGTATTATATATATATATGAAGAGGTCTTTTCCAAAACGCGATAAACGCCATTTTTAAAAAAAATGAGTTTGTCATGTCATTTTGCTGTGCACTGAACCTATTCACTGCTCCATCAACATTTCATGCCAAATCGCTACATTTCCTTGTTTAAAATGTACTACAAGATGCAGTTTCTTTCCAAAACGCGATAAGCGCCAAACCTATTTTTAGCCTAAACGCGATAAATCCTCTCAACTAATCAGAATTCGGTGAACGTTCTACGCAATCCAACAGGGTGGCGCTCTGAACAGAGGTTTGTTTATGTTCATTTATTCCTCAAAATGAGTGAGTTTTCTAGTCGACTAGTAGTAGTTCATTTAAGTTTAATCACATATTTCTATTGATTTAATTATTTAAATATGGGAGAGAAACCATAATGACCATTTTTTTAATTGCCTATTCCGCATCTCACGCATAAAGCTTGCCACAAAGAACCGACAAAAGTAATGATTAGGCCTATGCATGAAACTTTTGAATTGTTTATTTTTTAATTAGTGTTTTCTGTCAGATATAGCTGAAAAGATAAAGTTGACTATGCTGACTCGCCATCTTCGCAGTAGTGAACGCGCCTATAGAGAGAAATGCACACTTTGAATTAGCCTACATACGCAGAGAGTAGCCAATTTCTTTTCGTTTTTTATTGTTTTGTTTAAATGTAGACATTTCAAGCTTTTTATAGATATACTTCTCAGGATTGTGAGGCAAGTATCGCTGTGTTTCGGTTCATTTATGTGATGCTCTCCAGATCACGCGCGGGCGCTTCCGTGTCCTGATTATATGTCTGCTTATATTTGCTTATTTATTTATTTATTATTAATCCAGTCAATTTGTTGATGAAACATTGATTAAAATGAAGATACAATTTATACAAAACGAAATTCACTTTAAAGCAAGGCTTTCTACTAAACAAAACTTAATAAGTGGTCAAAATCATGTCTGACCCATTCCAAATGTTTTCCGATATATTGGTCATCTTATGATCCTATCATACTGATCTCATGCGGTTCCCTTTTCATATAATCAACATAGATGAAAAAAAAAATAACATTAGCCTATATTATTAAACATAAATATGAAACGTATGTTTAAGTTTTTTTTTAAACTTAGCCTATATGTAAGCGTCACGCCGCTCCGCTTTGTTCACATGCTGTGTAGCCTATACAAGCATGTGTGTGTGTGTGTGGTGGAGGGGTGCCCATCACTACTTTTGAATATCGTTATCATTATTAAATATTTTTAATAATTTGTTTTTTTTACGCATATGTAGTGGACAAATTGGTCCTACTTGTTACAGGTTTGACACTTTACTAAAAATGACTCTGAATGTATTACTAAATAACTTATTGAATAGCTATTGATATCATTACTATTTTCAGGTTCTGCACCAAATGACTTTTAGCCTAAATGTGTTACTAAATTTAATTTATAGTATGAGCCCCTGATTATATGTTACATGCTCTCGTTTTTTTTTTTTTAAGACAAACCATACAGTTTTGGAAAAAAATTTATAGCGTTTTGGAAAAAAAATAAATTAACTTTTAATTTATCATAAACAATATTGTTGTTTGATTTAATAATCATTGTTCAACATGTTCAGACTGAGCCAATAAAACATTTTAACAGGATAAATTGAATATTCACAAAATGTGTGGGTCTAGGTAAAAAATGTAATTTTCCTGAAAACTATTGAAATGGATTTATAGCGTTTTGGAAAAGACCTCTTCATATATATATATATATATATATATATATATATATATTATACACACACACACAGAGACACTAACAAAGTATATCCACATGAAACCGAGAGAAGACATTGAACTGCATGTTATTTTCTCGTGTCTCCGGCGAAGAGTCACGCTGATACTGATCTCACACTTACAGTCAGCGACTAACTGCCTCCCTAAACTACATGTTCAGTACAGCGACAACAGGGAATGTGAAGTTTTGGTAAAGTTACTTACACGATCCCGTCTAGATGCGTCATAGTTTAAGAGTCTGTCTGCGGAGATGGGAACACGTGAAACTGCTCGGTGAAGCCAGCGCAACAAAATCGGCTTCCGGTGGAGCCGGAAGTTTCAAAATACAGGTCTCTCTCATCCTTCATGAAACCACGCTTTGGCTGATATACGCAACACACTAACACTTTACAGGACAACATTTTATTACTATTATTAATAGTAATATTTTAAAAGGAAAAACGTCTTACATGAATGTAAACTATGTAAAGGTATTTCGTGATGTTACTCGTTACTGGAATACTTGTAAGTTATATGGAAAATTATTTACATCAAATTAACTTTTGTTCCTCTAATGCCGACTGTCATGAAATTTTAATTTTGTGCTGGCGATTAATTCTCATGGAAATAATTGCAACGAATTAGTTGTCGGTTTTACCCATTACAGTGTAAGCCCAATGCATTTCTTTATTTACTTGGAAACATAACTATAGGGACACATAAAGCGCAGTGGAAAATATTTTAAAAGGTGAAATATTTATCTTTTTGTTCAACTTTAATATTGGCCCATTTTAAACTTACATTTGAGCACATGCAGCTTATTGAAATATGCTAATATTATAGAGTTGAAGGTGCACGGTTACTTTTTGGTTAAAAATATATGGTCATGAATCCATTTTCCAAACTGTGCTTTTCGGTTACGGTAGGCCTATACTAAGTTTTATTATAATATGTTTATATTCGGACTATTTTATACTGAGCGGGATGCTGCGGAGTAACCCGTGACGCGTCATAGAAATAAACTGGGAGAGAAGTAGTTCCGGCTACAGTGTTCCTCCGCGAGAAGCATGCAGTTCTGTGTATCAACCGCTAAAAGAAGTTTAATGTTTTGTTTCCTAAAAAAAGTGATATTTCAGTTCTTTTCAGGCACATATATTTAAGGTTCGTACAAGGTGCTCAAAGTGGTTGAAGTAGCTTACTTAAATTTGACTATGACACTTAAATCATGTGAAACCCTTGATAAACAGCCATGTAAAAAGGTAGGCCTACTTGAAAAATTGTTGAATTATTGTAAAACAATATAGCAACACAACATTTCTGTTAAAAAAAAGAAGCCTGTCTGAAATCACTTCTGCAATGTAAAAAGAGGGACAAACTATATCAATGTAACAATATGTAGGCCTATGTAACTATATTTAACTTACTTAAGATTGGGTAGAAATGTGGCTTAAACAGCTTTACTAACAACCCCATATTGTATATACTAAGCTGGAATAAAGACTGAGGAGTGTTTCCCACAGGATGGTGTGAGATGGGGTCTACAGGGGTCAGGGGTCATGCTCCCACAAAACAATATTTTGGACATTTTAAAGTTAAATTCATCGATCTGGTGCACTTTAAATTCAGTGTGCAAACTGACAGGAATAGCATTGACTCGCACCTGAACTTGACTCAAGATTTAGCATCTACATTACATTCACACATCACACTTGTGTTTCGGGGAGCCAAAAAAATTGAAAAATATAATAATAATTTGTATGTTTTTATTTCTATGACAGTAATAGCCTTTATATGGTACAATAAATGCAAATCAAATATTTCATACTATACAGTAAGGAAATTACAACACTTTTGTCCTTATTTCTTCACTTGCAGGAGATGAACCTTAAAGGGTTAGTTCACCCAAAAATGCAAATTAAGTCATTAATTACTCACCCCCATGCTGTACCAACCCCGTAAGACCTTCGTTCGTCTTCGGAACACAAATGAAGATATTTATGATTAAATCTGAGAGGTTGATCACTCCTCCATAGGCTCCCTAAGGGAATGACACCGGACGGTCCAGAAAGTCATTAAAGAAAATGTTTAAATATTCCATGTCGCAACAGTGGCTCAACTATAAGTTTATCAAGCGACGAGACTACTTTTTGTGCGGAAAAACAAACAAAAATAACGACTTTATTCGACTATTCCTTTTCTTCCTTGTAGGCCTGAAACGAGACTTCAAGAGATTTCCACGACGCACGCGCGAGAACTGAACTGAAGTAGTTGAAGGAGATCGCAATTCTCGCGCATGCGTCGTGGAAATCTCTTGAAGTCTCGTTTCAGGCCTACAAGGAAGAAAAGGAATAGTCGAATAAAGTCGTTATTTTTGTTTGTTTTTCCGCACAAAAAGTAGTCTCGTCGCTTGATAAACTTATAGTTGAGCCACTGTTGCGACATGGAATATTTAAACATTTTCTTTAATGACTCTCTGGGCCGTCCGGTGTCATTCCCTTAGGGAGCCTATGGAGGAGTGATCCAGCTGTCACATTTAATCATAAATATCTTCATTTGTGTTCCGAAGACGAACGAAGGTCTTGCGGGGTTGGTACAGCATGGGGGTGAGTAATTAATGACTTAATTTTCATTTTTGGGTGAACTAACCCTTTAAAGCTTTTATTTTGGAGGTAAGCCCAGCTGGCTCATTTGTGATGCAATGGCGCCCCCTCGTGGACGAACTAGGGTGTGACATGCAGGGGCTCCCAGAGGATCTTCTCTCTGCAGGGAGATGATTTCTGTCTGCAACAAATTCATTTGATTAGTGTGTTTTGTGTTGGGGAACACTGGGGCCGAAGCCTTTAATAAGTGGGCGAGGGGAACCGAGCATGTGCGGTGTGTAGGGTGACCAGATGAGATTCGGGACGGTTTTCGGATGACGACGGCTATGGATACATGGATACTTCCCCACCCACTCCCCCCGGTCCCTGCAGAGACCTTTGTGCTTTTTAGCGGCGTGTTGGAGTTCCGGTACACCAGCCATGTCAACGAAACGAATGAATGAAAATGAGTTCATCAATGCATATCTAAATTCGCGCCTACGGTATCTTTGTAGAACTTCAAAAAAATAAACAAAAAAGATGCTGCAGCCAACGAGCAGCCGGCGGGGGCCGCAGGACTCAACCTGTCCGCCACAGACAGTTTCTAATGTTTTATCAGACAATAACTACTCAAGATGTCCCCCGGTAGCGTCGTCGCCGCGTCCCCCACCCGAGGCAGAAAGGCCGAGCTTTGCGTTCATATTCTGCGCTCATCTGCTTTTCTGTGCGTATGCCAAGTATGGTCTTTATTGAGCTTGGTATTTTCACATCACGGTCTTAACCCTTTAACTGTCATCCCCCCTTTTTTGAATATACATGAAAATGGACATTTCAAACTTAAATGGTTGTAATTCAAGAATGCTTTGGAATATAGACGTAAGATTGGTCTCGTTTTAAAGGAGACATTTGGCAGATTTTCGCAGAAGTGGAATAAATTAAGAAAATGAAACAGAAAAAAAGTTATAGAAGTTTGAGTTGATGAAAATGTACAATGTAAAAATTTTAATTATTCATATTTTATATAAAATATATATTTTCAAAACCTGGGCGACTCTAAAGCTGCAAAAAAAAAAATCAAAGTAAAAAATCTGAACAAGTTGTGTTTCAAATGTTAGTTTGATATCTCAAAAAATGAGCTTTCAGTGAGATTGTGTTATGTCGCAGCACCGAACACTTCCACTAGATGACATCCAGACTCCATTACTGCCCATATAAGGGCGTCTCCATTTCCATGTGTGTTTGAGAGATCTGAACCATTATTTCCACAATTTTCATATAATTTATGAAGTAGACATCCTATTCAGGAGTAATATGAGACGTTTGGCAGATTTTTATATGAATTCAACCTCTAAGAAACACATAAAAAGAACAAGTATGTGCGTAATAGCTCACTGCCACATCACAAATGGTGAATCTATCATTTTTTTCTTTATATTTAAAAAATTTCAGACCTTTTTTTCTAAAATAATTGAATGGATGTTATCTTTTGAACTCTTGGCATGAAAACAAACTGAGGTTTCTACCCTTCTTTCATGATTTTTCATGTTCATCACTATTTCAAAATAAAGGTCTAAGCCTTAGGAGTATGAAAATATTCTTGTTGCAAATTGATAAATTACCTCCTCTGTAATTCATTTTGAAAATCAATCACAAAATATGGAAACTAGAGATTGTAAGCTTTCAAATGATATATAGTTTGTCAAGATTAGTTTGGGTTTAGCATAGGATGTTACTGTTTTATAAATGTAATGGATTTCAATGTAAATGTAAACAGAACTCTGTAAATAACACATTAAATAAGTTGTAGTTTGGATAGCTTACATTTATTTGAGAAAAATCCTTGCATTTTTTGCAGTGCATTAACTTTTTTTCTCATTTCCAGTCCAAATATCTAAAAATGATTAAATCGAGAAGGATTATTTACTAGATAATAATCAAGATATAATTTGTCATTTACTGACAAATTTGATCTTGATAGAACCTAGTTTTTTGTTGATACAACCTAAATTTGCCAATGGGGTAAGAAAAATAATCTTACTTCAAATAAAACATGATTTTTTTTACCCCATTGGCAAATTTAGGTTTTAACAAACTCAATTTTGATCTTTTTTTTTTTTTTTTTTTTTTTTAGAAACAAGATACAATTTCTTACCTCGTTTTAATTTTCTAGTAAATGCTTCTTGATTTAAGAATTTTGTGATATTTGGACTGGAAACAAGACAAATATACTAAGTGAGAAAGTATTTTTTTGCAGTGTAACTTCACTAGATTGCAATATAATTGAATTGCAATTACAATGAAAATGCTTTACATTTTACAAAATTATTACATTTTAATAAGAATCATGTAAGAGTTTATGCCCTCTTTCTATTGGCTCTTCTATCCACTAAAGCTCTTTAAAGGGACACTAAGTAAGAATTACTCCCATCTAGCGGTGAAATCGTATTTTGCATTCAAAAGAATTGTGCTCTCCAGGACCTCGCGTTTTCAAATGCGTGTTGCATCTACGGTAGCCGTTATGTACCAAAAAGCTATGACAGGATGTCTTCTAATAGCACTTCGTCGAGTTTTCCTTCGGGTGAACAGGTTTGTTATTTCAAACAAACTTCAAATTGACACAACGAACAAATGAATGTTACAGTATGAAATAATGAGTGTCAAAAACATGAACTATTGTAATTAGTTAGTAGTTATGCCTTCTTTATTCGTTATATTTTCTGAAGTAGCCTACGTGCATTGTTAGATATCATCATCAACTTTTATACATGTTCATTTGTCTATAAAATAAAGTACACAAGCAAACAATGAAAAAAGCTTGTAATTAAGACTGTAACACTGACTTGCCTGTCGAGAAGAAAGCAGGACTTCAGCGTCTCTTTTGAAATCTTTCTCCTGCATTAGCTCTATCCACCTGGAAAAAGCTATCCCGACATTAACTTGTGTTTTTGTAATCTCCGGTCACGTTTCCTTTTACGATCTATTTTGGACTTTTCTGGCGACGAGGATTTGCAATGCAGCCTTTTAAACTTGCCGGGGCAGTGACAAGCGCCTCTCACTGCTCTGCTCCTCCGCTTCTGCTGCGTTCAGTCACGTCACGCCGGCTCTGAATGAAAACGTGTTGTGGAAACGCGTTGGCCTAGTACTTTTTGTCCCTCTCTGCTATTATAGTTTTTCAAGATGGCGGAACTACATGGAAGCCTCCGTGGACTTACCCGTCCCATGTATATAAATATAATAAATTCTTTGTTTACGAGGATAAATCAGATAATTGGCAGAGGTATTTGTGCACCATTGAGGACATATTTATGAATAAAAATATTGATTTTAGATTATAAATTAACTAAAAAGTTACTTAGTGTCCCTTTAATGTTCCCATACTTAGTTGCCACAGTCATTGCAAACTTTGCATGTGCTGCATTTTATTTGTACCATTTTATAAATTTACCTCGTTTAGAATTTGAAAGAAAATATGTTTTGATAAGCGAGATCTGATTATAGTCCTTAAAAAAAAAAAAAAAAAAAAAAATCTTTGGAAAAGTCCTTTATTTTTCAGACTGTGTACGAGCCGTGGATGTAGTGTTGAAGTCTTCAGATCATTCATCAAACCAGTGTGATGACACACACACACCAACAGCAGCTGCTTTAGAAGATATATTTATTGTAAAAAGGTCAAACATTACCCAGTTAACAGACACTGATGCTGGGGATGGAGGCAAACACATTCAGCCATTACAGCACTGATCACATGACCGGACCGCAGAGTTCATCAGCAGGAGACGCTTCAGACCCACATCCATCCATACCAGTCTCTCAGAGACAACAAACACGTGAAAACACGAGAGGAAAGATGCGTGAAGTGATAAAACCAATCAAAGCACACAACACAAACACACACACACACACAGGTGAAAAGAGAAACTGCATATGGAGGAAATGATGCGTCGCACGTCAAACACACAGAAGCTCCTCGGTCGAGCCTGACGGGAACCGGATCACACATGTGAGAGTTGCATTATCAGCCTCATGGAGAGCATCAGAACACTCAAACCGTCACATTAATATCTCATAGATAGGTTAAACATACACACATATATAAACGCATTAATTTACATAATTAGATTTCATTAGATTATAATTCATGTGTTAAAGAGACGGACGATCTGATTGATACAACCAGTATAAGGGAAGAGTTTAAAAGTATTAAAACATGGACTCGTACACGAGTCCTAAAAGACTCAGATGAACATTGGCACTATCAGCGACTCCGACACTAAACCCTGTAAAAGTGTGTGTTCAGAAGCACTTCCTGAAGACGATGTGCGGGCCGAACTCCTGCGCACTGATCCAGGCCCCGCTGAGTGTGTGTGTGTGTTCAGAAGCACTTCCTGAAGACGATGTGCGGGCCGAACTCCTGGTACTCCTGCGCACTGATCCAGGCCCCGCTGAGCTCGGCTCTGCTGGCCAGCGCCGCTCCACCGCTCCACACTGAGGAGTCCCGCTCCGGAGGACTGATGACCCGCACACACACACTCAGATCCGACGCACACACACCACACACCTCCTGCTGGAGGCGCTCCGGGAGGCCCGGCAGCAGCGTGTTCCCACCTGCACACACACACAGGCATGCGTTACAGATCCTGCCCTCTGATTGGCCAGCAAACACACACTCAGTCAGTCACATTCGTTACAGATCCTGCCATCTGATTGGCCAGCACACAGTCACATGCGTTACAGATCCTGCCCTCTGATTGGCCAGCAAACACACACTCAGTCAGTCACATGCGTTACAGATTCTAGCCTCTGATTGGCCAGAGCACACAGTCACATGCGTTACAGATCCTGCCCTCTGATTGGCCAGAGCACACACACTGTCACATGCGTTACAGATCCTGCCCTCTGATTGGCCAGAGCACACACACTGTCACATGCGTTACAGATCCTGCCCTCTGATTGGCCAGAGCACACACACTGTCACATGCGTTACAGATTCTAGCCTCTGATTGGCCAGAGCACACACACTGTCACATGCGTTACAGATCCTGCCCTCTGATTGGCCAGAGCACACACACTCTCACATGCGTTACAGATCCTGCCCTCTGATTGGCCAGAGCACACACACTCAGTCACATGCGTTACAGATTCTAGCCTCTGATTGGCCAGAGCACACACACTCAGTCACATGCGTTACAGATCCTGCCCTCTGATTGGCCAGAGCACACACACTGTCACATGCGTTACAGATTCTAGCCTCTGATTGGCCAGAGCACACACACTCAGTCACATGCGTTACAGATCCTGCCCTCTGATTGGCCAGAGCACACACACTGTCACATGCGTTACAGATTCTACCCTCTGATTGGCCAGCACACACACACACCTGACAGGAGGATGTTTCCCACAAAGCTGCGCCGGAGGTCGATGTCCGACTGCATGATGGACCTGAACACGCTCTCATGCATCCCATAATGATCTCGTCCAATCAGCTCCGGCCTGAAGAGGATTTCAGGAGCCCTGTGTATGTGAAGACACGAGACTGTGAGAGGGTGAATCTGGAGATTTAAAGTCATGATATACCCTGATATACTCATTTGCAGCAGTGTTTCTAATGAACGTAATTGTGTGCAGCACACTTTCCTCTTGATGAAATACACAAGCTGAAGGAGACTCTTCGTGTTTAGCATCAGTTCCTGCTATGAAGCGTCTCTCCAGTGTTCATGTTTTACTCGCGTCTGAACAGAAGTGAACCAGGGCAGATTGCCACAGAGCCACACACACCTGTTACAACCAACAGAGCTTATTCACAGCAGCGCCATCTCTGATGTGTAACAGGAATGAGGCAGTGAGATACACCTCTTCGGTGGGTTGTGCTGTCATTTCATGTACTTTTGGATTGTTCTGGTGAGGAAACCCTGCAAAAATACCTTTACAATAAATTTCATTTTGAAAAAAAGAAAAAGCCATGGAAAATTGTAAAGTGATTTAAGAGCTTCATACAGGTTTTATAGCGGATGTTATTATTATAAGACGGTTAAACGGCTACCTGAGCCAGGTACCTGGGGCGATACTATGGGTGTGGAGTCCCCCGACCTCCCCCCTCTCTTTGGAGAGTCCCTCACGGGTATAGCGGGGGAAGATGAGGAATTATCCCCTCATCTTCTAGACGACGATGGACTTGGAGCTCAAAGAAGTCTGTTGCAGGGCTGCTGCCAAACTTTCCATCGACTGGCCTTCCCAGCGGGTCGACCAAGGGGTAGAGAGGGATCTCTACGATTGGTAAGAGGTTACCGTCATGCCTCACGCTGGTCAATTCATCCCAGCGGTCCCTGCGTGCATGGCGGAGATCAAGACATCAGGACAAACCCTTTTCTCACCGGGTGCCTGTTAAGTGTTTTGCACATCTGGATATTCAGGATATGAGGGAGCTGGGGATGGCGGACCCTCCCCCGGTGGAGCTTTCAGTCACCAACCGTCTATATCGAAGTCGAAGAGCACTTTTCGGCGCCGCGCTTCCGGGAAAAACGGAGCAGTTTTCATCACCCGTTTCTCAGAAAATTGACAAATCTTCTGCTTTGGCCGCCAGGGCCCTAAATGTGACATCTCTTCCGACAGCATACCAGGCGGAGCTACTGGAGGAGATGGCCCGCATACTGGAGGCAGGCTCTCCGAACCCAGCGCTCGGAGGAGATTTGCATGATCGCAGATCTGAATCTCCGCACATCACGTGGGGCAGTTCAGAGCTGCGGCAGAAGTATGGGGCTGGCTGTAGTGGGAGAAAGAGCGTTATAGCTCAGTCTCTCAGGCCTTTCTGATAAGGAAAGAGGAGTTTCTGGACGCCCCCGTAGACCCCAAGCCTATGTTTGGCTCTACGGTCACAGCTTGCGCCAACAGTGTGACTTGAGGAAGGAGGGAGAAGCGTTCGAGACCTGCTAACCTAGATAGCCTACAGCTCGACCATATCAGCCTGCCCGTGGGAATTTCACACCAGTCATAGAGGGGCTACCCAGAGCATCGCGGTCATCGACCCCCCCACCTCAGCATCCGACCGCTGTGACGTCACAGCCAAAGCCGGCGCAGAGTACGGGGAAACCATCATACGCCGCAGCGAAGCTCCGTCCTTCCAATCCCCAGAGGGACAAGAAGAGGCGGCTACCTAGGATTGAGCCTGGTTTATCACAGGGGGATAGAGCAGCTCCTAGGGTATTCTGCTCCACCCCCCTTAGAGTTCAACACTTTTCTTCCTCCCCCGGGGAAATGAAGAAAGTCGTCAAGTGTGAATGGCCCCAGTTCAAGCATTTCAGTGGCCAGTTCAGCAGGTTCACTCACCATTATGAGAGGAACAAGTTCCCAAGGTGCCCCCTGTGATTATTCACCTACCTCCACCCACGGGGTTAATGAGGTCAGGAGAGAATGTTTGCATAAGCAAAAGAGGTGTGAAGAAAGAAATTCCCATGCATCCAGGCCAAGAGCAGGGAAACGTGTGAAAACAACAAAAGTGAAACCAAAAAGTTCCCCATTGAAACGGCATTGCCCATATTCACCCCCGAGCGGCGCCAGTAAGTGAAGAGAAGCGGAGCACACTCGCTGCGCAAGCAGAGAGCTGGCGTGCATGCACAGTGTCTCCATGGGTTTCATCAACAATAGAGAGAGATTACAGACTCCAATTCGCTGTAAAAGCACCAAATTTCAATGAAGAGGATGTCAACTGCACAGGGGGAATCAGCTCGGATTTTAGAAGAAATTTATTCTCTTTTGAGCAAAGGAGCATTAAGAACAGTGCCGCGGGAGGAAAGCCATCAGGGTTTTCAAAGAAAGAGGGAGATCTCTGCCCTATTCTAGACTTGCAGACCCTGAACAAACAGCTCAGGAGATACAAGTTTACCAATTTATTCAGTTCCTTCAGGGATATCATGTGTTAGTCAGAACAGACAACACAACAGTGGTACATCAACCATAGATCGAGCGAGCAAGTGAGTTACACGCTTCCTGTACACAGTTTGCAGCAAGTGGATCGAAAGTTACGCTGAAAACTAATCCGGCCTTCGTTCCTAAGGTCAGAGAGACATTAGGAGCAAACAGATCTGTAGATTTGTTAGCATTCTTTCCACCACCTTTTTCTTCAGAGGAAGAGCGGTTACATTGGACATAAGTGTGCAGAGCGCGCACCGGGCACAGACAGAGAACCCGTTTCGAAGTCAGCTCTTTGTCTCGTGGGCTGACAGTTACAAGGGGAGACCCATTTCACATCAGTGGCTCTCTCATTGGATGAATGCGATTGCGATGTGTTACAAGGATGCAAAGGTACAATCCCAACCAGGGCTTCGAGCTTATTCCACTATAGGGACGGCTATCTCCTGGCGCTGTTCAAGGGTGTCTATTCAGGACATATGCAAGCTGGGCATCACCGCACACTTTTGTCAGATACTATAGACTGGAAGTGACCGAGCCATCGTTGGCGCACTCTGTGCTCAGTGTGGGAGCGGCAAGTGTAACGTCACAACACTTCACACGTCTCTTGTTCCTATTCGGTTTCCAGTTAAACACCCTGGTGTTGGTCCACTTTAGGCTTTTATAGAGGCTTACGAGGGCATGGGTTTCACTTTGGTAACTAATGGCCTTGGTTATGACACTACTTTTATTGTTGCGCCTGTTCATACAGCATATCTGCAATACGCGAGTTAGGTTTCATGCGTAACCCCGGTTCTCTGATAACAGAAGTGAGGCATCTCACCTCACCGCCCTCCTTGCAGACTACACAGTGAAGAGGTGTGTAGAATGACGCAGCGGCTGCAGGGATATATACCAGGGAGGCGGGACTCAGTCTGACAAACGTGGTGTAACTAGCCACAGTCGGTCACGCCGGAGGAGTTCTCTTAGTGATACCGCACTTCTGTTATCAGAGAACCGGGGTTAAGCATAGGGCTGGGTATCGTAGCAAAATGTCCAATACCGGTTCCTGAACGATACTTTTTTCGATACCAATTTTATGTAACCAGTTTTAACAATATAACATTACCTAATTTTTATTTTTTCCAGTTTGACACTTTTACACTCATATTTTGAGTATGTAAAAAAGCACCAATGCTGAAGTTTTCTGTTTCCTAATCATTTAACAACATGTATTCTTTACTTCAATGATCGCATTGTTTCTGCCTTAACTTAATGGATTGTTTAACAATGAAACTGAATGAAAATTAATTGAAATGCATTACACTGTCACCTCTAATAACAGATCACTCTAAATTGTAATTTAGACATGCATTTTCTGTAAAGCTGCTTTGAAATGATTTGTATTGTGAAAAATGCTATACAAATAAATGTGAATTAAATTAGATATAGGCTACTGGGAGACGGATATATGCCTCGCGCTCCGCACACATCAAGCTGCCGCAAAGCACTGGCAAAAGTAGCCTAATGATTATGGATGTGTCGGGAAACAATAGCAAGGAGATATTTTAATTGTTTATTAATGAACAAGTATTTACTAATGGTGTGTTCACACCGAACGCAAATTTAATTTGCGCGAGTAGATTACATACAAAATCAACGCAAAGACGAGCATTTGCCGCGAACGTCTTCCGCGCAAGTTGAAAAATTTTAACTCGAGCTGAAGATTCAAGCGTCTAACTAGACGCGATAGATGCGTATTTGACTCTCTATTCACGTTGGGTGTGAACACCATTACTCTCAAGTGTATTCTGTGCGCTTCTAAGTGCCTTATCAGATTTACCGTGTTGGTCTTGGCAGCAATTATCTTGTCGAAAATATTGCATCGCGTGCTTCTGGCATCGAGTCCGGCACATAGGTACACTTTGGATCATTTCCACATATTTTCGATCTTTCTGGATTGGGACGCTCACACACACACACACACACACACACACACACACTACAGCCTCACGTGCGACGACCCTTGTCTCTGGGCAGCCGCGTAAACTAGTGTTTTTCCGCCACAGCCAATCATGCTGCATGCTTATTGTTTCACTGACGTTGACGAGATTAACCACTTAGGTACCGAAATTTGGTACCGAAAAATAAGACATGTTTCGATACTCGGTAGTATCGAGGCAATTCGGTCGGTACCTAAAAAGTACAGAACTCGGTACCCAGCCCTAGTTAAGCAGATAGCCTAACGTTAGCAGCAGCTCCCAGTGCCAGTCTAGTGTGAGGCAGACAGTGAAGAGCAGACACACACACGAGCGGGTCAGTTACCGGAAGCGTTCGGAGGCCAGCGAGACGAGCCGCCCGTCAGGGAGTGTGTACTGAACCTCTGAGGCCGATCCTGCGCTCTTCAGCGCTGCTTCATAATCCAGAGCCACACAGCAGCATCTCTCCTTCATCTCACGCACGATCTCCAGCTCCGCTGACGTGCGCATACACACGCCCTGCTCCAGCAGCAGCTGCACACACACACAGAAACACTGATGTTGGTTTTGTGCTCTACTAGAACAGGTTTTCCTGCTTGAATGTTGATTATTTCCCCCATATTCTCAATTGTTTCTGCTCCTCTCTTCCCAGTCTGTCAGTAGGGGCTTTCGCACCGCAGGACCCTCTTCACAGTTCCTAGGACTATTGGCGGTAGTTCCCAGATTTTGGCGTGTTCGCACAGCAGGAATTAGGAACGATTTTAGTTCTAGGAACTCCTTTTGGAGGAACTAATTTACTCCTACTCCAGAGTCGGTCTAGACTAGCGCTATAGAAACTACCCGTGATGTTAGTGTTCCTGATTGCCCGAACGCACGCGAAACACCAGCACCCGCCATTTTTTAAAGAGCTGTGTAAACAGATTATAGCCTATATATTTACTGCACAAACTAACTCTGAACATGGAAAACAGTGATAGATGGACCTCTTAACCTTTACGCTGAGGAGAAAACCCAACATGGCTTTGAGGGGATCAAGAGAAACATGATTATGTATTTCTGCTCAGCTAGCAACACTGGATATCAAACACACGGCAAACGCCACGGTATATGAACCTGTTCATATACCGTCCATTTTCTTTGTGTAAGAGTTCTAATAACGTATTTGACAGGAGTGTTAGACAGATCGTAAATTAATGAACACGGTGAATGTGAGCGCTGTGTGCTCAGGCTCTGGCTCTCAGTGCCATCACAATAAAAAAAAAAAAATTTAAAAAAATTAAAAAAAAAAGCCACAAGCAGCGCGGATTACGCCACTTCAGGGATCCTACTGGCGATGCGAATGCAACCAGGAAACCATTTCCAGGTGAACCAGCAGTTCTCGGGGATCCACCCTGGTGGCTCGTTCCTATAACTACCCGGTGCGAAAGCCCCTTGTAACGCTCTGTTTAGTTCCTGTCTCTATGAAGCCCCTCCTTCTGAAAAGCAGTGTGCTTTTCGTGTGCGTTCCCAGAAGAAACTCAAGACTACAATGGAGGCGTTTCAGGAGTTCACAAACACTGACACTCATATTGAGAAGAACTGGAGCTTGTTCATGAGCAAACAGCACTGAAGACAGATGGAGAAGAGCAGAACAGGTGCTCGTTAACCCCGTACTCCAACATTATTTACAGCAGATTCTTACAATTAAAATGAGCCCAAAATCAACAATCCATTGCGCTGATCACAAGATATTCCTCATGGAAGAACAATTTTAAAATGCCCAGTAGGGGCGTCAAGGACTGAACAGAAAGGCTACCTACGTCCAAATGCTGAAACTTCCCCCCTACCTTATTTCCTTCCTTAGTTATTGCACATCAAATAAGATAGATCAAAATATCTATAATTGTTATTATGATTTCACATGTCTATCAGCAGGAGAATGTCCAAATGTAATTTTTCTAAAATTTAAAAAAAGTGTCCTATCAAACGTTACCTACCTTTTGACTCTCCTTGCAATAGTTTGAGTTATTCGTCTTTACTTGTGTACTTTACTTTTTGGGTAGGGTTAAGGGTCTGGTTAGTGTGAGTGTGTGTGTGTGTGTGTGTGTGTGACCTTCTGCAGCTGCAGGGTGACGTCGGCTCCGGCGAGGTTGAAGCGCTGCACGGCGTGAGGGAGACAGTAACCCTCGAACACAGGAACACTGTGACTGACGCCGTCTCCAGAGTCCAGCACCACACCTGAAGACACACACACATCAGAACGACATCACACTGACACACACTCAACTTCAAAGGTTTCAGATGACTTTACCCTAAACAGAAAGTCATGCATCATACGGTGCACTAGCTAAGGCCTCCAAATGAGCATGATCTGATAAACCTCTCAATCTCGTTCTGTCTCCTGATAAAAGAGTCTAAACTATCAACAAGTCTTTCAGGATAACTGTACAAACGTCCTCCAGCTCTTTCTGCTGTCAAATCTGACCTGATTTTATCAAGTAAACCTAACAATAACTTTGATATTGTTAGTTATATTCCAACTGGACTAAAGCAGCTTTACTTGATTTTTATAATAAATGTCTGGATAATGTCTCAAATATGATCAGGCTTTGAGGAAAGTTTGTTTATCTCTCAATCAGCACTATTGCATTATACGTTTTAAACTAGAGCTTTGATCATAACCTAAACATTATCAATATCTGCCAATAATAGGTCTTCATAAGATGATATTTATATGCGTTTTATGCAAGTATCCGCTATACTGTTATAAAGATCGCATTGATTTACATCACAAGCATCAGAATCTCATCTTTCGGTCCATATAAATATCAGCATCTGCAGCACATATTTGCTCAGTTTGAGTCTGAATAAAACCGCTGTTTTTCCCCCATATTCTCACGTATACATCACTATAGTGACGTACATCACTAAACGCCTGATGAATCAAATATGATGCTCAAAATGTATTTAATATTTTGTTTAAAAGGTTCAAGAAACTGTTAGTGTTTTTTTTTTAATTTACTTAAATGACCATTCTAACCGATTTGGCGTGTGTATTCCCGGGTAGCAGAGGCTCCATGAGAGGGGTCCGGCAGAGACCCGTGCCCTCATTAGAAACACACCTACATTTTGGCCACTGAATGTTTCATATTTGACTAAAGACTGGAAAGAAAGACTGATATTCTTAGCAGGAAATTTCAATTGAAAACGTAAAGATCTGCTCAACAGTGAGATGGGTAGAAGGCAGCGTTCATGTAAAGTGATGGTTTACACATAAATGACGATTTTATTCGTGCGTGTATGTATGTGTGTGTGCGTGTGTGTGTGTGACTGACCGGTGGTGCGGCCTGAGGCGTAGAGCGCCAGCACCACCTGCAGGGCCACGAACGCCAGCGGGACGCTGTGTGTGTGTGTGTGTGTGTGTGTGTGTGTGACTGACCGGTGGTGCGGCCCGAAGCGTAGAGCGCCAGCACCGCCTGCAGGGCCACGAACGCCAGCGGGACGCTCTGTGTGTGTGTGTGTGTGTGTGTGTGTGTGACTGACCGGTGGTGCGGCCCGAAGCGTAGAGCGCCAGCGGGACGCTCTGTGTGTGTGTGTGTGTGTGTGTGTGTGTGTGTGTGTGTGTGTGTGACTGACCGGTGGTGCGGCCCGAAGCGTAGAGCGCCAGCACCGCCTGCAGGGCCACGAACGCCAGCGGGACGCTGAAGGCCTCGAACATCAGCTCCACCATGCGCTGCCGGTTCTGCCGCGGGTTCATGGCGGCTTCGGTCAGCAGCACCGGGTGATCCTCGGGACGCACCGACAGATGCTGGAACGCGTGATCCCAGATCTGCAGACGAGAGCAGAGCACGCTACAACACTGCAGGATCAGGAGCACGATCATCAGGAGAGGAACGGGAACAGCCCAGTCCTCAGCCCATCTGGCCGGCTCTAAGGAGCTCCTCAACCCGTGTCCAGGGGAACTACTACTGTGCGAATTTTAATCTGCTTACTTAACTCAGTCACACTATCCAACTTTTTCAAATAAGCAATGCAAGTTACTCGTTTTCCCATTTATTGACTGACAGCTCTACTGTCCCCATGTTGAGACAAATCGAAGTGAAGAGGCGTTGTGTGTGTGTGTGTACATGAGTAAATGCACGCTCACATTTAGTCTTGAACTACTATAACCATCTCACTAGCACATTCCTCAAAATGAATAAAATCTGTGAAATGCAGAATTAGAATACTATGCAAAACCTCCAATAACTGAATGTTTAACACATTATGCATTTAATCTCTTTAGTGACCTATATATATATATATATATTATAAAAAATAAAAAAACAAGCCAGCCCAGATGGAAAAAAGTAACCAGGTAGCGCAATTAGTTACTTTTAAAGGGAGTAACACAATATTGTAATGCATTCCTTTTCAAAGTACCGTTCCCCAACACTGCTCCCAGGGTATGTTTACATGCACTAGTTTTCGGTTTATGAACCCTGAACTCTGTAATCTGCACACATGCATTACACGTATACCGAACTACCCTTAGCATGGGGTGCGCGATATCACGATTTTTGATCGTGGACGATTAAAATGCCTCCATGATCTGCTTTTGAAGAAATGTTGTAGTATCGTGTTACAGTGGTATCAGTTCAGTTCTGACGCCGCCTCCTCAACACAGGCCTACTGTACAACACGACGTACATTCACATCACACGGTAATGCAGAGGTAGAGTTACACTCACGGTCACGGGACACTGCAATTCACAGAAGTTCATTATTTGCATGTGCTTTAAAGTCTTGCTGGTTAAACATTTCATTGATGCCATTTTAACGTGTGCTTTTCTGAGCGCGCACACCCGAAGTGCACGGGCACTAAAGCCTGTCAAACAGCGCCTAGATACTGGACTAAGTTATCTTTCGAGTCTTACTGCTCCTGATACTGTTAAATAACCAACTGTGTTTATGCAAACCTTGTGTGTCTAAAGTGAAAGCAAACATTTGAGGAAATCAGATGCGTGTCTCATGCGTGTAAATTTGATGTGAGCCGGTCTTAAAGTGACAGTAGCCTAATAGTAAACATGCTGCCGCTTGTCCTTTAGAGTGAGTAAAGAGACAATTTTAATTTTTTTGTGAACCATCTCTTATGTTGTTCCAAACCTGTATTAATTTCTTCCTTTTGCTGAACACAAAATCAGATATTTTGAAGAATGTGGCTATCCTAACAGTTGCTGGTCCCCATTGACTTCCATAGGAGAAAGAACTATACACTGGGGACCAGCAACTGTTTGGATATTCTTCAAAATAACTTATTTTAAACATAAGAAAGAACCTTATTCGGGTTTAAAACAACTTGAGTAAATTTACAATTTTCATTTTTGGGGGAACTATCCCTTTAATGTTAATAAAACAACAGTACACAGAGAAAATCACTGACTGACTGAGAACTTTAATAGTAGCTTTAAGAATTATTGTATAATTTATACAGTGAAGTCTATGTAGTGTTTTCATTTCATACTTGATCATTTAATTACTTTCTTCAATGCAACTGCTAAATACACCTACTGTATCTGAACAAATAAAGCACCGTTTATTTCATTTGTATATTAAGTTGTGCAATGTGCATCTGTCATTATTTTCTGCATTAAAAAAAGAACAAAGATTTTTATCTTCGCCACTTTGGCCTAAATGTCTGCCCTTTTTTATTAGATTGTGTTACCCAAGGCTGTTTTTAAAATGGGGGCATTAGTTTGGCTGTTATGCAAATGAGTAAAACCAACTTGAAACAGAATCGCGATAAGATCGCCCAGCCCTGCTTCCGCACACACACACACACGCACACGGTGCGCCAGCACGTCACGCACACTGGCCAGCTCATATATAACAGCACTAAACATGTGCTCAAGGTATTAGTGACCCTGACGGAGAAAAGAGTCTGGCCCAAGCATTTACATACTTTCCCCAGTTGATCAGATTATTTCAGGTCTACATCTACGATCAGAAAGTAACTGGGATTGTTTAGGTGTTTACATAAAGGCTTTTCAGTGCAGCTGATCCATCAATCTGATTATTAACAGATTACTGAGTGCATGTGAACCACAGCAGTGAATCGTTTCAATAGGAATCCGTGAATGTTTGGATACGCCAGTGAAAGTGAGGGCTATTGTCTTAATGCTGTAGTGTAGCGGTGTATAATTCCCTCTCAAACCAAGCAGCGTTTCAGCAGGATTTGTGATCAAACGAGGCAGAAAGAAACCCCTTGTGTCAAAGAACATCCGATACCTAAACATACTGCAGTGAAGGGAACATTAAAGCCGTTCCTGTAGACCTCCTCTTAAGAGCACTCACCATCTCCATCTCATCCCAGTTGCACACAACGCCGTTCCTGATGGGATACTTCAGCGCTAGCACTCCTCTCATGTGCTGCGCATCGTGCCCGATGTACACCGCTCGGTCCACGCCACCGCTCAGGATTTCCTGGAGAGCCAGACCATCACCACCATCAGTCCAGACCAACAAGACACATGAACACACGGCTGAGCTAGTCCAGCCAGTTCTATTTGACTAGTGCCTTCCACAATATATCAGGAAAAAATGTTAATGTTTATAATATCTTCATGCTTTAAATTGTCTCATTTAGCAGATTAGATCTGGACGATAGATAAAAATGAGATTTTCTATTATGGTATCGATGCACAGACAGACCGAGACAGAGAGAGAGAGACAGAGAGAGAGTACCTCATATTTGGGCCGGCCAATGACCGTCGGGAACACCGTGGTTGGAAGATCCTGGTCTGCAAACCCTGCCTTCATCAAACCCGACCCGCTGTCCAGCACGATGGCCGTCAGATAATCGCTCATCTAACTCAGAGCAGGGAAGAAACCAGGCTCAGTGCGTCTCACGCACACGGAAGAGAAAACCCAAACCCTAGTGAACTTCACTCAAGCACTTGAGGGATGTAAGCCCAGAATGCACTAAGTGAGCAGCTCACTAGAGTCTGGGACAGAGCCTCAAATAGTTACGACTACACTGTCAAATACGGGTGTGCGGTATTAACAGATTACATCTGACTGCTTCAGGCCTGACAGCGACGGTTTTTATGAATTAATCATTTAAAATCACTGATTCGTTCAAAAACGCTGATTGATTTGGTAAGGAAACACTGAGATGTACAGCTTTGTTTGGAACGATTGTTGTTGAAAAAGACAATAAAAGCGTAACTCAATATTAACTTACTGATTTTATACAACAGTTTAATATACAAGATCAAGATTTGCAATCATGGTGATATTGGGGGAAAACACTCATGTGAAACGCCTATATCAACTAGAAGTACAAGACAAACTCATATAGGGGATTTATGCCCTTTAGGGTCCATTCTAATTGCAGTCTACTAGGTTACATCATGCAATAAAGCAGTGCACCGTCGTCAAAGTGTGCAGCCTTCTCAAAGTGAGTGACAACACAAATTACACAGGGTTCCTACAGGTTTCTTCAAGTTAAATTCAAGTCTTTTTAAGACCATTTATATAAAAAAATTAATACCTATTCACATCCCTACCAGCAAAGAAAAACAAAATCGTTCAACTTGTGTTCATTTATTTTTCAAATGTGGAATGGGTAAAAGATAAGCCAAGCAGGTGTGAAAAATAAAAATTTCAGTAGGCCACAAGAAAGTTTGCCGAACAATGTTAAGTTGTGTTTTAACATTAGCTAGCTACTTATTCTATGTTGGGAATATGGGGAACTGAGAGACCCCTGAACAATAAACATCGTGGTTGACAAATGAAACTTTTGAGGAAAAATACAATACGGAGAAGTTCCATACAGCAGTGTTAATTTTGACAGCAAATTTTGATTTAGTTTTAGTCTGTCTTTTGACAAAAAATATGACAAACTAATTTTAGTCATCTGAATCGTTTCAGTTTTAGTCTAGTTTTAGTTGACGAAATACAATAAGATTTGTGATTTTAGATTTGAGTTTTTTTTAGATTTTCGAAATCTATTGTAAACTAAATCTACAGTAGATTTAGTCGACTAAAATATAATGGGTTTAGGTCAATTGTATCCTAAAGTAAAATACAGTCTTTTCAATGAATGAAATATGCATTCTTTATAACAACTTACATACATAATTCTTTATTATTTCAAGCAGACAATTATTTGTATGAATTAAATATAATCCTTAAAGCTATTAACAAACAGTAAATGCTTTTCTCTTTTTCTTTTGTTGCTTGATCAAAATTAATGACGCAGAAATTATGTTTATTGCCACTGTCACTTTAAGACATCGGCTCATGTCCAATGACATGCGGATACGATTGCACTGATGCACACCCGATACAACCGTTTACATGAATACTCTCCAAACCAGACATTTAGACATAATGTTGTGTGTTTGTCCATTCAGACAGGAAAGAGAGCTCAATGCTGGACCTGCGCGCTGTATAGGTGCATATGTGCACGGCTCCACGCTTCGGGTTGGTGCGTGATTGCTTTACATTTTTTACATTTTATGAGAGCGCGGGGTAGATCAGCACGTTACAGTACAAATGTGTGTATCTACCACACACGCAGGACATCAGTTCTGACTGACACTAACATTTTCGTCTAGTTTTTATTCGTTGACGAAAATGTCAATAGATTTTCGTCATAGTTTTTGTCATTCAAAACTAGGTTTTATTTAGGTAGCGTCTCGTTTTCGTCAGTGAAAAATGGCGTTGAAAAAAATTATGTCAGTGTTCATTTCATTGACTAAAATAATAACTTTTCAAGACCCAGACATCAAAATTCAAGACTTTTTAAAGACTTAAGGTATTATTTCCAAATTCATAAATTCAATGCTTTTAAGGCTTTTTAAGACCCCGCGGGAACCGATTACATTATTATCACAGACGATACACACCACGCATCCCCTACTCTAACCCAACACGAGTGCTCCCCTCACCGGCCCTGGTGCGCACCTGTCTGTAGGTGTCGAGCTGGAGTGGAGATCTGGAGTGATCCCTGGTGGAGCCTCCACCCTCACGGCCCGCACACGGCCCGGCCACGGCGTCCTCCAGCGGGCTGGGCAGAGCCTGCGTCTCTGGGATCGCCGCAGAGGAGCGCGAGGTCTCTCCGCGGCGCAGCACTGCGGTGTTGTTGTTGTTGTTCTGCATGTACAGGCTTTGAGATGTGCTCTGTGCGCAGGCGTTGGGCGCTGAGGGAGCGGCTAGCTCTACCGGTGCATGAGTGCCTGTGTGTTCAGAGGCTGGCGGCGGTCTCTCAGAGCGGCCGTCGAGAGGAACGGGCCTCCGCGGTGCAGCCACTGGAGCGACCAGGACGCCGCCGGGATCAAACGCATCTCGCACCGCACCACTGTTCTGGGTCAAGGGTAATTCACTAGCCTCCAGGTCAGCCTCACTAGCACTAGCCTCCAGCTGCGCTCCACTAGCACTAGCCCCCAGCTGCGCTTCACTAGCCTCCAGCTGCACTTCACTAGCCTCACTAGCACTAGCCTCCAGCTCATCTTCACTAGCACTAGCCTCCAGCTCATCTTCACTAGCACTAGCCTCCAGCTCATCTTCACTAGCACTAGCCTCCAGCTCATCTTCACTAGCACTAGCCTCCAGCTCATCTTCACTAGCACTAGCCTCCAGCTCATCTTCACTAGCACTAGCCTCCAGCTCATCTTCACTAGCACTAGCCTCCAGCTCATCTTCACTAGCACTAGCCTCCAGCTGCTTTTCACTAGCCTCCGGATCAGCTTGATCCGCAGCAGAATCACCACCGTCTGTACAGGCGCAGGAAGACGTCTCACCCTCGGGATGCTCAGGATAGGCACTTGGGCCTTCAGCGGCGTCCATAGCTTCCAGTTTCTGATCGGGAGTAGAAAAACTGCTCAATACAAAAGGCTCTCCTTGACAAGACGGGGCTTCCTGAAGGGATTCTGAGCCGGGAGCGGATTCAGGAGCTGCAGGACCTCCGATCCCAATCTCTCTCAAGCTCGTGTTAGGAACAGACCCGCTTGTTGAACTCAAAGGCTCTGGAGTCAAGCTGGAGTCTGATAGACTGGCATCTTCAGCTCGATCTGGAGTCAAGCTCGCGTCTGAGAGACTGCCATCTTCAGCTCGATCTGGAGTCAAGCTCGCATCTGAGAGACTGGCATCTTCAGCTCGATCTGGGGTCAAGCTCGCATCTGAGAGACTGCCATCTTCAGCTCGATCTGGAGGCGATGGACTGGCACACTGTGTTTGACGGGTAGATTCGGGCCTGCAGTTCCTCAATAGCTCGCCGTCCAGATCTTTCAGCTTCGAGTTCCTCTCCATAACCGAACACTTGACAACTCTGCGGCCTTTGCTTGAGCTCGTCCTCGCCTTGTTCTTGTTCTCCATCTCTCTGCTCAGGCTTCTCTCCAACTTCTCCACCTCCTGTCTCTCCTTCTCCAGCTGTGCCAGGAACAGCCTCCTCTCCCTATAGGAGCTGCGTGTGGTCACATGACCCAGCGTCCGTTGCTCCGCCAGAAGCGGCTCAGGCTCAGTGCAGCGCAGCGTTTCCAGTTTCAACTGCTCCTCTATTATTTGCTCATCAAGAACTTGAATATCTCTAAGCTCTCGAAGGATCCCACTTCTGTCCACCTCAGGAGATCTCGTGTCCAGCTGCACAGGCCTTTCACTCGATGGACTTTCATCGCCCAATCCCGTGGCGTCGGAGTCGCTTTCACTAGTTTTCAGAGTCTCAGAGCCTGAGGAAGAGGGTTCACTCTGAAGGACATCATCCAATCCAATCACGCCAGACTCTGCCAGATCTTGTGGGGAGATCTGGAACAAAAAGTTAATGTTCAAATATTCATACATCCTTCCTAGTTCCTAACACAAAATATGGATGCAGATCATACAGTAAATGAAACTGGAGAGTTGGTGTGTCTGTGCTCTTTAGTTTATGTTCTTTCCTCCCGTTCAGCTCCGTCTTAATTTGCGGTGCGCTGAGTGAGCTCTGATTGGTTAACATCTTAAACATGCGCACAAGAACATTGCAGTATTCTGAATTAAAATATAATCGCATGTGCTCAAATCGTGATTGTTTTGCGATTAATTGCACAGCCCTAGTCAGAGCACGTTTGGTTCTTCTCAGGCAATCACAGTCTCTTTATAATAAACTTTGCAGAAATCGAATGGTCACCTGCTCCTGACCTCCCCGAGAGACTCACCGTACTGTGCTGGTGTGCTTCAGTCCACACGGGCCAGTGTTTGTGCAGATCCTCGGACCGCAACAGCTCATCCAGGACCACCTCCTGTGCAAGCACATCCTCTTCCTCCTGAAAACAAGACCTCATAATCAGGTCAATCGCTTCAGCTGCAAGGTCACCGCAGAAAAGCACAACTTTAAGCTGTTAACTGCAAGCCAAGGAGAAAACGTACATCTCGGGTTATCAGCTTAAGTCACAAATGATCTTTTGGATGAAATCAGAGATTTCTGTCCCTCCATTGACAGCATCGCAACTACCACTTTGACTTCAAAAAGTTTATAACAAGATCGTAAAACGAATCCATATGAATTAAGCTGTTTAGTTTTGGTTTAACCACCCCTTAGTATCAGTGTTTTCCAGACAAGCTCAGCATTATTGCGATTTGATTGTTACTGATGACAGACGGCGGGTTTAATAGGCTGCGTTCACACTAATGCCCAGATCTACTTAAACATATCAGATGTTATATCAGATATAACAGACAGTTTACATTAATTTCACATCCTAAAAGCATTTGTAGATTTAAGTGCATTTAACCGCTTAGTCACACAGCAGAGAACCACAAGCATATTTCAGAATAAACAAGCACTTATTTTCCTGTTTATCCCTTTAAAGCTGCTTTGAAACAATCTATTGCATAAAGCACTATATAAATAAAGGTTACTTGAAGCATTTGAAAGCAGATGTCAGTGAACGAAAGCATTTCAAAGGGAATTTTTTTTTTTTAATCGTGGCGGGTGCAACACTGTCGCGCAAGAGCATGTTTCGCTCAGTGAATGCCCTGTGCAATGAAAGGGACAACAACACTAGATAGATGCAAAAAAGGCAGAAACTACTAAATTACAAAAACAATATTAATAAAAACTAAGAGATTGCTAAAACTAAAATTGCACTAGACAGCTGCATTCTACTCTGTTCAGTTATGAAATATCTATAAACAGAGTATGTGACGTAGCGTACATGTGTCATTGATGATTCTAGATTTGTCAGTAATTCATGTACACCGCTAGGAGTGAGACCACATCACGCTGCTTCATAAACCTGTCGAATCGTAGCCCGAGGCTCCACAGAACAGACCCTCACCTGTAAGATGTCAGCGGTTCGCTTTAACGTCGTCTCCACCTCCTTCAGCTCTTGCTGCTCTCTCTGAGCCCAGTCGCCCAGAGACACGTCCAACCTACCCAATACAGAAGGACACAAGTCCTTAAAGAGGCCACACCACAATTAAAAACCGTTAGAAACACCATGGACGGCCTTACCGCTCAAAAGAGTCCCGTCTGAGGTTGTGCAGGTCGAAGGAGTCCCACAGGAGAGAAGGATCCCCATCCACGGTGCAGCTGGGCTTCTCCTCACTGTCCGTTAGTGTGCTGGACAGGACATTTCCCACGGGAATAAGCTCGGACTCCTCGAAGCTCGGGTGCGTCTGCGTCGGCTGGTCCCGCGGCCGGGCCGAGGGACTGGGGCTCCGCGGGAGGGAGGAGCCGGGCGTAATGGTCACCGTGTAGGAGCTCTCCAGGTCATCTATCGGGAGGCTCAGCCAGGGGTTTCTGGGTAGCGTGGACGAGCGCTTCACTTTGATCTCCAGGTTCACAGAGTCGGAGGTTATTTTGGGGACGATCTGAATACTGGCCCGCTGTAACCCGAACCCTCGTTCTTCAGGCTGCTCCTCGGAGTCAGATACGCTCACAATGTCCTCGTGAATCTGCTGCGACTTGAACGCGGAGTCTCCGTTTCCCTGAAACCTCGGGAGATTTTCCCTCCTGCTCCGGTGATGCGGATGAGTGTTCCCTGCCCCGTCGAAGCCGGAGTCGAAGGAGCTGAGCGAGGGCGGCTTGGCTGTGGCTGGCGAGGCCTCCACAGAGGGCCAGCGGGACACAGCACACACGCCCTCGCAGGGGGACACCACGAGCGCCGGCCGGGCGAGGGCAGAGTCTGCAGCCAGACTGCAGGTGTGCTGCTGGTCCTCAGGGGAAGTGATGTCAGAGCTCTTGCAGTGACCCTTCAGGTACTCGTACTGCCACTGGAGGGCGAGATGAAGGTCATGAAGGGGAACCGCACCCGTGGAGGTCAAGAGTCTCCTCAGGGTCATGCATCTGTGGACCGACATCAACACTCGTCACGCAAACAGATCCACATTCAACAAGCGTGTGCCCGCCATTTTGCCAAGGAGTTTCTGGATCAACACACCCGTACAGGATTTCTATAAACCCTTAACCTTTCCACATTTACAGGGGTTCTCAGAAGCAGAAATCGTCAGAGTTGGGTAAATCATAACGGTAAACAAACTACAAATAAGATTTTTGCATTTCCGTCTGCTCTAATAGCATACTTTTTTTTAAATCCACGATAGTATTTCCATGACTTTCCAAAATAGGAAAAAAGAGAGATTGACTCATAGGTTAGAAGATAGATGTCAAATTTGCCATCGCTCCTTCAGCTGCTGTGTTAGAAACAAAGAGTAGCGTTTAGTTTACTGTGTGTTTAATGCCAAGGTCACAACACAAAGTATAGGGTTATAAAATGTACATTAGAAAGACTAAATGACAGAATGAAAGAATGAATGTTTGTCAGATTCACAATTTTAATAACGTCAGTCTGGCTAGCAAACCGGTAGGGTTTAAGGCAAGGCTTAGGAGTGGAGTGACATCACCAACCCCTCATTTCCTGTTGTATGGTTTAGGACTATTGGTCAACGACCAATAAAAACACTGATCCAGGAACACATCTTGGCAAAAATCACATTGAACGTGTACATGGATATTTTTGTAGGGGTGTAACTGTTCTCAACTAAAAAACAAAACCGCACACTCTCCAGCTATGGTTCGGCACGCACTGATAACGCATCTGTACTACGGCTCGTTGGGGAAGTAAAACACATCAGTTAATGCACGTTTCAGTCGATGGACATGCGTTTCACCCAAGTAGCTGTCCAATGTGTGGAACAGCGATGGTTAAAACGTGGACACAACAGTCAATCTTTGTTAACTTTGTTCAATGCGAGTGACAATGCTCTATCTGACCAGTCATGCCGTCTTGGCAAGTATCCTAGCAGACATCGGTTACATCTTAAATGAATGTAAACGGTAAAATAAGCCTGCATGTGTCGGTCTCAGTGTATTATGTCTTAAAGTGACCGCAGCCTAATATTCCTGTGGTCGGTTTATTAATGTTAATCAAGGAAATCACTCTGCTCTTGACTGAATAGCTTGTGCAAGTTTAACGCTTAATATTTATTTAATTTATACAGTGAAGATTATATGCAATGTTTTACATTTTATTACTCAATTTTCTCTGCCTGAAAACTGTAGTTAAACCAACCCGAAACAGTTTATTTTACTTGCATCTTTGCTCCAGTGTGTTCCTGCTGTTGCTTGTAGTTTGATTATTTGTGCTTATTTTCTTTATTTCTATTTTGACAGTACTCCTTTTTTCCCCCGAGGATAACACATACCGAGCCGTACCGACACCGTGATTAATGTGAACCGTTACACCCCTAATGTTTTTAAAAGGATTACACTCAAGACAATAACGCATTACACCGTTTTCTTGACCATGATAATGTGTTCTCATGCAGCCAAAGGAAAAGCTGTGGTCATCAAGAGGAGACTGAGCTTCCTGTAGACATTTTGAAATTTAATCATGAAGTAATCATTGTTGACATTTAATTACGATTTTTAAAAAAAGGTCTTGCAAACATGCTTCTTGTACTGCTGGGTTATTGGTTATTTGATGATTTCTGGTAGTTATCAGTGTTTAGTGTGCTTTATGGCATTGGCAGCATTGCTGCAGGGGTGCACAGATCTGTGGCCTGTTCTCTTTCAGGTCATCACAGTAAGATGACCTGACAGATATTCAGATATCAGGAGGTGTGCTAAGAGACCAACATTAAGAGTTCAGCAAAGCTGCATGCCCACAACCCAGCCATGTGTAAGTGTGCCAGAACTGAAGGTGTGGCAGCGCACCTGTGCGAGAGCAGAGTGCCGGCCAGCTGAAGACTGGGATCGCTCATGCTGTGGGCGAGGCGTGCCAGCGTCACCAGCTCCTGCTCCTCTGGGGCGGGGTCTCTCCTGAGGAAGGCCTGGACCCCCGGTCCCCGCGAGCCGCCCTCAGCCGGACCCCCGCAGTGCTCACTCCACAGCAGCTCCTGCAGGAGGCTCGCGCCCAGCACTCGCTCGCACCAGCTCTTGCACTGAGAAACACACGCTCGTTTAGATAGCATACACACACCGTGTTGGGTCTCACAATATAAACCATCATCCCTTAAAGAAAAACCTGCTGAAAACCACTAAGAGTAACACGTTTAACTTAGTTTGGGTTACGGCTGCACCACTTGGTGAAAAAAAATAAAACCCAATTTTTAATTTTTGGATTAAAAATCTGGTTTGCTGTATGTTTGAAGGGATGCACAGTTATAATCATTCTCAAAATAAAATGGTCTAATTTAACAGTAAAAAAATATATATATTATATAAATAAATTATAGGTTTCATACAAAAATTTTTAATTGTATTTTGTGCATTTTTCATCAACTTAAAATTCTGTAACTTTTAAGTTCACTTTTTTTCACCACAGCAATAATCTGCCAAGTGTCCTCTTTGAAAAGAGACCAAACTGAAGTCTGTGCTCTAAAACATTCGAGATTCACGGCAGTTTAAGCTGGTGCTCTATGCTCAAAGTTAATAAATATAGCATAAATATAATTTAGCACCATAAAATACTAATATAAATATAAAACATTATCAAACTTAAAATCACGGCCTTTGCAGCCAGTCTGGGTCACATTTTCCTTGACCATGTTTATCCATCTACCAGTTTCTACCAGAAGGATTCCCACCAAATTATTGTACAAATTGTCCCACGGCCATTAACAGCAGTGTTTCCCCCGTTCATAAGTTGCTACCCCTGTGTGAATGTGCACATGCTGATACTGCGAGACTGGCGGCGGTCCCGTACTCGGTCGCGGGCGTGATGGAAGTCCGCGGCGCTCCTCAGGGTCTGGTCCAGACGCCGGACCGCAGAGCACAGGTTCTGCTTCAGCCGCTCCAGGTCCTGCAGCCACGGCAGCGCAGGCGTCCGCTCGGCCTCGGGGACCGTCTCCGCCAGCGTGTGCATGACGTCCTCCGCGCGCCGGACCAGCGCCTGTGCAGAGGAGGGGGCAGACGTGAGGTTAGCCGGACGCCGCAACAAAGGGGCGATCGAGTCTCCACAGAGAAACACACAACCGCCATTAAACAGCAGATATCTGGAAACTCACTGCATCTGCCTGGTTAGGACACTGGCATTTAATTCAATACATCAGATATTCATATACGTTTCTGGAGATTAGCACAATTTTTTTTTCATATAGTTGTAAAAAGTACATTTTCTATCATTTTGGGTCTTTCAGAAGCACTTTCCTCTCTCAGACACGCCAGTACACGGCCACATAATACTGTATCCTCCACAGGGTGTGTGATTGTGTTCAGTTATAAAGATGTTCAATAGAGAAACATGCAATTATGGTAAGAACGATACTTTTAAATATTAATTTAACCGCCAAGTCGCTGTCTTTATGAGTGACTCATTGAGTCATTTATTCATCCAGTAACAAAGCAAGTGGTTGTACTAATGAATAAATCACTGAATCATGGACTCGCACGATTTGTTCCAAGCCGCACATTCGTTCACAAACAATGTGCTGTGGCTTTCATTGGAACTATTATTTTGTTGCAAAATAGAGCAAAAAAAATGACAATACTGTGTTTAAAATCAACATAGCTTAATATTGCGGTTTCATTTGTTGAACTGTTGTATAAAATAAGTGTCACATTTACAATCGTGTGGATATTTGGGAAACATTACGTTCTAGCATGTATAATACATGATCAACATTAAAACTACTAACACAGGGTGTTTTTGTATTGAAGAGAGTTTTAATCTTAAATTGATCTCTATGCACAGTCTGTGTCTATACAGTATTTGTTCTTCATGCTAGTAAGTGCTAAATCCCCACTTTGCACTTCTACAAAGGTGCATCGTCAGAAGAGCAGTAATGTAGCGTGGTTTGCTGGCTTGTGTGGATGCAGGCAGTTGACCGCGAGAGATGAGGTAATTTGATCAGATGTCATGCATTTACAGCATTTTACCTGCTAGAAATACATGCTCAGTTTTAAATGTTATTTTAAGGTGGAGTAGAATTACATGAACGGCAAAACTCAGGATTTTCCTTGCATACCACTGTTGTAGAGAACCCTCTTTATGTGTGTCGGACATATTCTCCCATTTCTCGACCCCTTAATGATCTTCAACAGCCTGATTAGGGTTGGGTATTGTCTGAATTTTAACGATTCGGATTCCCATTTCGATTCTGCTTATCGATTCCCAATTTCAATTAACTAAATTTGAATGATATCGAAGTTTTTTTTGTTGTTTTTTTTCTAAAGAACACAAGGACCCCTAGCCTAACTAATTAAATGTAAAGCATTAGACAAGTAAACAGTAATTAAAAAAGAATAAGTAAAAAATTTGCTGTCACAACAAATAGATACAACTGAACAAAAGAAATAAAGTGTTAAGGTTTTCAGGTACAAAAACTAAACAAATGTAAAATAACACTATATTTGTAATGTATATTTTATTTATAAAGTGCAGTTACAAAAGTTATTCAGTGAAGAACGAGTCTTAGTCTTGTGTTTGATTAGTGTTATATAGAGGCGGCAGCAGAGTATTAGGCTGCGGTCACTTTAAGAGCTGGCCAGTAGTTACACACGCCGGCCACGCAGAACACACGCTAGTAGTCTCGCGCTCAAATGCTTTAAAAATCACAATAGTCACTTTTCCTGTGAGCGCGCTTTGGATGCAAAGTCGTCTCGCGCTTGAAAAGTCATATTGAAATGCTCAGAGGAATCGATAAGAGAAACCGAAACAAGTATCCGATTCCTAACCTCAAGTATTTGATTCCCAGCCCTAAGCTGATGCCCTGACAGAGCTCCTCCTGAAGGTCTCGGTCTGAGACTGTGAACGTGTGTGTGATGAGGACGCTGATGTCCTCATAAGGATAAGTATGGCGTACCACAAGGCTCAGTACTAGGACCGCTGCTGTTCACTCTGTACATGCTCCCATTAGGAGATATCATTAGGAAACATGGAGTTAGCTTTCACTGTTATGCCGATGATACTCAGCTCATCTCTTCAAAACCCAACGAAACTTACCAATTCACAAAATTAACGGAATGCATAGCTGATATAAAAAATTGTATGACTAGTAATTTCCTACTACTAAATTCTGAAAAGATTCTAATTATTGGACAAAACACTTCCACACGTAATAACCCAGAATACTGTCTAACACTTGATGGCTGCTCTGTCAAGTCTTCGTCGTCGGTTAGGAACCTGGGTGTGCTCTTTGATGCCAACCTTTCTTTTGAAAGCCACGTGTCTAGTATCTGTAAAACTGCATTTTTCCATCTTAAAAATATATATAAAATACGCCATATGCTCTCATTGGGAAATACGGAACAATTAGTCCATGCGTTCATGACCTCAAGGCTAGATTATTGTAATGCTCTACTGGGTGGTTGCCCTGCACGCTTAATAAATAAACTACAGCTAGTTCAAAACGCCGCAGCTCGAGTTCTTACCAGAACCAGGAAATATGACCATATTAGCCCGGTTCTGTCAACACTGCATTGGCTCCCTATTAAACATTATAAGTAATCGGTTTCCCGCAGTCAGCCGGATCCAGGCCGTATCCAGATCTGATGCAGAACCTGCGCCTGGACGAGACGACACCGCAGCGCTGAAGTGTCACTAGTCCCTCCCTGTGAAGGCCTCCTTCCCTTCACCTCTGCACAGATAATCGCTGTCGGGATAATGCCGGTTCACGTGGCTACGCCGAAGCGATACAATGCTGTATTGAACGGTGTCGTGTTATTTTCCAGCTAACTAACTTTAGCTGGGAAATAACTATTCTAGAGCTGTCATAAAGCCAAAACAATCTCTGTTACTTTAATCTCCTATTATCACTGTAAAGCTGCTTTGGAACAATCTACATTGTTAAAAGCGCTATATAAATGAAGATGACTTGACATGCGAGCGTGGGTGTTTGTGAGGGTGATGCGAGTTGCGAGGAGCTCCTCTGCCCCGTGTGTGTGTGTGTGTGTGTACCATGGCATGAGTGTAGACGGACGCCTCAAACTGCAGCAGGAGCTCCTCTGCCGTGTGTGTGTGTGCCAAACCCATTTCAAACAATAATTTTCTTATTATATTATTGTTAACTTAGAGCATCTTCTGTGTCTGGAATGGATGTATTCTTAAATCTATGATTTGAATTTACAACCTATTTATTTTACCAACCAAACATGTTAGAAGTAGCCTACACACATGATGAAATGAAAGTTTTTCCAAATGTCATTTCTTTTTCTCCCAAAGACGAATCCCTTTCTCTGTGTCAGACTTAACTTTCTTTTTTGTCGTTTATGCTAACGGCTGTTTCACACATACTCCGTTTGCAGTGCGTATGCGGTGTATGTGGTATCTGGTTAGAGCGCTCACACCGCACGCGGATGCGTCCGGCAATGCGCTCCAGGAGCGGTGCGTGCATAACAGCAGAGATCTACAGTACCTCAACAACACGACACTGGATGTAGGCTAAAAATATCGATTTGAAATAAAAAATAGAGAATAAATGTTGTGATCGTGGTACAGGCGTAGATCAGTTGCGCACTGCAAACTCAGCACATGTGAAAGCACAATAGCGGATGCTGCTCCTGCATACACACTACACACGGAGTATAGCCGCCTTTCCACTGCACACGACAAACGACAGCCGTTGGACCGGAAGTCATTCATTTCCAATGGAGAGTCGTACGGGAGCTGCAAGGAGTTCCGATCATATGCGGAAAATTCGTATCCGATTTGAGCTTTGGATCCGTTGAAATATCTGAACTTCTGAGGCTAGACCGTATGCGACCGGCCGACCGGATGTGATGTATTCTAATCAAAACTATGAGCGTGAGGCTAGAATTACCAATATTTCAACTCTTTAATGTTATTCTGTAAACGCTATTCTGTAAAATGTCGGTTATTTATAATTATGGCAGAAAAAATTATTTTATAATTATTAAATCAATATTTATATTGATTAAATCTGTAAAATCTATTGTTTTTATTGTAGATGTATTGAGGGTCATTTGTTTTGTGTGGATATATTCATGCATGCATTACATTCATCATTAATTTTACCATTGTGAAAAGCCGAGGGTAACGGTTGGTTCACGACCAATTTCAAAGTTCCGTGCGACTGACACTAGGGGGCGAAATGCGACAATCGTATGCGAATGTCGTGTGCAGTGGAAAGGCGGCTTATGTGTGAAACAGCCGTAACTCACGCAGCTGCATCTTCTGAATAATGCCGCGAGTGGGGCTTGAGGACGTGACGTGGCCTGCGTCTGCGCAGTGCGATCTAATGCAGCCCCTGAAGCGACACAGGAAACAGAAATGCTGCATAATAATAATAACGCAAGTAAACGAGACGAAATAACGTTAAATAACATTTCGTCTCGTCTCGTTTTGGTCAACGAAAATGGAGACATTTTAGCATAGTTTTTATTTTGTAAACCACATTTAGTCTCGTTTTTATTCGTCAACAATATTGCATTATACATTTAATTATAGTCATCGTCACATGACCAGCATTTACGTTGCGTCTCGTTTTCGTCACGTGATAAAGGTTTGTTGACGACGATAAAACTGCTGCGTTCACCCCGAACGCGGATAGAGCGTCTGTAGCGAATGATCTCCATGTTAGAGTCAATGTAAAGACGTGTTGGCGTGGGTCTGGAGGTCCTAGTTTTTCATATATATATATATATATATATATTTTTTTTTACATTTGATTACAGTTATGAAAGACCTGTTTGTAGAAGTTTTTTTTTTATTTGTATTATTGTTTATGTTAAAACAGCTCCTGCTTTCTGGTCAATATATAATATATGATTCACATACGCCTGCTGGCAAGTTACAGAACATTTCTTTGTTATCCCTGAGCATCCTTCGATTGTTTCACTGTTAAATGTGTGAGCTGTTAAAAATGTAACTGGAGACAGGACAGGAAAAGAATGTTTTTATTTAGCCTAAGCTTTTGGTTTTGTGAAAGAGCCATGCATTAAAAGCCAGATGGCACTTAAGCTACTTTATGATTTGCTGTATGTCTGAATAAAAGAAATAAAAGTGAACTATCTATATAATATTGAATTGCATAGCATTAGGGCTGGGGCGGTATGGATTTTTTTGTAACCGCGGTTGAAAAGCAAGATATTACCGCGGTATAGCGGTAAACCGCTTTAAGCGGTAAGCAGCGCCTCGCATCGCTCATGGACCTTAAAACTGATTTTTTTTTATATAAAAACGAAAATATCAAAAACGTTGGTGCGGATGTCTGGATGGCGGAAGGATGATGAGTTTTGTGATGCAGTTCCGTTGCGGATGAAGTAATAATAGCCCATCCGCACATCTCTAATACGAATGTAATGTTATTATGTATGGAACATTGCGCTCCCCAACTCGCGAAAGGTCGGATTTGCTCCATCTTTTGATAAGTTTTGAATCCATGTAAGACACACTATCATAAATAATCCATGTCATTAGAATCAATGAATCCATATCATAAGACACGTGCACATGTGCAGTCAAATGTTTTTTTTGTGGTGATGACGGTGACGAGCTCAGACCCGCGGTTGGAGTCACGTGACCGCGGTAACCGTCCCAGCCCTACATAGCATCATATTTTTCTCCATTGCATCATATTGCATTGAATCGCGTTGAATCGAAATCGGATCGCACCGCATCGTAATAGTAGTGAATCGGTAGCTGCTTATATGCATCTTTAATGTATCGTATCATTGGCTATGCATCGAGATGCGTATCGCATCGGCCTCAGCTATGGACATGCACATCCCTTGTGTGTGTGTGTGTGTGTGTGTGTGTGTGTGTGTGTGTACCATGGCATGTGTAGACGGACGCCTCAAACTGCAGCAGGAGCTCCTCTGCCCCGTGTGTGTGTGTGTGTGTGTGTGTGTGTGTGTGTAGACGGACGCCTCAAACTGCAGCAGGAGCTCCTCTGCCCCGTGTGTGTGTGTGTGTGTGTGTGTGTGTGTACCATGGCATGAGTGTAGACGGACGCCTCAAACTGCAGCAGGAGCTCCTCTGCCCCGTGTGTGTGTGTGTGTGTGTGTACCATGGCATGAGTGTAGACGGACGCCTCAAACTGCAGCAGGAGCTCCTCTGCCCCGTGTGTGTGTGTGTGTGTGTGTGTGTGTGTGTGTACCATGGCATGAGTGTAGACGGACGCCTCAAACTGCAGCAGGAGCTCCTCTGCCGTGTGTGTGTGTGTGTGTGTGTGTGTGTGTGTGTGTGTGTGTGTGTGTGTACCATGGCATGAGTGTAGACGGACGCCTCAAACTGCAGCAGGAGCTCCTCTGCCCCGTGTGTGTGTGTGTGTGTGTGTGTGTGTGTGTGTGTGTGTGTGTACCATGGCATGAGTGTAGACGGACGCCTCAAACTGCAGCAGGAGCTCCTCTGCCGTGTGTGTGTGTGTGTGTGTGTGTGTGTGTGTGTGTGTGTGTGTGTGTACCATGGCATGAGTGTAGACGGACGCCTCAAACTGCAGCAGGAGCTCCTCTGCCCCGTGTGTGTGTGTGTGTGTGTGTGTGTGTGTGTGTGTGTGTACCATGGCATGAGTGTAGACGGACGCCTCAAACTGCAGCAGGAGCTCCTCTGCCCCGTGTGTGTGTGTGTGTGTGTACCATGGCATGAGTGTAGACGGACGCCTCAAACTGCAGCAGGAGCTCCTCTGCCCCGTGTGTGTGTGTGTGTGTGTGTGTGTGTGTGTGTGTGTGTGTGTACCATGGCATGAGTGTAGACGGACGCCTCAAACTGCAGCAGGAGCTCCTCTGCCCCGTGTGTGTGTGTGTGTGTGTGTACCATGGCATGAGTGTAGACGGACGCCTCAAACTGCAGCAGGAGCTCCTCTGCCCCGTGTGTGTCTTCAGCCACTTCAGTCCTGTACGGCTGCAGCTTCTGCCGGTGCAGCGCCACCATCTGCTCCTGGATCTGACACACACACAGCTGTTACACCCATCCGTCCTCAGATTAACACCGTGATGTGTGTGTGTTCCTGACCTGTCGAGCCTCTCTCTGCAGACGCAGCATCTGTAGCTGGACCTGAGCTCTGGAGAACACCCGAGTCCACAGCAGCTCCACCTTCTGCACCGCTGACCTGATCCTGACACACACACACACACACACTAACACATCTGTACATGCGTTTCTGGAGTCTCAGCTGCATGAACACACACGTACCGGTTGTAGTTGCGCAGCATCTCTAGAGCGGTGTGTGTGTAGAGGACTGTTCCAGCCATGGCCTGAAAGCAGGGATCGTTCTCCGGGAAACGCAGCTTCTCCAGCAAACACTCACAGTGCTTCAACAGGTCATCTAAACCAAGATCCCTACACACACACACACGTCTGCTCTAAGATCTCCTGCAGACGGATTACAGTGGGGTCTGTGACCCGCAGGATTTCTTGCATAAAGATTTAAACGCAAAAGAAAAGGCTGTTTTGTAAGATCATTTAGAATGTTTGTGATTTTAACAAATGTTGTGCCACTTGCTTGAGCAACTCTATCTAAATCTATATAGAAGTACTGAATTGAATGCATGGTTTATATTTAGTGCGTGTAAACGTGAATACGTCTACAAAAGATTGTATAACGATTATGACTTGTATCAAGAGAAACACAACACTGGCAAAACACTTCAAAACAAGTTTTGTATTTGAATAGAAGTACTGCATGAATGTGCCTCTTCATTACTCCGCGCACCACTGGTCCAGATCACCACTTCACTGTACAGTCCTACGCTCGAGTTCCTCCTCCAGAGCTTTGAATCTCATTCAATTAAGCCAAATTCTGACATTGCGGTATACGGTAAACTGCGTGATTGCGCGTTTCATCATAGCGCTCTACACATGGTGTAAAACACGAGACCCAATAACTGAGTGTTAAAGATCGGATCTGAAACCATCTTAGCAGGATTAGGGAGCACTAATGGGGTTCAGTGAGGGGCTCACACACACACACACACACCTCCTCAGCTGCTGGAAACGGGCCTGGTTCAGCGAGCAGAAGTCCCGCAGCCGCTGGAGGTCATCAGGAACGGGGAGCTTGGAGAGCGACTGAAGAGTGGAGATGCAGGAGGGCAGTCTGTTCACCACCAGCAGGAACTCCTGCACAAACACATCCATCTCCTGCACACACACACACACACACACACACACACTAACCCTCATCCTTCCCTCGCACTTGACACATCTTTCCCTCACGGGTCAAAATGACCCGAAGCCCTAAAATTCTCTATTTTTTAATGCAATTTTTTTCGTATTTTTTATTTTATTCACCTTTAAATTAATAGATTTGATCAATAAATAAATATTACATTTAAATCACATTCCTCACATTCTTTGAACGTACGCTCACAATAACTCAATTTTATGCATAACCCAAAAGGGATTCATTAATTCATTTAAAATATCTTACATTGGGTGTCTCTGCCGACCTCTTGTGGAAAAAAAAAAAAAAATATATATATATATATATATATATATATATGTATGTATATGATAATTCATGACGGCACTAGATGGCCTCAGAGCACCGAGTGTTTCAGAGCAGCGTTACAGAGATAACAGGAAATAATGCAACAGTTTGTTTCCAGAAGAAAATAGCGTCAGTCCAGCGATGATCTTTTTTTTTTTTACAATAAAAGTTTAGTTAATTTATACATATAGCTCTGGAGAAAACCGTGATGTCATCGTCCAGCTCAGCTTCAGTTCCCGCTGGACTTATCCTCCGAATTTATGCTTAGTAAAGCCTGAAGCTCAGTCGGTCCATCAGTCGTATTTTTTAAACTCCATTGTTGATTCGAATAGCAAACAACTTTTACAACAGATGGTGGTTGAAATGAAATCAACCAATCAAGATGCAGCATGAGCTCAACCAATCAGCATGTCCCGCCCAAATCCCCTCGCGAGCAGGGACTCTGACGGGGAAATAATTACCCAGAACTTCACTTAGACCCGGTTTCCTGCGGTGTAAACACACGAGACCTGATCAGCTCAGAGAAGCCCGTGTATCAGATCTATAAGGCGTGATCAACCCCTGAAGAGAGGCCGCGGCGAGGACAAGCATGGGAGACGCGGCGTGTGTGTGTGTGTGGCTCTTTCACTTGCTAATGACTTCAGATGATGGTCCTCTGAAGCTTCTCCAGGGCGACACACAATAGAGCGGATCATGATGAATACACTGAAACGCATTGAGTCACACACACATTAAACATGCACATAGTGAACAGTGCCGGAGCCGAGAGGGTCTGGGGAGTGAAGCGTGCGTCAGCGCTGTTATCTAAGGCCATCGAGCCGATCATGAGACCTGCAGTGGCGTGACTGATCTATCCTGAGCCAGAGAATCAGACATGACCAACACACACACAGTTCTGCAGCGCCTGGGTGTTTCGGATCTGAAAAGGCTGGAGGGCCAAACACAGGCCATCACATGAATTCAGGCCTCATCGTCCTATACACACACACTTATGATGGTGGGTCTTTCATTAGACATGCTTTTATTGTTGATGAACTTCTGATTCTAATCATAAAAACAACGCCACACAAACCTTTCTGCATGCAGTGCAGGTTCCTCACACAGACAGACACACACACACACACACTCGTGTACCTTGACGAATGCTGCCCAGCTCTGATGGCAGTATATGAGGTATCCACCCAAACTGGACGGTAACTGGCTTCTGTCGATGTAGTTGGAAAGCTCGAACACCTCTTTGAGGAAAATGTGCTGTTAACATGCAGAAAAACAGACATTAGCGTTAAAACCCTCCGCTGCAACAGACATTAGCGTTAAAACCCTCCGCTGCAACACAGACATTAGCGTTAAAACCCTCCGCCGCAACAGACATTAGCGTTAAAACCCTCCGCCGCAACAGACATTAGCGTTAAAACCCTCCGCCGCAACAGACATTAGCGTTAAAACCCTCCGCCGCAACAGACATTAGCGTTAAAACCCTCCGCCGCAACAGACATTAGCGTTAAAACCCTCCGCCGCAACAGACATTAGCGTTATAACCCTCCGCCGCAACAGACATTAGCGTTAAAACCCTCCGCTGCAACAGACATTAGCGTTAAAACCCTCCGCTGCAACAGACATTAGCGTTATAACCCTCCGCTGCAACAGACATTAGCGTTAAAACCCTCCGCTGCAACAGACATTAGCGTTAAAACCCTCCGCTGCAACAGACATTAGCGTTAAAACCCTCCGCTGCAACAGACATTAGCGTTAAAACCCTCCGCTGCAACAGACATTAGCGTTAAAACCCTCCGCTGCAACAGACATTAGCGTTAAAACCCTCCGCTGCAACAGACATTAGCGTTAAAACCCTCCGCTGCAACAGACATTAGCGTTAAAACCCTCCGCTGCAACAGACATTAGCGTTAAAACCCTCCGCTGCAACAGACATTAGCGTTAAAACCCTCCGCTGCAACACAGACATTAGCGTTAAAACCCTCCGCTGCAACAGACATTAGCGTTAAAACCCTCCGCTGCAACAGACATTAGCGTTATAACCCTCCGCTGCAACAGACATTAGCGTTATAACCCTCCGCTGCAACAGACATTAGCGTTAAAACCCTCCGCTGCAACAGACATTAGCGTTAAAACCCTCCGCTGCAACAGACATTAGCGTTAAAACCCTCCGCTGCAACAGACATTAGCGTTAAAACCCTCCGCTGCAACAGACATTAGCGTTAAAACCCTCCGCTGCAACAGACATTAGCGTTATAACCCTCCGCTGCAACAGACATTAGCGTTAAAACCCTCCGCTGCAACAGACATTAGCGTTAAAACCCTCCGCTGCAACACAGACATTAGCGTTAAAACCCTCCGCTGCAACAGACATTAGCGTTAAAACCCTCCGCTGCAACAGACATTAGCGTTAAAACCCTCCGCTGCAACACAGACATTAGCGTTAAAACCCTCCGCTGCAACAGACATTAGCGTTAAAACCCTCCGCTGCAACAGACATTAGCGTTAAAACCCTCCGCTGCAACAGACATTAGCGTTAAAACCCTCCGCTGCAACACAGACATTAGCGTTAAAACCCTCCGCTGCAACAGACATTAGCGTTAAAACCCTCCGCTGCAACACAGACATTAGCGTTAAAACCCTCCGCTGCAACAGACATTAGCGTTAAAACCCTCCGCTGCAACAGACATTAGCGTTAAAACCCTCCGCTGCAACAGACATTAGCGTTAAAACCCTCCGCTGCAACAGACATTAGCGTTAAAACCCTCCGCTGCAACAGACATTAGCGTTAAAACCCTCCGCTGCAACAGACATTAGCGTTAAAACCCTCCGCTGCAACAGACATTAGCGTTAAAACCCTCCGCTGCAACACAGACATTAGCGTTAAAACCCTCCGCTGCAACACAGACATTAGCGTTAAAACCCTCCGCTGCAACAGACATTAGCGTTAAAACCCTCCGCTGCAACACAGACATTAGCGTTAAAACCCTCCGCTGCAACAGACATTAGCGTTAAAACCCTCCGCTGCAACAGACATTAGCGTTAAAACCCTCCGCTGCAACACAGACATTAGCGTTAAAACCCTCCGCTGCAACAGACATTAGCGTTAAAACCCTCCGCTGCAACAGACATTAGCGTTAAAACCCTCCGCTGCAACAGACATTAGCGTTAAAACCCTCCGCTGCAACAGACATTAGCGTTAAAACCCTCCGCTGCAACAGACATTAGCGTTAAAACCCTCCGCTGCAACAGACATTAGCGTTAAAACCCTCCGCTGCAACAGACATTAGCATTAAAACCCTCCGCTGCAACAGACATTAGCGTTAAAACCCTCCGCTGCAACAGACATTAGCGTTAAAACCCTCCGCTGCAACAGACATTAGCGTTAAAACCCTCCGCTGCAACACAGACATTAGCGTTAAAACCCTCCGCTGCAACACAGACATTAGCGTTAAAACCCTCCGCTGCAACAGACATTAGCGTTAAAACCCTCCGCTGCAACAGACATTAGCGTTAAAACCCTCCGCTGCAACAGACATTAGCGTTAAAACCCTCCGCTGCAACAGACATTAGCATTAAAACCCTCCGCTGCAACAGACATTAGCGTTAAAACCCTCCGCTGCAACAGACATTAGCGTTAAAACCCTCCGCTGCAACAGACATTAGCGTTAAAACCCTCCGCTGCAACACAGACATTAGCGTTAAAACCCTCCGCTGCAACACAGACATTAGCGTTAAAACCCTCCGCTGCAACAGACATTAGCGTTAAAACCCTCCGCTGCAACAGACATTAGCATTAAAACCCTCCGCTGCAACAGACATTAGCGTTAAAACCCTCCGCTGCAACACAGACATTAGCGTTAAAACCCTCCGCTGCAACAGACATTAGCGTTAAAACCCTCCGCCGCAACAGACATTAGCGTTAAAACCCTCCGCTGCAACACAGACATTAGCGTTAAAACCCTCCGCTGCAACAGACATTAGCGTTAAAACCCTCCGCTGCAACACAGACATTAGCGTTAAAACCCTCCGCTGCAACAGACATTAGCGTTAAAACCCTCCGCTGCAACAGACATTAGCGTTAAAACCCTCCGCTGCAACACAGACAGCTCTCACACTAGCGCTGGGAAATGAGGACGATTTAACAATGATTCAGATTCACAAGCTCAAGATTCAATAGATTCATCTGGTAAAAGTTCAGGTACATATTCATATTAAAATACTCAAATCTAAAATGCTTTTTTTTTAAGTTTTCCCTCAAAAGTTTTTATTAAAGAACCGTGTGTTCAGAAATCGAGGTCAGTTCATACATCAAGCCTGGTGTGTGTTTGATGAGCAGCGGTGGTTGTGTTGGTGTGTGTGGTGTTGAAGACCTTAAATGCTGGCTGTCATGACCAGCACTGGTGACAGATTTATTAAATATGCTCTAGAGTTACTCTCATGTAATGAAAGGGTTCTGTTCCTACAGCGCTGCAGGGATGGAGGAAACACACACGAGCGGCTTCTAGCAGCTCTGGTTCCCTCGCCCTGAACACTGCTTAAATGAAAGGGCTGTAACTGAAGCATATGTCTGTGCGTGTGAAGGATGCTGTTGAGGAGCACGAGTGAAGCACGAAGCCTTGTTTACATGATTTAGCAACCACCGGTATTTAATATACATATAAATGAATATGATTGTTTGCTATTCCGAGGTTATCGGGTGTTTCTGGAGTCAATGTCTCTGAGATTGCTCCCTCCTCTTGGCCGGTTTGTCCATGTTAAACTCTAGGGGTGAGGATCTAAATCGGGAGTTTTTAGGGGCGTGATATTCAAACAATTGTTTTCAGCTGCCACATTTATCAACATACGATTATTCATACGATGGGATTGGCAGCACACGAATGCTTCATGAATCACACCTGAACCCTGTCGTAAGATGATTTAAGTTCATTTCTACGTTTTTTTTTTTTCAGAAATGAGGCCCGATGGGTTTGTGTGTGTGTGTGTGTGTGTGTGTCAGAACTCACTCTGAAGAGGACGGTGTGAGTGTGTGTGTGCTCACTCTGAAGAGGACGGGGTGTGTGTGTGTTCACTCTGAAGAGGACGGGGTGTGTGTGTGTGTGCTCACTCTGAAGAGGACGGGGTGCGTGTGTGTGTGCTCACTCTGAAGAGGACGGGGTGTGTGTGTGTGTGTGCTCACTCTGAAGAGGACGGGGTGCGTGTGTGTGTGCTCACTCTGAAGAGGACGGGGTGTGTGTGTGTGTGTGCTCACTCTGAAGAGGACGGGGTGTGTGTGTGTGTGCTCACTCTGAAGAGGACGGGGTGTGTGTGTGTGTGCTCACTCTGAAGAGGACGGGGTGTGTGTGTGTTCACTCTGAAGAGGACGGGGTGTGTGTGTGTGTGTGCTCACTCTGAAGAGGACGGGGTGCGTGTGTGTGTGTTCACTCTGAAGAGGACGGGGTGTGTGTGTGTGTGTGCTCACTCTGAAGAGGACGGGGTGCGTGTGTGTGTGCTCACTCTGAAGAGGACGGGGTGTGTGTGTGTGTGTGCTCACTCTGAAGAGGACGGGGTGTGTGTGTGTGTGTGCTCACTCTGAAGAGGACGGGGTGTGTGTGTGTGTGCTCACTCTGAAGAGGACGGGCCGGCGCTGCTTGGACCCGCTGGAGCTCAGCAGTTTCGCCAGCTGCTTCTGCACTTCTCTTTTCTTGGGCTGAACGATGTACACAGAGTGGATGATCCTCCGGTCACACTGCAACACAACACACACAGACGTCAGTCAGTCAGTCGTGCTGCATCACCGTTTCTGCGGCCCACTTCCACTGCGGAGTGTGTGCCGTGTGCAGTACGAGATCAGACATGTGACCGACAGCAACATGTGATCCTCAGACTCAAGACTTCAGCCTCAACACCAGAGAAACTACACACTCAGAGGAAGATCTTTTACACACACTCAGCTAGGGCTGCACGATATTGAAAAAAAAAAAAAAAAAAAAAAATCACATTGCGATATTTTATTTTCCTGCGAAATATATCGCGATATGAAAACAATTTCACCAGATGACTTTATTAGCTCTCTTTGGAAAGAATGAATCATCTGAATGACTGGGGTGATTTTGTAATGGAGTAAATCTGCATAGCAACTATTATAGTTAACTAATGTAGTTAACTAGAGTTTAATAAATGGAACCTTATTGTAAAGTGTTACCGATTTGTTATGTCTCGTGAGTTCAGTGTTGGACAGATCAGTTGTTTTAACCATTCATTAAAGTGAATCGGTTCAAACTCAAAGGAGTCATTAGTTTGCGAATTGGAGGTGTAATTAACGGACCACGGCAGACGTTGTGTGATTATCCCGGCAGAACATATCACACAAGATTGGTCTCAACACAGAAAACATTTCATCACCGGATAGACTTTTTTTTGTTTTGTTTATTGAAAGTGTGGTTTATCTGAATGAGTGGAACGCTTTTCAGAGAATATTTTTTTTAGCACAATTCACAACCAGTAGTTCAGGAAAAAAATATATCCGAATGCTTCACGTGAAACTTCGTTCTTCCGACCTTTTACCATTGTGTATTCTCAAAGATATTCAGTCAACTCGATTCATTAATATGCGTGAGTGAGGGAGAGAGAGAGAGAGTTTGAAAACGGTGAGAGTGCGCGACCGCGGCTCTCTCTCTCTCTGCTCGTTCTTTCAGTTTAACAAGCGCAGTCAGTCAGTCCACTCACCGGTCAAATAAGGCTTTGGCGGGACATAAATACGCTTTGGCGGCCGCCAAAAAATGTTTAATGCAGGAAGGGCATTCTAACTTTATTTTGAATTCTCATGTTCGTTCAAGCTCAGAAACAAGAGAAAGACCACTGATCTTTGTGTCTGCCCGGCTCACGGAAAACGCGCAAGTTCCAGTCTTTTTACGCTTGATGTTTAAACTGGACTTAAAAACACATGCAAATGATAAACTTTCACTATATTATGGTTAAACTTTGCAATTAATCCGCGAATCGCAAGCGTAACGGGCCGGGGAGCTGCTGGCCCGTACTGATCATGAATCACGGATCAACTACGATCCCTAAGGCTTACATCGCAACATCCTGCGATGTGACTATCGTGGATGCGCACATCGCGATATCGATGTTAAAACGACACATCGTGCAGCCCTACACTCAGATCACACACACTCAGAGGAAGAGCTCACACACACACTCAGCTCACACACACTCCGCACGCGTATCCCCCTATGATAACCCAGTGCCCGAGGCAGCCTGAGCTTCTGGCTCTCCTGCGGCTCCAGTAATGCTGCATGTTAAGTCTTGGCACATGAAGACGCATCACGCCGGGTTTGACGTCAATGATGGTAACACTATTCAGATGATCTTTCACAAGACTCATTCACAGTCATGTTTTAAACCAATCACAGACGCCACGGTCTCATGACACCCAGAACCCAGCGCCGCCCTGCTGGCACATACAGGAACTACATCTGCTCAATCAGCTTCTGTCTTCACCGACAGCCGTTCATCAACATCTGTGCACTTTAGCAAGCAACACATTTAAAGATCCCAGTATAGTTCGTGTAGCAGCTGTAGTAGTATAGATGTAGTAGTGTAGTAGTATAGATGTAGTAGTGTAGTAGTATAGATGTAGTAGTGTAGATGTAGTAGTGTAGTAGTATAGATGTAGTAGTGTAGTAGTATAGATGTAGTAGTGTAGTAGTATAGATGTAGTAGTGTAGTACATGTAGTAGTATAGTACATATAATTGATGTAGTAGTGTAGTAGTATAGATGTAGTAGTGTAGTAGTATAGATGTAGTAGTGTAGTAGTATAGATGTAGTAGTGTAGTAGTATAGATGTAGTAGTGTAGTAGTATAGATGTAGTAGTGTAGTAGTATAGATGTAGTAGTGTAGTAGTATAGATGTAGTAGTGTAGTAGTATAGATGTAGTAGTAGTATAGCAGCTGTAGTAGTATAGTAGATATAATTGATGTAGTAGTATAGGTATAGTATAGCAGATGTGCACAAGTCTTCTGGAGGCTCTTAAAAGCATTTCTGCAACCCTAATCAAACACAACTGAAAAGTCTTCAGGATTACTTTAACATTAAAAGTATATAAAGAAATAGCAATTAAAGCCATTGAAATTATTAGTTGGTTACCCTAGTAACTCTGCTTTCTGCTCATGTGGATTATTACTAGAATCTTACTTTAAGAAATATTTAAAAACAGTCCTGAACATAACTTGGGGTGGCATGAACATGAGGGCGAGTAAACGCTCATATTCAGGAGAAACAGAGAGCGGTCAGCAGTGAACCAGCATCAGAGGCACCGCAGCTTTGGCCTGAGCCGCCTCATGACATCACCAAAGACCTACGACCATTAACACACACTTTCAGAAGTATTTCAGCAGAAACAGACTTTACCTCTACACACGCTGAAAACACAGCTTCGTTCTTTTATGCTACGCCAGCAGGAAACAATATATAACTAAAAACGAGTGCTTCATAAATTCATCAACGCCACAGAGCACATGACGGCTCATTCCTGTGTGAACTGCAGCTTTACACACATCTAGAGACTGTCAAACACCAGACTGGTGGAGTAATGAAGGAGCTGGTTACACTGGCTGAAGACCGAACTCTTGCTCTCACTTCCTGCTGCACAGATGAAGAGATGGAGTGATGGAGGAGAATGGAGGAGATGGAGTAATGATGATGAGGAGTATGGAGTAGTAATGATGGAGGAGATGGAGTGATGAGGAGGAGTATGGAGTAGTAATGGTGGAGGAGATAGAGTAATGATGAGGAGTATGGAGTAGTAATGGTGGAGGAGATAGAGTAATGATGAGGAGTATGGAGTAGTAATGATGAGGAGGAGTATGGAGTAGTAATGGTGGAGGAGTATGGAGTAGTAATGGTGGAGGAGATAGAGTAATGATGAGGAGTATGGAGTAGTAATGATGATGAGGAGTATGGAGTAGTAATGGTGGAGGATATGGAGTAATGAGGAGTATGGAGTAGTAATGGTGGAGGAGATAGAGTAATGATGAGGAGTATGGAGTAGTAATGGTGGAGGAGATAGAGTAATGATGAGGAGTATGGAGTAGTAATGATGAGGAGGAGTATGGAGTAGTAATGGAGTATGGAGTAGTAATGATGGAGGAGATGGAGTAATGATGAGGAGTATGGAGTAGTAATGGAGTATGGAGTAGTAATGATGGAGGAGAATGGAGGAGATGGAGTAATGATGAGGAGGAGTATGGAGTAGTGATGGAGGAGATGGAGTAATGATGAGGAGTATGGAGTAGTAATGGAGTATGGAGTAGTAATGATGGAGGAGAATGGAGGAGATGGAGTAATGATGAGGAGGAGTATGGAGTAGTGATGGAGGAGATAGAGTAATGATGAGGAGTATGGAGTAGTAATGGAGTAGTAATGGAGTATGGAGTAGTAATGATGGAGGAGATGGAGTAATGATGAGGAGTATGGAGTAGTAATGGAGTATGGAGTAGTAATGATGAGGAGGAGTATGGAGTAGTAATGATGAGGAGGAGTTTGGAGTAGTAATGGTGGAGGATATGGAGTAATGAGGAGTATGGAGTAGTAATGGTGGAGGATATGGAGTAATGAGGAGTATGGAGTAGTAATGGTGGAGGAGATGGAGTAATGATGAAGAGTATGGAGTAGTAATAGTGGAGGAGATGGAGTAATGATGAAGAGTATGGAGTAGTAATGGTGGAGGATATGGAGTAATGAGGAGTATGGAGTAGTAATGGTGGAGGAGATGGAGTAATGATGAAGAGTATGGAGTAGTAATAGTGGAGGAGATGGAGTAATGATGAAGAGTATGGAGTAGTAATAGTGGAGGAGATGGAGTAATGATGAAGAGTATGGAGTAGTAATAGTGGAGGAGATGGAGTATGGCGTAGTAATGGTGGAGGAGATGAGTAGTAATGGAGTATGTAGTAGTAATGATGAGGAGGAGTATGGAGGAGTAATGATGAGGAGATGGACTAATGGAGTATGAAGGAATAATGAAGAGATGGAGAAACGATTGAGTAGTATGGAGGAGTAATGATGAAGAGATGGAGTAATGATGGAGTATGGAGGAGTAATGAGTAGTATGGAGGAGATGGAGTAGTATGTGAGTAGTATGGAGGAGTAATGATGAAGAGATGGAGTAATGATGAAGAGATGGAGTAATGATGAAGAGATGGAGTAATGATGAAGAGATGGAGTAATGGAGTATGGAGGAGTAATGAGTAGTATGGAGGAGTAATGAGTAGTATGTGAGTAGTATGGAGTAATGATGGAGTATGGAGTAATGATGGAGTATGGAGTAATGATTAGTATGGAAGAGATGGAAGAGTAAAGGAGTATGGAGAAGTAGTGATGAAGAGATGGAAAAGCGATGATCAGTAACGGAGGAGTAACGGAGGAGTAACGGAGGAGTAACGGAGGAGTAACGGAGGAGTAACGGAGGAGTAACGGAGGAGTAACGGAGGAGTAACGGAGGAGTAACGGAGGAGTAACGATGAGAATGGAAGAGGAATGGATTATGGAGGAGTAACGATGGAGTAATGGAGTATGGAAGAGGAATGTGGAGGAGTAATGATGATGAAGTGGTGTAGTGATAGTGTAGTGTGTTGAATACCTCCAGCAGCAGAAGAGTCTCAGTGATGAAGCGAGTGATGGGGAGATCAGCTCGTCTCAGATCAACGGCCACAGAAAGCAGGCCACCCTCACCCCGGATACTGCACACACAGTCATGTGGTTTCAAGTTCAACAAAAAATAAAGACATTGAAACGTGAGAGGTCGAGCAGAAAGTCCAAGCTGCTTCACCTCACAAAAGCACGTAGTGATGAAAAAGATGAGCAGCTCACAGTTATAATACAACTGCTCACACATAAATGTCCTGTTCTGCTGGGATATATCATATAAACAATCGTTTTCCAAAAAAAAAAGAAAATGTATATACTTTAACCACAATTGTTGGCCTTGTGCTGGTCAGCGACGCGCCAGGCGTTACGTAATCCCGTTGGAAAGGTCACGCTGGACGTAGGCGGAAGTGCCGCGCCATTGTTTACAAGCGTGGAGGATCGTGCAAATTTTATTGTATGTTGAATGACATACTTATGTCTTTGTGTCAGTTTATTGTTTAAAATGGTCCTTTTCGTGTGCATATCCTGGATGTTTAAAACAATTGTGCGGTACTTCCGCCTACGTCCAGCGTGACCTTTCCAACGCGATTACGTAATGCCTGGCGTGTCGTAGACCAGCACTTGTGGTTAAAAAGTCTATAGATTTTTTTTTTTGTTGAAAATGGTAACTAATCCTTTAAAGATACTAAAAACAGCAATAAATCACCAGGATGACATATGACTCTTCTGTGGAAAGTAAATTATGTCATTCTGAAGGTTGCACCCATTTCAGCTTAGAAGCATTTGAAGCATGTGCTCCACAGAAGACAGTCCTACAGGTCTGAAGCACATGAGGGAGAACACATGATGGGTCTGTGAACTGTCCCTTTAAGACTTCACTAACAACTGTGTCCTGTTTAAACTCGTACATCATTCACACTTGAGCTCCATCAGTAACTGTGTGAAACCTCCCGCTCCTCAATCACTGATGTTCTCCTGCTCACACACAAACACACACGCACACATTAAACAGGGCAGATGCTGCATTAGAAGTTTATGGTGCAGTTGTGGAGCTCAGAATGATTCACCACACACCTGTTTGTTATGGAAAAGAGCAGCTTGGACATTCTTCAAAACATCTTCTGTCCCACACCAGAAGTCTCTCACACACACGTCAAGAATGAGTGAAGACAGAGCTTTACCCGGTTCCTGTGTGTGTGTGTGTGTGTGTGTGTGTGTGTGTGTGTGTGTGTGTGTGTGTGTGTGTGTGTGTGTGTTTTACCTGTGCAGGCGCAGACAGTAGTGTGTGAAGTGTGTGTGCTACCTGTGCAGGCGCAGACAGTAGTGCATGAAGTGTGTGTGTGTGTGTGTGCTACCTGTGCAGGCGCAGACAGTAGTGAATGAAGTGTGACACCTCCTCTCTGCTCAGCTCCTCTGTGAGTTTACACTGCGCCTCAGCGGGGAACAGGACCAGAGGACAGCCGTGCTGGTCAAACACACCTGCACACACACACACTCATGAGACGTGCACACACACACACACACACACACACACACACACACACAGAGCAGATCCGGCGGCTCTTACCGGGGAACACGACCGCACCAGAGTTCAGCACGTGCTCTGAGGGCCGGGACGGGGATGAAGGACCCGGGACCCCTGAAACACACACACACACACACACACACACACTTCTCAATGACCTGCTCTGAAGCCCAGCTCCACAACACAGCAGAGAACATGCATTTGTAAAACATAGTTATGACAAAAAGGTGAAGTTATGACATACCAAAGTCATGTTTATTAGAAGTCAAATTCACAAATTGACCAAAAGTCGATCACATAAAAATCCATATTTTCTACTTTTAAGAACTTGAAATGCCATAATGTCAACTTTCACAATTTCAACTTCTTGTGTGATCATTTTGACTCTTTAAATCCAATAATTATTACTTAACATGTCATACTTCTGACTTATGTCATCACCATTATTGACCACAGGATGATTTAGATTCTGGTGTGTGTCCTACATAACGCTCTCTCTCCTGATGTTTGAGGCTCATCTTCACACGAGCCGACACTATTCAGCACCGCGGAACGACACACACGATCACACACGCTCACTACACGGTCTAATATACGACAAACCGAGGAGAAAACGGTTGACCAGCTCTATAGACTCAAACAGAAACGGTAAAGTCACAGTTGACCAGCTCTATAGACTCAGAAACGGTAACAAGTCCCACTTTAACAGAAGCACTTGTTGCTCACCTGCACCTGCGCGCGCGCCGTTCATCTTCAGCGCTTCACGCTCTCTCATCTGACGCCTGTGTTCGCAGACACACTCCTCCGGGAACTTTATAACACACTGATCCTGCAGCGGGACAGAGAGAGAGTAAGAGCCGGAGTGGGTTCAAGAGTGTCCGCCATGATGAGCCCATTCAGCGCTGAGTGAGTGACCCGGAGCCGAGCGGCCGCGAGCGCGCCTGCTTTATAAGGGACAGCTGGTGGGCGGGGCAACCACGGGACACGTGAACACGCCCACAAACACGAGCGCGCGCGCGCGATGCGAATGCACACAAACGGTCATTTTTGTATAAAACTTTATTATAAAATTACCTAGAAAAACAAGTTCAGCGTTTTTAATTCATTAACAAATTAAATTAATTATTTAGAAATTATCAAACATGTACTTGTTTTAAAATTCCAAACAGATATGTGCATAAATTGGTAACGTATAGGCCTATATAGCATACAAAAGCATACAAACAAACCCTTCTTTATTGACATAGGCTGACATTTCTGAAAAACACTCAGTTTGAGGAAACCATACGGGCAAGCCTTGAACATTTTATCATCATCAGACCTAAAAAGTGGATTGGTGAAGAATAAAAACTATTGTTTTCGGCCATGTCTGGTAGAACTAGACAGGTAAAACTAATTCCTTTTTACATTCCACACGTTTAAAAGTTGGCTTTAAGTTCACAAGCACATGATGTTACAGGAATCAGACAGAACAGGAAAATCAGCTCTTCGGACACACGCAGATCCTGTGACAGAAACACACCAGTGTTTCAATGACAATTTTCACCTGACATTTGGAGTCAGATTACAGGGGGATAAAAAGACTTTAGAAAGATGGCACTGGCAGCATCATTACTGTATTTTTACACAGAGATTGATAGGTGTGTGAGTTAAATCTGTTGACCTTAGTATCTTTGCTGCATTATACCAATGGTGAAAACGCACTGTTTTTACCGAAAGTTTGCATGCCTGTGACTCAAGAAGTAGGCCTATAGAGGGTATGCGCATGACGTCACCGTCGGCCGGAATGAATGCGGTCACGCCCACAAGTGGCAAAAAGACTGAGCGGCTGCATTTGTTTTCAGCGTGAATGCCGTGAAAATCACACAAAACACATCTAAAACGGGAAAGAGCTTTGCGATTGACTGTACAACTAGATTTGACCAGAAATCTGAGGTACTGTATATTTTTACAGACTGCAAAAAGCTACAGAACAGACTATATTCTGCATAATTGGATGTTTTTAAATAAACACTGACAAAAACTATACAAGTTTTAGGGCTGGACGATATGATGATATACAGTATAACATTAATGTAAGTGATCACTCGGATTTAGACCTATCTATATTGTATTTATATAAAACGTTTACAGGCAAATTTTCTTCATTTATTTCCCCGGCGTCGAAATCAGGCACATATAAATGTCAGGAAACACGATTCCTGGCTGCATGTCAATATCCATGGATCACTGGATCTTTGATAAGTTGTAAGGAACACTATATCGAGTCCAACTTTTAGTTTAAACTGATAGTTTGTTTTACTCGCGTTTTCGCAGTTTCCCCTATTAACTCCAGTCACGCAGCAGCTCTTTTGCCACTCAGTCCCGCTGAGGAGGGCGTGTTCCGGCGGGGAAGTGACGTTAATGCATTCCCTCTATTAAAGATATTTCACTATCTTTTTACAAATTCGTTTTTAACAATCATTTCTTTTGGTATGTTCATTAATTAAAGGCACAACATGGTTCAATCCCAGAGATATGGAGGTCTTGATGAGTAAATTTGATAAATTGTACACACTTTTAGTGGTAGAAAACCAAATGCGGGTCACTGCATTCAGCTGAATTATTGTGTTTAAAGCGGAATGTCTGAACAACAAATAATACTGAAGCTAGAAGTGTATTGATTGACCCATCTGAGAGGCACATAAATATGTTGTTGTGGGGTTGTAGTGAGAGCGACGTCAGTGAGGAGCAGCACTGCCTCCTGCTGGAGAGACACACACACCTGACACACACTCCAGCCTCTCCTCCTTCTGCAGAGAACACACCTGGTGCACACTGGAGCCTCGCTGGGGTTTCAGATCTGTTTCTGCTCCAGCATCTGTTCACACTGTCAGTCCAAATCCACGTGTATGTGAACTGAATCTGATCTAAGCGTGGAATAACACAAAAAACCTAACAGCAACTTAAAGGGGTCATATAATGTTACATGCACTTTTACAAGTTGATTGTACTGAAATGTGTGTTGGCAGTGCCTGTACACAACCATCATATAATGATAAAAATTCATCCAGTGGTTTTGTTTTAATCTCCTTATATGTTTTCCCCTGGCTCAAATCGAGCCGCCTGACCGTGTGACGTCACTAGATCGGACGCCCCTCCCACGATTGTTGATTGACAGCAGTGTTTCCACACAGACCCTCCCTGAGCGAGCTGTCATCATAGTCCGTCATTGATGATACGCTGGAGCAGAATGGCGTCTAAGCGATAGTGGTGTTCTGTTCTTGGGTGTAATAACGAACACAGTCATTTTGATGTTCCTAATTCCGACCCGCTGAAGACGCAGTGGCTGAGTTTTGTTTATGAAGGGAATATTCCCCACGATCAACGTCACTGCGTTCATGTTTGCGCGAATCATTTCTCAGCAGACTGCTTTATAAACGAGGGTCAGTATAAAGCTGGTTTTGCTAAGAAGCTGCTCCTGAAAAAAGAATCGGTACCAACCGTTCATGTTCCCTCTGCACCTCCAGAAGAAGTGAGTGTAAAGTTTTATTAACCTTTATATTAATCTTTGCAAATTGCGAAAAAAGTTTTTCATGACCATTAGTTGTAACGTCAATCTGTCAATAAACTAACGTATACATCAGTAAACACACAGTGTTCATATCTCACTACTCAACTCTGCCAGTGCATACAAAGGTAGATGAAAGTGGCATTACGTTAACCAACCATTCAGAAACGTCCTGTTCGAGCCATAAATGGTTAGTTCACCCAAAAATGAAGATTACTAACCCTAGGGTGAACTAACCCTTTAATTGTCGAACTTGGTTTAAACTGATACGGTTGCACAGATGTGTCCTCAGAGACTCCCGCTGCCATTCTCTCTCCAAAATACACCCTCAACTGTTGTCAAGGCAACACTCCACGTGCGCAGTATCTAAACGCCCGCAGAACAGAGGGGCGGAGTCAGCGAAGCTCATTATCATTGAAACGGCGTTCTGAAAACAGAGCTGTTTTTGACCAGGTAAAACTAGTGTTTTCTTACAATACTAATGCGAATTTTTAATAAAAGTATGTTACAAAGTTTTCATTTAGACCCTAAACATTCATATTAACTTGTACAAAAATGGCATTATATCATATGACCCCTTTAAATATCTCACAATTTGTGCGTTATAACTCGCAATTTCGAGTTTATATCACACAATTATGAAAAATGAAGTCAGAATTGCAAGTTATAATGTAAGAATTGTGAGATATAAACTTGCAGTTGTGAGATGAAATGTCACAATTACCTTTTTACTCTGTGGCGGACATAACTTCCATATGAAACAAATAGGTAAAAATAGGATTTGCTGAATATGATGATCGGTCTCTAAATGGATCTGCACAGAAATCAGATTCAGACGGACAGTCTGAAGGAGGCTTTAGTGAAGTAACAGCAGTTTGTTCAATCACGTGACTGTGAACATCAGTACTACTGAAGACTGACTGAACCAGCGTCACACACAGACACACACACACACACACACACACACTATCTCTCTCTCTCACACACACACTCTCTCTCTCACATACAAACACACACAAGCTAACTGAAGATTCAGTCACATAAACAGTTAATTTAACAAGTTCAGTCACATAAACAGTCTCAAAAATATTTTATTGAACAATCTTTTCATCTGAGTGTTGAACACAATCACAGGCTGCTAACAGTGTAGCTTAAAAAAAATAGTTGAACTTTTCTGTCTGTTACCTCTAATACACAATTTTTTTAAAAGTGCCTTAACACGTACATATTTGAAAATCATGTTTAAAGCCGGTTTATCTAAGGAAAGATTATAAATATATGACACATTTATCAGCTTAATGTAATTAAATACACACACACACACTGCATGAAATAAAGGAAGAGAGCAAGACTTTCACTATACTGACATATCCACTTCATGTTTATAAATGATTCATGTGTGATGTATGTGAGGTGTAGTGATGAAGATCAGTCCCATCTGGAGGTCTTCCTCCTCATGTATCTCTCTCCGTCGCTGTCCACGGCCTCGTACAGCGTCTGGTCGCTCTCTCTGATGGCGTGCAGATATCCGATGTACCCGACACACAGCGTGATGCTCAGCAGACCCATGGCCATCACCGCCTTATTCTGCAGGAGAGATCACCGTTACACAACATCATCAGATCACTGGGAGTGTCTCTATGTCACCGTTACACGACATCATCAGATCACTGGGAGTGTCTCTATGTCACCGTTACACGACATCATCAGATCACTGTGAGCGTCTCTATGTCACCGTTACACGACATCATCAGATCACTGTGAGCGTCTCTATGTCACTGTTACACGACATCATCAGATCACTGTGAGCGTCTCTATGTCACTGTTACACGACATCATCAGATCACTGTGAGTGTCTCTGTCACCGTTACACGACATCATCAGATCACTGTGAGCGTCTCTATGTCACTGTTACACGACATCATCAGATCACTGTGAGCGTCTCTATGTCACTGTTACACGACATCATCAGATCACTGTGAGTGTCTCTATGTCACTGTTACACGACATCATCAGATCACTGTGAGCGTCTCTACGTCACTGTTACATGACATCATCAGATCACTGTGAGCGTCTCTATGTCACTGTTACACGACATCATCAGATCACTGTGAGTGTCTCTGTCACCGTTACACGACATCATCAGATCACTGTGAGCGTCTCTATGTCACTGTTACATGACATCATCAGATCACTGTGAGCGTCTCTACGTCACTGTTACACGACATCATCAGATCACTGTGAGCGTCTACGTCACTGTTACACGACATCATCAGATCACTGCGAGCGTCTCTACGTCACTGTTACACGACATCATCAGATCACTGTTACATGACATCATCAGATCACTGTGAGCGTCTCTACGTCACTGTTACATGACATCATCAGATCACTGTGAGCATCTCTACGTCACTGTTACATGACATCATCAGATCACTGTTACACAACATCATCAGATCACTGTTACATGACATCATCAGATCACTGTGAGTGTCTCTACATCACTGTTACACAACATCATCAGATCACTGTGAGCATCTCTACGTCACTGTTACATGAGATCATCAGATCACTGTTACATGACATCATCAGATCACTGTGAGCATCTCTACGTCACTGTTACATGACATCATCAGATCACTGTGAGCATCTCTACGTCACTGTTACATGACATCATCAGATCACTGTGAGCGTCTCTACTTCACTGTTACACGACATCATCAGATCACTGTGAGCATCTCTACGTCACTGTTACGACATCATCAGATCACTGTGAGCATCTCTACGTCACTGTTACACGACATCATCAGATCACTGTTACACGACATCATCAGATCACTGTGAGCGTCTCCACGTCACTGTTACACAACATCATCAGATCACTGTTACACAACATCATCAGATCACTGTTACATGACATCATCAGATCACTGTGAGTGTCTCTACGTCACTGTTACACGACATCATCAGATCACCATTACACGACATCATCAGATCACTGTTACATGACATCATCAGATCACTGTGAACGTCTCTACGCCACTGTTACATGACATCATCAGATCACTGTTACACAACATCATCAGATCACTGTTACATGACATCATCAGATCACTGTGAGCGTCTCTACATCACTGTTACACAACATCATCAGATCACCGTTACACGACATCATCAGATCACTGTTACACGACATCATCAGATCACAGTGAGTGTCTATATGTCACTGTTACACGACATCATCAGATCACTGTTACATGACATCATCAGATCACTGTTACATGACATCATCAGATCACTGTGACCGTCTCTATGTCACTGTTACACGACATCATCAGATCACAGTGAGTGTCTCTATGTCACTGTTACATGACATCATCAGATCACTGTTACATGACATCATCAGATCACTGTGAGTGTCTCTACGTCACTGTTACATGACATCATCAGATCACTGTGAGTGTCTCTATGTCACTGTTACATGACATCATCAGATCACTGTGAGTGTCTCTACGTCACTGTTACACGACATCATCAGATCACTGTGAGTGTCTCTACGTCACTGTTACACGACATCATCAGATCACTGTTACATGACATCATCAGATCACTGTGAGTGTCTCTATGTCACTGTTACACGACATCATCAGATCACTGAGTGTCTCTACGTCACTGTTACATGACATCATCAGATCACTGTGAGTGTCTCTACGTCACTGTAACACGACATCATCAGATCACTGTGAGTGTCTCTACGTCACTGTTACACAACATCATCAGATCACTGTGAGTGTCTATGTCACTGTTACACGACATCATCAGATCACTGAGTGTCTCTACGTCACTGTTACATGACATCATCAGATCACTGTGAGTGTCTCTACGTCACTGTAACACGACATCATCAGATCACTGTGAGTGTCTCTACGTCACTGTTACACGACATCATCAGATCACTGTGAGTGTCTCTACGTCACTGTTACACGACATCATCAGATCACTGTTACATGACATCATCAGATCACTGTGAGTTTCTCTACGTCACTGTTACACGACATCATCAGATCACTGTTACACGACATCATCAGATCACTGTGAGCATCTCTACGTCACTGTTACATGACATCATCAGATCACTGTGAGTTTCTCTACGTCACTGTTACACGACATCATCAGATCACTGTTACACGACATCATCAGATCACTGTTACACGACATCATCAGATCACTGTGAGTGTCTCTACGTCACTGTTACATGACATCATCAGATCACTGTGAGTTTCTCTACGTCACTGTTACACGACATCATCAGATCACTGTGAGTGTCTCTACGTCACTGTAACACGACATCATCAGATCACTGTGAGTGTCTCTACGTCACTGTTACATGACATCATCAGATCACTGTGAGTGTCTCTACGTCACTGTTACACGACATCATCAGATCACTGTTACACGACATCATCAGATCACTGTGAGTGTCTCTATGTCACTGTTACACGACATCATCAGATCACTGTGAGCATCTCTACGTCACTGTTACATGACATCATCAGCTCACTGTGAGCGTCTCTACGTCACTTTTACACGACATCATCAGATCACTGTGAGCGTCTCTACGTCACTGTTACACGACATCATCAGATCACTGAGCGTCTCTACGTCACTGTTACACGACATCATCAGATCACTGTGAGTGTCTCTACGTCACTGTTACACGACATCATCAGATCACTGAGCGTCTCTACGTCACTGTTACACGACATCATCAGATCACTGTGAGTGTCTCTACGTCACTGTTACACGACATCATCAGATCACTGAGCGTCTCTACGTCACTGTTACACGACATCATCAGATCACTGTGAGTGTCTCTACGTCACTGTTACACGACATCATCAGATCACTGTGAGCGTCTCTACGTCACTTTTACACGACATCATCAGATCACTGTGAGTGTCTCTACGTCACTGTTACACGACATCATCAGATCACTGTGAGCGTCTCTATGTCACCGTTACACGACATCATCAGATCACTGTGAGTGTCTCTACGTCACTGTTACACGACATCATCAGATCACTGTGAGCGTCTCTACGTCACTGTTACATGACATCATCAGATCACTGTGAGTGTCTCTATGTCACCGTTACACGACATCATCAGATCACTGTGAGTGTCTCTACGTCACTGTTACATGACATCATCAGATCACTGTGAGTGTCTCTATGTCACTGTTACACGACATCATCAGATCACTGTGAGCGTCTCTATGTCACTGTTACACGACATCATCAGATCACTGTGAGCGTCTCTACGTCACTGTTACACGACATCATCAGATCACTGTGAGTGTCTCTACGTCACTGTTACATGACATCATCAGATCACTGTGAGTGTCTCTACGTCACTGTTACACGACATCATCAGATCACTGTGAGTGTCTCTACGTCACTGTTACACGACATCATCAGATCACTGTGAGTGTCTCTACGTCACTGTTACACGACATCATCAGATCACTGTTACATGACATCATCAGATCACTGTGAGTGTCTCTACGTCACTGTTACACGACATCATCAGATCACTGTTACACGACATCATCAGATCACTGTGAGTGTCTCTACGTCACTGTTACACGACATCATCAGATCACTGTGAGTGTCTCTACGTCACTGTTACACGACATCATCAGATCACTGTTACATGACATCATCAGATCACTGTGAGTGTCTCTACGTCACTGTTACACGACATCATCAGATCACTGTTACACGACATCATCAGATCACTGTGAGTGTCTCTACGTCACTGTTACACGACATCATCAGATCACTGTGAGTGTCTCTACGTCACTGTTACATGACATCATCAGATCACTGTGAGTGTCTCTACGTCACTGTTACACGACATCATCAGATCACTGTTACATGACATCATCAGATCACTGTGAGTGTCTCTACGTCACTGTAACACGACATCATCAGATCACTGTGAGTGTCTCTACGCAGGGCTCAACATAAAAAAAAATCCCCACTGGCCCCCGGGGCCAGTAGATCAGATTTTTGCTGGCCCCTTCTATATTTTGACTGGCCCAGAAAGAAATACAAGGAAAAGCACTTTTCCATTAAACTGTATTTATTGTATACATTAGGATTAATCAAAACAGTGAAGGGAGTTCAGGAATTAAGAGAGAGCCCCTGCGGAGACATGCAAAAATAACCAAATTTCAGCGTCCAGTAGATTATTTGTCAATACCTGCTCTCTCCTCATCTCGATCACTCTCTCCTCATCTCGATCACTCTCTTTTTTTCTCAGTCTCCTCATCTTACTTATTAAAGCTAAAGTTATTCACTCAAGAGCTGTGAGTGATTTTCTTTTTGCCTTTTGTTGTTTGATTTGCAGTAATGGCGCAATCGTCCGCATGTTTATTAGACTGCTTCCCCTTTAAGAACGAGTGCAGATCTACTAGTCTACTGATGCACCATATTTTCTCCCAACTATTTCCATAACTGCGTCCATTTTAGACATAAACTGTTTAAGTGAATCTCCAAGCCAGTCATTTTGACATATTTGTGTGTACATTTGATCGTTTAGACGCGCACATGAAGCACAAAGTATACTTGTCTCGTTGCGGTCTGTTTCGGAGCGCGTGCCCCATTGGGAACAGCATCTCTTGCGCCGATTTTTGTGCTTTTAATAGCCCCTTTTATTATTAAACGCGCCCCGCAATTTAGCAACAGAAGAGACTGCATTTTAGAACAATCACCGATCGTGCTGATTCTATCTTAAAGTTTGAGTTAAGGAGAAATGACAGCGTGCTACTGTACTGCTGTGATGGGAAGGACGTAGACAGAATGCAGTTTTTAATGGTTTTACCTCAAATATATTCTATAATCTTTGGAAGCCGAAATCTAAAATAAAATCATACTACCGGTAATATGACAGATCTAAAGTGTAACCATAACTTGAATGTTTAGTTCTGTCCTCCGTCAGGTGTTGTGCGCACTGTGGCACCGCGTGAGCTCTCTCTCGAGCTCTCTCTCGAGCTTCTGGACTGCGCGAATAGCAAAATGCATTACAGACAAATGGTTTAATTTTCTTATATATAGAAATGGCTGGCGACTCAGCGAGATGGTAAAAACAAAACGCTAACATCTTTATAGCAATAATAAATGATAGCCTACATGTATTTCTCCAGTACCGACAGCAATAACAATAATGTCCGAGCTAATTGATACAGCGGTCTTTCAAAATGCAGTCCCGTTTAATACCGCGTTTCGGTACCCATCCATCCCTACCAGGTGTACTGTGTTTTCCATAACACTAGAAATGTCCTCTTTCTCGTATTAGCTTCGTAGTTCTTTGACATTTTAACACGTTATAAATAACCTGAAGTAACATTGACGCTCTTCGCGCCACACTGTGTATGACGTTTGCTGTTTGTTTTGCTGATGGCCCGCGCGGGCAAGTGACTGGCCAATCAACTACCCCGACATACTCTTTTACTGGCCCCGGGCCATCGGGCCATTGCTTATGTCGAGCCCTGCTCTACGTCACTGTTACATGACATCATCAGATCACTGTGAGTGTCTCTACGTCACTGTTACAAGACATCATCAGATCACTGTTACATGACATCATCAGATCACTGTGAGTGTCTCTATGTCACTGTTACACGACATCATCAGATCACTGTTACATGACATCATCAGATCACTGTGAGTGTCTCTACGTCACTGTTACATGACATCATCAGATCACTGTTACACGACATCATCAGATCACTGTTACACGACATCATCAGATCACTGTTACACGACATCATCAGATCACTGTGAGCGTCTCTACGTCACTGTTACATGATATCATCAGATCACTGTTACATGACATCATCAGATCACTGTGAGCGTCTCTACGTCACTGTTACATGACATCATCAGATCACTGTTACATGACATCATCAGATCACTGTGAGTGTCTCTATGTCACTGTTACACGACATCATCAGATCACTGTTACATGACATCATCAGATCACTGTGAGTGTCTCTACGTCACTGTTACATGACATCATCAGATCACTGTTACATGACATCATCAGATCACTGTGAGTGTCTCTATGTCACTGTTACACGACATCATCAGATCACTGTTACACGACATCATCAGATCACTGTGAGTGTCTCTATGTCACTGTTACACGACATCATCAGATCACTGTTACACGACATCATCAGATCACTGTGAGTGTCTCTATGTCACTGTTACACGACATCATCAGATCACTGTTACATGACATCATCAGATCACTGTGAGTGTCTCTATGTCACTGTTACACGACATCATCAGATCACTGTTACATGACATCATCATATCACTGTGAGTGTCTCTACGTCACTGTTACATGACATCATCAGATCACTGTGAGTGTCTCTATGTCACCGTTACACGACATCATCAGATCACTGAGCGTCTCTATGTCACTGTTACATGACATCATCAGATCACTGTGAGTGTCTCTATGTCACTGTTACACGACATCATCAGATCACTGTGAGTGTCTCTACGTCACTGTTACATGACATCATCAGATCACTGTGAGTGTCTCTACGTCACCGTTACACGACATCATCAGATCACTGAGCGTCTCTATGTCACTGTTACACGACATCATCAGATCACTGAGCGTCTCTACGTCACTGTTACACGACATCATCAGATCACTGTGAGTGTCTCTACGTCACTGTTACACGACATCATCACGTCACTGTTACACGACATCATCAGATCACTGTGAGCGTCTCTACGTCACTGTTACACGACATCATCAGATCACTGTGAGCGTCTCTATGTCACTGTTACACGACATCATCAGATCACTGTGAGCGTCTCTACGTCACTGTTACACGACATCATCAGATCACTGTGAGTGTCTCTACGTCACTGTTACACGACATCATCAGATCACTGTGAGCGTCTCTACGTCACTGTTACATGACATCATCAGATCACTGTGAGCATCTCTACGTCACTGTTACACGACATCATCAGATCACTGTTACACGACATCATCAGATCACTGTGAGCGTCTCTACGTCACTGTTACACGACATCATCAGATCACTGTGAGCGTCTCTACGTCACTGTTACATGACATCATCAGATCACTGTGAGCGTCTCTACGTCACTGTTACATGACATCATCAGATCACTGTGAGCGTCTCTACGTCACTGTTACACGACATCATCAGATCACTGTGAGCGTCTCTACGTCACTGTTACATGACATCATCAGATCACTGTGAGCATCTCTACGTCACTGTTACATGACATCATCAGATCACTGTGAGTGTCTCTACGTCACTGTTACACGACATCATCAGATCACTGTGAGCGTCTCTACGTCACTGTTACATGACATCATCAGATCACTGTGAGCATCTCTACGTCACTGTTACACGACATCATCAGATCACTGTTACACGACATCATCAGATCACTGTGAGCGTCTCTACGTCACTGTTACATGACATCATCAGATCACTGTGAGTGTCTCTACGTCACTGTTACATGACATCATCAGATCACTGTGAGTGTCTCTATGTCACTGTTACACGACATCATCAGATCACTGTGAGTGTCTCTATGTCACTGTTACATGACATCATCAGATCAATGATTAACCTGACCATAATTAATCACACAAATGACACGTTTATAAATCAAAACAAAAGGTAAGATGAATAAACCATTTCAGTTTTTATGGTGTGAATTGTAAAAATGAATTACGTTATTCTTGTCAATCAGCTGTAGTGTAGTTTTAACAATAAAAATGTAAAACATATAAAGTCACAATTATTAGTAATATATATAATATATATATGATAAAAGTCAAAATTGTGACATACTAAGGAATCGAAAGTATACAAAAAGCCGAAATTATGACACATTAAAGAAGTCAAAACAATGACTTTGGTACTTTGTAACATCATAATTTCGTCTTTTAAGTTATAATTTCGATTTACTGTCATCATTTCGACTTCTTAATCTCATAATCATGACTTTCCACCTCATAAAAACGACTTGTCATGACTTATGTCATAATACTGATTTTGAGAAGCATGTGTGTGTTTCTCTGGTCTCCTGTCGCAGTGAGTGGCTGTATGAAGCCGCAGTAAGAGAAGCCCTGGCTGGCAGTATGTGTGCACTAGAGACGGGTGTGTGATCACTCGCCGGCCTGATGAAGAGCTCGGGGTTGACGGCGCGGAACAGAGAGGTGGTGTTGAGGCCGCGGAGGCCGGGGCTCCTGTAGCTGCTGTCCGGCTGTCGAGCGCCTGATCCCCCGCTGCCGCCGCTGTCCTGCGGGGGGGTCCCCATCTCCTCTCACACACACTCACAGCTGTGGAGCGGAGCGCAGAAATCACAGTCGAACACACGCTGAACGATAGTAAACACTACTTCTTCTTCTTCGAGGTCTTCGGCAGCTCTCCTCCACATGTCGCATTACCGCCCCCTGCTGTTCTGTGGTCAAGCCGCTTTATTTTAGTCTCCGTTCCTCCCTCGCGCACTATCTGCTAATTTTAGTCATTCCCAGACCTGATAATTACATATGTATTTATTATGTCCATGAATTTAATTTATCATTGCCCTCCACCCTTTATATCTCCTGTACCCGAGTCACGTGTCCTTCTGTGTCCTTCATGGTCCGCATGAGGTTCAAGATATTTTGACCCACAGGAAGACGAAAGAAACAACAGCGCTCTCTGGTGTTGATGAGTGTGAAGGGATTTTATTTTTTTAATAATGATATTATGAATGATATCTTTACTCATGAAAATATATAGCTGGATTTTAGCATATACCCCTCGCAGACATCCTCTACAAGATTAAACCCCCTGCATTCATCAATATATGGCTTTATATTGGGTATCTAAATAGAGTTAAAGCCCTTAAGAAAAATATTAATATTGACAATATTTTATTTGACATCCCATCAATAGTCTGACACAGTACAGGGCAAACTGATCACAATTACACCTCGATGAGCTCAACAGACTATATTAGAGTCCTTATATCTCCATATATTATGTTTTAGATTATATTTCAATGCATTGTTCTGGTTTTTCCTCTTTATTTACAACAATACTTGCACTGTCTGCTATATTGGTCCCTCAAGCTGAGAAATAAAGGGACAAAGAGCTTTCATGTGTAAAGTTGATTATGTTTCCTGTTGACATTAGATTGATTTCATCAGTGTGTGTTTACGCAGCTTCAGTCCGAGTGTTTATAATGTGTTATTGAGCAATCATTATTAATGTGCATTTAGACACACACTTTCATTAACGTCTGTGGTTTTTTTACCTTCCTCTTATTGTTCTTATTGTTTGCTTTATGTACGTTGATGAATTAATAATTGTATTTCCTTCACAATGTAGTGATTGTGATCAATATCCTCTCATAGGTTTAATACTTAAATCTGAATGATGTGAACGTGTCTCTGTATAACAGGACAGACTGATTCAAGATTCAAGAACTTTATTTGCCATTTGTGTTTGCACACATAGGAACTCTTGTGCGGATGTTACTCAGAGAGTCAAGTCAAGTTTAAAAAGACACACAAGGAAGACATACATCTTTCTATAAAAACATATACGTTGTAAATTGCACAAACCCATTAAAAATGTAAATTTGCATTTATAAATTGCAAAAGTATATTTCATATTGCATATTGCCCAGGCCCCCAGAGACAACCTGATATGATATAATATATTTTAATACAAAGTTACGTTATAATTAAATAAATAAATAAAATGCACAGGTGTATTGCACAGGTATGTTACACAGGCCCTGGGGACAATAGTTTATTTAGTTTTGGCCAAGAGTCTCACTGTGGCTGGGAAGAGCTCTTATAAAACCGTGTTCAATTTGTGATAATGCTGTCCGCTCGTCTGTGCCTGAGATTGTATGTACAATTTTTGTGTATGCGCAGGGAGTGAGCTGGATGTAATGTGTCTCTGATAACTCTGTCCGCTGTTTTCTGACAGCGCTGTGTGTAGATTGTGTCCACGGAGGGGAGTTCTGTTCTAATAATCCTCTCTGCAGTCTTTATGACTCTTTGCAGAGCCTTCCTCCCTGTCTGTGTGGTGTTTCCATACCATACCGCAATGCCTGTGGTGAGGACTCTCTATCAGTCCTCGACAGAGGGCGACAGTGCAGACCAGCCTGATGAAATACAGTCTCTGCTGGGCTTTTTTCACTGTGGCAGCAGTGTTCACAGTCCAGTCCATGATCACTTCTCTTGTCTTCTCTGCGTTAAGGCATAGATCATTCACCTCACCATAGGCATAAATGTCGTTCACCAAACTCCTGTAGCCCGACTCGTCCCCCCCCCCCCCTTAATGAGACCCAGAATGGTGGTATCATCCGCATACTCAATGATGATGGTATTGTCCTGGGTGGAGACACAATCGTGTGTGTACAGGGTGAATAGTTTAGGACTGAGGCAGCAGCCTTGTGGTGATCCTGTGCTGACGATGAGCTCTGCGGACACCCTCTTTCCCATCCTCTCCACATGTGGTCTTTCAGTCAGGAGATCCAGGATCCAGTTACAGGTGGGAGTCGGGACGCCGAGGTCAGCTTCTCAGTCAGCCTACCCGGGCGGATGGTATTAAAAGCCGAACTATAATCCAGAAACTGACATATGTTCCTCTGCTGTCCATGTGTTGCAGGATGTGGTGTAGAGCAATGGCCACTGAGCGGTTGGGGCGGTAGGCGACCTGGAGGGGGTCGATCGTGCCCGGGACCATGTGATTGATGTGTGTGAGGAACCAGATTTTCTAAACACTTCATGGCTACTGGCGTAAGTGCCACTGGCCTGAAATCATTCATGGTAGACGGATTTGGCTTTTTTGGAACTGGTACAACGATGGAGGATTTAAAAATACGGGGGACTACTGCTTGGTTTAGAGACGGGTTGAAAATGTCTACGTACACACCAGTGAGTTGTTCTGCGCAGGCCTTCAAGACTCCAACGGCCTTGTGGGGGTTCACCTGCCTCAGAGCTTTCCGGACCTGTGTGGGTGAAAAACAGTGTCCGTGGGGTCAGGGCCGTAGCTAGAGAATCCGGGGCCCCCTGAAAAAATATTGATGTGGGCCCCCCCACCACCCTACACCAATATATTGTATGCGTACTGTACAATATATGAGCATGGAGGCCCACATGTAATTATAGGGTTTTCTTACAGAGTAACATAGCAGATAACAAATAAATGTAAATAAAGGTTTTTAATGACCATCAGCAAAAGCAAAATACACGGATATAACATTAAATATAAAAGCAAATAAACAGCAAACACTAAAACAAATTTTCCTTCAGTAATAAACATTGAAAGAAACTACGAAAATTATACGATTCATTATTATATGTATATCGGTTTGCTTGATTTTTAACCTTTGATGACCTTACACGTCACTTCACCTAGGATAAACCAAAATCCCATTGTCTGACCTTTTTGTTGGCAAAGTCACTGATTATGTCCTTGAAGTCCAGCTGTCTGCTTAGCTGGCTTTCAATTGAAAGTCTGGCAAGGCTATTTAACCTCTCTTGAGTTTGGGTAGACCTGAGATGAGAAGTTTCAACTTGCTGAAAGCCCTTTCTGCACCAGAAACAGAGACAGGTAGAGTGCAGAAGATGCGCACTGCAACGCACACTTCTCCAAAAATGCTCTGGAGCTGCATTCTGTAGACTGAATTCAGCAGGTCGAGAGGAGACTGACAGTCTGCAAACGTGGCATTATCACTTCATCCTCAAAGCCTGCGGTAAGATCCTCTGTATATTTGCTCACTAATGAGTGGCAAGCTGGGTGAATCTGATCTTCTTCTAAGTCTTTTAACTTTAAGATTGCAGAAAACTCTTCATATATCTTTGCAGTGGTTTGGAAGCGGGTATCCAAGGCAGAGATTATATTATCCAATGCGACAAGGAACACATTGTTCCGAAACCAAATTTCTTCTGTCTCCTGTTGGTTTGCATCCTCTGAACTCTGACTCTCGTCTGCAAACTTCTTTCTCCTTCTCTTGTGGTGGACTGGAAACCCCCTGGGCACATCCATAGCTTCTGCAGTGAGGGAGGCTTCTGCAAAAAGATTATCCCACGAGTTTCGAAAAACTCCCATCTCTTCTTTCAGTTCCTGTATGTTGTCTATTTCAACTTCCATAGAAATTTTCCCCGATTGCAGAATTAGGTTTCGGTCTTCAATAGACTGCAGGGTTTTCTTCCATACAGTGAGAAGAACTATGGCTTTGAAGGACATGAAGTACTGTTTTGAACCACTGGCCTCAGACCTAGCTTCATTTGTTAAACTGCACTTATCACAGATGGTGTCCAGAGCTTCTATAACTGATGGCAAGTGGTTTGTAACAGGTTTAACTGCAGCTATGCGTGCACTCCACCTGGTCCCTGACAAGCGTTGAAGGGAGCAAACAGTCTGACTTTTAAGGATTGCCCACCGCTCTGGACTTGCACTGAAGAGATTGTATAAGCGGTTCAAACAGCCAAAAAATGTGGACACCTCAAGACATGACTCTGCTGCTTGTACACCAACAAGATTCAGAGAGTGTGTGGCACATGGGGAATATGTAGCAAGAGGGTTTATTTTCTTTATTTCAGCCTGAACCCCTTTCACTTTGCCTGACATATTTGCCCCATTGTCAAATCCTTGTCCCCTGCAATCTGAAATATCAATGCAATGCTCCTCCAAAGTCTTCAATATCATTTCTGATATTTCGCGTCCAGTCTTTCCATTGAAAGCCTTGAAGTGTAAAAAACGCTCAATTATCTCCCACTGATTGTTCTCTTTCTTTGCTACATATCTTAACAGAATCACATTCTGCTCCATATGAGAAATGTCAGGAGTTGCATCACAGATCACAGAATAATAAATTGCATGCTCCCTTTCCTTCAATATTTCTTTCAAGACCTTTTCTCCACAGATCTCAATAAATTCATTTTGTGATTCTGGACTAAGGTAATGTGTCATTCTTGCATCTGTCTTCCTATCTGACACTTTTTGCAAATGATCACTGAGCAGAGGATCATAACGAGCCAACAGCCCTAATGTGCCAAGGAAGTTACCATTGTGAACATCACCTAAATTGTCTGTGGTCCCTCTGAATGGCAAGTTTCTTGATGCCAAAAAAAGTGTGACATCTAATATTCTTTCAAGAATTGCTTTGTTTTTTTCAACTTCCAGTTGTATTTGTTTTTGCAAGCTGCTATCTATTCCTTTTGCCTCTATCATAGAATATTTCAGATTTTTCCATTTGAGGTAGCATGCTTTGTGTGCCTTACTTGCTTCATGGTCAGGGAATTTGTTGTACATTCTCCGCCATTTTAGATCTACTGTTTTGTACCCTTCTTTAGTGTTTAGCGCACTAGATGTTTTTCTGAGGTTATCCTGTGAAAAGAGCATGCATGGCACACAATACAATGAATCCATGCTTGGACTGTACGTCAACCAGTCTCTCTTCTGTTTTTCTCGCCCATTTGCTGACTTACTGAACTGGAGATACTCTGGAAATGTCTTGCCTTCTGAATCCTTGGGCATAATAGTTTTCAGGTCTGTCTGACTGGTAGTGGCTAGCTTTCTAACGATCACCTCACGCTCACGATCTGTTAACCTCTCTGGCCATAATCCTGGATCAGTTTTCAAAAAATCTCCTGTGACTGTGTCCTGACTGGTGCTACTTTCAGCTTCTTCACTTTGACCTTCACTAACTGATGTTGGCCTACTGTCATGCATTTGCTGGGTTGAGGAACCTGTCTCTGTAGACAACAAATACCATAACTTAGATAGTCCAATTCAGTTCAGTTAAAATAGATGTGACTTGTAAATATATTAAATATAAATAATAAAGTGATTCCTGACAAGTTAATATACCCAGTGAGTATCTTAAAATTATATAAGATTACAACTAATAAAAATTAACAAAAAGCTAAAAAAAATAAAATAATAAAAATAAATAAAAAAAAGGAACATAAAAATAATGTTTTTTTTCCCAATCAGTCTGTTATAATTAATAATCAAAAAGTAAACATTTAGAAATTGACAAGAATGTAGTCAAATTTCTTATGTATTTTAATAAAGATAATATGGAACTGGTAATATAATATTAAAATAAAGCTCATACATTTGATTCAAGTGCAGTATGTTGTATTCGTGTTTCTTGATGAAACATCATCAGCTGGCAGGTCATAGATATGCATAATGCAATGCTTCGTGACTCGTGTACAATTTTGAACTATTTACAGTAAAAAATACAGGGATTTTGACCGCGTAATCATTTAGTCGATTGTTGTGCGCATTGCGCACCGATAATGAAAAGTGACAGAACCCGGCAGGCTGTAGTGTAGACGGTAGTTTACTTATTCCCAGCGAAATAACAATACACTAACCTGTCTTAAAGAATGTCTTTATCGACTGGGATCCAACAACTCTCCTGGCCTCCCTGTCCGTCTTTTCGTGGCGTTTCTGATAACCTGACTTATATATTTTTTTTTCCCGACATATTTCAGTCAGTCAGTTCCACCAGTTTAACGTCTTCAGGCAATGCCGCCTCAACTCTGATTGGTTCTCTTCACGAGCTGGGGTGGGACTTACAATTTTATTGGGTCCATCTGATGTTTGTCACTGACTGAATAATTAATAAATAGATCGGAGTCATCGGACTAAACCATTTTTAGGGAGGTAAGAGAAGCAGATATTTGGAAAAATTATTTAACCAAATTGCATGTTTTTGTGGTTTTTATTTCAAATCTCAGGCATACAACTAATATAAATATTATAAGTATTCATGCAACAGTGGCCTATAGTATAACTGCTGGCATTTGTCAAGTCAAGTCAAGTCACCTTTATTTATATAGCGCTTTTTACAATACAGATTGTATCAAAGCGCTTCACAGTGATAACATGAAAACAATATAACAAAGTTTGTTTCTAAAAGATATTGCGTCAACGTCCACCTTAAGTAAGGCAGATCAATAATATTATTGAATATTAAATGTCCCCAACTAAGCAAGCCAAAAGCCAAGGCAACAGTGGCAAGGAACCAAAACTCCATCAGGGACAGAATGGAGAAAAAAACCTTGGGAGAAACCAGACTCAGTCGGGGGGCCAGTTCTCCTCTGGCCAACGAAGGAACAGTGCATGATTCGGGCAGCATTACAAGTCAGATTGGATCGGAACATTTAGAGTATTTTTTGGAAGTCCAAGTATGCACGCCGGTCTTAAGACGAGTTGTTGAGGATCAGTGCCGTCCACCATAGAGAGTCCATATCGCCCGTGTTGAGTCGTCACTTCATAGGCTTTGTGATTGGAGCATCTGAAGTCTCCGTGAGAGGCTGGATACAAACTGGAGCTGACGAACGCCATTTTCTCGGGACTCGCGTCCCGAGATAACAGCAGAAAAGCAAAGGGAAAATAATTAGCGTAGCTGCTGTTCATACTGATGATTTCCATAACACAGGCGTAGATGACAAAACATGAAGACAGTGACTCTTGCGTCCCAAAATCACCCCCCTCCGTCCCCCACTCAACTCAGCCCAGCTTACTGACCTCTACGTCCCTCCTGCTGCTGAGACCTAACCACAATCTCACAATCTCTCCGCAACCCAACCATACGCGCCAACCCGTTGACTAAGGCTGTCGAGCCCCACTGGTGCGTGAATAGGCAGTTTCAGTGGACAACGGTTCCGTATGGCATACTACCTACCGCAACACAATATCTGCCCAACCACCCGTCATTCACGCAATATACACAGGAACGTAATGACTGCAATATTATGCAACCTATACAGATAACCTACAGTCTCTTCAAGTTTTATAGTATTAAATGCATTTGATCTGATTCAGCAGTATTATAAAAGGTAAGCATTATGTAAATGCTTGGCTGAAGAGATGCGTCTTTAATCTAGTTTTGAACTGGGACAGCGAGTCAGAGCCTCGAACAATATCAGGAAGGCTATTCCAGAGTTTAGGAGCTAAATGTGAGAACGCCCTCCCTCCTTTAGTGGACTTAGATATCCTAGGAATGACTAGAAGCCTCGAATTTAGTGATCTTAAAGAACGCGGTGGATTGTAGGGCGATAGAAGGTCCATTAAATACACAGGAGCTAGACCATTTAGGGCTTTATAGGTCAGTAGTAGTACTTTGTAATTGATACGGAACTTGATAGGTAACCAGTGTAGAGATGATAAAATTGGTGTTATATGATCATATTTTCTTGACCTAGTAAGAACTCTAGCGGCTGCATTTTGCACTAACTGTAGCTTGTTTATTGAGGATGCAGGACAACCGGCTAATAAAGCATTACAGTAATCTAGTCTCGAGGTCATGAATGCATGAACTAACTTTTCTAAGTTAGTTAGTACTTTTGTAAGACACATCGTGTGTAAATTCATAAGTCGACAGCATTGCTGAGTATTTCCTGCTTAAAACTGCAGTGAACCAAAGACAGTCTCAAACACACGGTTTGAAATCGCTGGTGTTTCTGACGTCACAAACGACCTTGTAACCAATCAGATCAACGTGTGATCGTCAACCAGTGGATCTCTGAGCTGAGTGAGTGAGTGGAGGCGGGGCTCATTTGCATATTCATAGAACATATTTTAAAACAGGAGGAATTATTTTCAAGGAAAAAACATTTAAATATGTAATTTTGGTGATCAAAAATGAGTTTTAAGTGATACAATTATTGACTACAGGGGGACTTTAACATATAATAATAATCCATGATCCTTGACTCATTTCTCCTTTATATGTAAAAAAAAAAACATACATCATCACCTTCTCATTTGAAACAAACAAACAAAAAACGCTCGCCCCTCACTCTCCACTTGAACACCATCGCCTGCGTGTCAAGCGATAAAAACTCTCTATAAAGGTAAGATGAGTATTTTTCATTTTATCTTAACCAAGGTTTGCTTTTATGTAATTGTAAAATTCTGAAAGATGTAAGAATTAAAGGGGCACTCCACCCATTTGCATTAAGCTTTCCATTGTTAGAAACCTAGTCATAGTATTGAATGGTCGTGCAACACTCTCTCATTTTCCCCTGAGACGAGAGAAATCCGCTATTTACCCTTTTCACTTCCTCCTACAATGACGCAAAAATCGTCATTTTACGTCATTGTAGGAGGAAGTGTAAGAAGGGGGGATTTCTCTAAAGACTACAAGCACTAGATCCCACCCTTTCAAACCCGCCCATAGGTTGGACCTAATGCGCTAACAGAGCTATCACAGATCAGTGGGTGGGACTTCACTTGTAAATACTGAAATCAATATCAGCCATCTTGTTTATAAGCTAAGCTAACAAGCACTGTGGAGATAGGAAGTTATGACAATGACGGAAGAAACTAAACACGATATGGAAGTAGAGGATTTTGAAATTCTGCTGCTCGAATCCGCTGTTCGTGGCTATCTTTACGAGCCGCAATATAGTGAAGAGCAGCTGAGGCTGCTGGAGGAACAGGAGGCGGACGAGGAGCCCGGGCTGGCTCGAGCTGGGCGGACTGGAGCGGACGAGGAGCCCGGACGGGTTCGAGCTGGGCGGACTGGAGCGGACGAGGAGCCCGGACGGGTTCGAGCTGGGCGGACTGCTGGTGCCTGTGCTCTCGGTCGAGGAGCCCGGGCTGGCTCGAGCTGGGCGGACTGGAGCGGTCGAGGAGCCCGGGCTGGTTCGAGCTGGGCGGACTGGAGCGGTCGAGGAGCCCGGGCTGGCTCGAGCTGGGCGGACTGGAGCGGTCGAGGAGCCCGGGCTGGTTCGAGCTGGGCGGACTGGAGCGGTCGAGGAGCCCGGAGTGGCTCGAGCTGGGCGGACTGCTGGTGCCTGTGCTCTCGGTCGAGGAGCCCGGGCTGGCTCGAGCTGGGCGGACTGGAGCGGACGAGGAGCCCGGAGTGGCTCGAGCTGGGCGGACTGGAGCGGTCGAGGAGCCCGGGCTGGCTCGAGCTGGGCGGACTGGAGCGGACGAGGAGCCCGGAGTGGCTCGAGCTGGGCGGACTGGAGCGGTCGAGGAGCCCGGGCTGGTTCGAGCTGGGCGGACTGCTGGTGCCTGTGCTCTCGCTGTGCGCTACGGACACAGATAGAGTCCGTCTACTGCAGAGAATTTCAACGATAGCAATTTCTCCTGGACGAAATCTCTGAATCAGACGAGCACACGGACGTTTGTGTTGTGATGTGAACCATCCTAGTGTCGCACCGCATATGTTCTGACTGAACATCCAGGTATCATGCAATAATTCACCTTATAGAAAGAAATACAAACGAGGAGTAATTCGCAAATGAGTTTGCCAATGTAACGGAGTTCGTTGTTGTGGGAAGAAGGAGGCGGGAACCGGCGAACATTTAAACATTTTAATAGTAAAATAAACAAATACAAAACAAAAGTATAAGCCAGCAGGCACACACAACAGAAAGAAAACATAAAATCAGGCCTGTTCCTTTTGTGCTTCCGCTCCTCCGTGAGAGATATGAGACCGCTGCGTCTCACAGGTGTCATTCATTATCACTCGCGTCGTCCTCTCACCCTCGTCCTGCTCGCCACAGCCAACTAACTAGACATTTTGTGTGAAATGATTTTTAAACTCTTTTGGCAGCTAGCCTTGTAGACGGAAGAGTGATTTCTCTGATGTTTGCGCGCTGTTCTGGATTAGTGGGAGTGGCTTGCGGAGCTGTGCAATGTGGTGCATTGTGGGAGTTGTTGTCTTACATACAAATGCGCCCTAAAGTTATTTTCTGTCTTTTCTCGGTCAAGAGGGCACCAAATTCAAAATTTCTTTTACATTTCGACTACATATATGACCCACTTTCAATAAAGATGAATGTTGAAATGGGTGGAGTGACACTTTAATGAACTTAACGAAGCCAGCCGAACTACCGCTGATAAACAGCTACAGACTATAGTTGTGTGTGTCTCTCTTATCTGACACACAGACACAGAGTTCATGGAAGATCTGAATCAGGTGTTAAACAGTCGAGACACGTCACGCGGACCGAAGATAGATCGATTGATAGATAGATAGTGGGCTAACATACAGGGCCCCAGTGGGCTAACATACAGGGCCCCAGTGGACTTACATACAGGGCCCCAGTGGACTTACATTCAGGGCCCCAGTGGACTTACATACAGGGCCCCAGTGGACTTACATACAGGGCCCCAGTGGACTTACATACAGGGCCCCAGTGGACTTACATACAGGGCCCCAGTGGACTTACATACAGGGCCCCAGTGGACTTACATACAGGGCCCCAGTGGGCTTACATACAGGGCCCCAGTGGGCTTACATACAGGGCCCCAGTGGGCTAACATACAGGGCCCCAGTGGGCTAACATATAGGGCCCCAGTGGGCTAACATACAGGGCCCCAGTGGGCTAAGATACAGGGCCCCAGTGGGCTAACATACAGGGCCCAGTGGGCTAACATACAGGGCCCCAGTGGGCTTACATACAGGGCCCCAGTGGGCTTACATACAGGGCCCCAGTGGGCTTACATACAGGGCCCCAGTGGGCTAACATACAGGGCCCCAGTGGGCTAACATACAGGGCGCCAGTGGGCTAACATACAGGGCCCCAGTGGGCTTACATACAGGGCCCCAGTGGGCTAACATACAGGGCCCCAGTGGGCTTACATACAGGGCCCCAGTGGACTTACATACAGGGCCCCAGTGGGCTTACAAACAGGGCCCCAGTGGACTTACATACAGGGCCCCAGTGGACTTACATACAGGGCCCCAGTGGACTTACATACATGGCCCCAGTGGACTTACATACAGGGCCCCAGTGGACTTACATACAGGGCCCCAGTGGACTAACATACAGGGCCCCAGTGGGCTTACATACAGGGCCCCAGTGGGCTAATATACAGGGCCCCAGTGGGCTTACATACAGGGCCCCAGTGGGCTAACATACAGGGCCCCAGTGGGCTAACATACAGGGCCCCAGTGGGCTTACATACAGGGCCCCAGTGGGCTAACATACAGGGCCCCAGTGGGCTAACATACAGGGCCCCAGTGGGCTAACATACAGGGCCCCAGTGGGCTAACATACAGGGCCCCAGTGGACTTACATACAGGGCCCCAGTGGGCTTACATACAGGGCCCCAGTGGGCTAACATACAGGGGCCCAGTGGGCTTACATACAGGGCCCCAGTGGACTAACATACAGGGCCCCAGTGGGCTTACATACAGGGCCCCAGTGGGCTTACATACAGGGCCCCAGTGGGCTTAGATACAGGGCCCCAGTGGGCTTACATACAGGGCCCCAGTGGGCTAACATACAGGGCCCCAGTGGGCTTACATACAGGGCCCCAGTGGGCTAACATACAGGGCCCCAGTGGGCTTACATACAGGGCCCCAGTGGACTAACACACAGGGCCCCAGTGGGCTTACATACAGGGCCCCAGTGGGCTAACATACAGGGCCCCAGTGGGCTTACATACAAGGCCCCAGTGGGCTAACATACAGGGCCCCAGTGGGCTTACATACAGGGCCCCAGTGGACTAACATACAGGGCCCCAGTGGGCTTAGATACAGGGCCCCAGTGGGCTTACATACAGGGCCCCAGTGGGCTTACATACAGGGCCCCAGTGGACTAACATACAGGGCGCCAGTGGGCTTACATACAGGGCCCCAGTGGGCTTACATACAGGGCCCCAGTGGGCTAACATACAGGGCCCCAGTGGAGCCGATCCGGGTCCTCAGCTCGTCACGCCCTACAGGGCCCTGGAGAGGCCGGCTGGGTTCATCAGTTATTCATGCTCAAACAGCTGGAGGTGTGTCATTAAAACTGCATGTGTTGCCGGTCGTGTTACTCTGCACCTGTGTTGGCTGTGAGAGATGAACACACAGCTCACTTCACACACACACTTCACACACTAATGACTGATCAGAGATCAGACTGGAAATACACTTCACTTTATCACACACTTCAGCACATTTGACTCTATGGCTGTTCAGGAACAACATCTGTGGAACGAGGCCGTCTCACATACACACACACACCTGTAATGCTACTTCACTACTAAAGGCACTCTGTACTTGAGTTCTGTTAAATGGTAAATGGTAAATGGACTGCATTTATATAGCGCTTTCACAGACCCAATGGCCACCAAAGCGCTTTACATATTGCCTCACATTCACTCACTCATTCACACACCGACGGCGGTGTCAGCCATGCAAGGCGGCATCCAGCTCGTCGGGAGCAGCTGGGGTTAGGTGTCTCACACACACACACACACACACACACACACACACACACACACACACACACACACACACACACACACACAGGGGTTAGGTGTCTTGCTCATGGACACCTCAACACTTGGTCAGGTGGAACCGGGGATTGAACCACCAACCTTCCAGTTTGTAGACAACTTACATGAACCACTGAGCCACTGCCGCCCCATGAATGGCCACCGTTAAAGATGAATACCTCTACAGTTACTCATTTACAATCTATGTATAGTCAATCAATGTAGACCTAAAAGTTATAAGTAGACATTATTAGTCTAAAAAACACTATATTAAAATGTCAAATCACTGTAAAATCTGCTGGCATTTGACCCTGAAAATATTCCGGTAACAGGTTTCAGTTTAACATCTGCTGCGTCCTCTTTATTGCCTTGGTCCACTTTAGACATTCTACTGACTATCAGTAACTTTACAATCACAGGTCAACTTACTTTACTAACCCTAAACTAACAGTCTATTACAGTCTACAATACTCTAATGAGAGGTAGTTTACATGTCGTTGTAAAGTTACGCATCGCATAGTCAGTAGAATATCTAAAGTTGAGTATGGAAATAAAGTGTAACCAAGAGTCTTTGCACTAAAATTTTTACTCTCTAAGACAGTTACATTTTTTAGATACTTCAGAACAATTAAATGTGTATTTTTCAGGTGTACGTAAAATATTAAAGGGATAGTTCACCCAAAAATGAGAATTCTGTCAGAATTCTGTTTGTTTTTTTGCGCACAGAAAGTATTCTCGTCGCTTGATAAACTTAAGGTTGAGCCGCTGTAGTCACTCGGACTATTTTAACGATTTCTTTAATAACTTTTCTGGGCCGGCCAGTTTCGATCCCTCAAGAAGCCTATGGAGGAGTGAGACGGCTCTCAGATTTAATCAGAAATATCTTAATTTGTGTCCCGAAGATGAACGAAAGTCTTACGGGGTTGGACAACATGAGGGAGAGTAATTACTGAAAGAGTTTACATTTTGGGGTGAACTAACCCTTTAATTTAGTAAAATTTTTGACACAGTCTCGGTACTTTAACTTGAATTCCTCTGTTCATTTTACACCCCTGCACTGTAAGAGCCCCAGAAAACAATACGACACTAAAACATCTAGTATAAATTATTTTGAAGCATTTTTAATGGAATATCCACCGCAACGATTGAGTGGCTGGAGATGCAGGAAGATGCGCTTACAGGAGCTTCAGTAAGGTTGTTTATGAGTGCAGTGTGTCGAGCCTCTGCTGTGGATGGAGACTGTCAGGAACACGTCTGAGCGGTTTGCACTGCACTCGACGCTGTTTACACTGCTAACACTGCCGGTCATGAGCTCAGCATCTCCCCAGCTCAGCCTTCTGATTGGCCGCTCATCAGCTGGTACAGCTTCCCCGACTCCAGAGGCATAGTTACCAAACAGGTGGGGCTCCGCCGGCAGGTGTGTTTGACTATCAAATAGCACTCGCACATTCACAGAGCCGAGACGACGGCGGCAGGGATCAGGATCACACTACACCACAGGTAAGGACTTCCTTATCAGCTTAAAATGTCATTTGCCTTTGTTAAGAGAAGTATTTTACATGTTTGAGAACACTTGGTGAAATAATTATGATTCTGAAACAGTTTTACTAAAAAATTTATTTCTGCATGTTCTCTAAATGTCAATTTTGATGTATTAAAACATTTTTTCTCTCTTGGTTATGAGAACGCTACAGGAACCTTCCTTTTATCATTCTGTAAACAGGAACGCTAGTTTTGAATGTTCTTATTACAAAATATATAAATAAATAGCTATGTAATGTTTTTTTGTGCAAACATTTTGAGAACATTGATCACATTGAACAAACTCTATTAATGTTACTGGGAGAACGTTTGTTCCAGAATGTTCTGCTCTGAAAACATGTGTCCGACCAGTATAACTTGATATCTGTCGAAGAGAGCCACTGCTCTCGCTCCCGTAAGCAAATGTGGCATCAAGCGGTCCGCGTTAATGATTCACTCTTAAAAATAAAGGTCCCAAGAGGGGCTTTCACAGCAATGCCATTGAAACTATTTCTGGCTGAGCAGTTCAGTAGAATAAAATAAAAACTTGTTTTAATAATCTAAAGGACCTTCTGAAAGGTTCCATGGAAGGTAAAGGTTCTTCAAGGAACCATCAATACCAATACAGAACATTTCCCCCCCTGATTTGACATTAAGTACCCTTTTTGTGGTTCCCCAAAGAACCTGTCAGTTATCAGTTCTTAAAGTAACTATTTTAATAATCTTTTTCCACTATAAAGAACCTTCTGAGCAACGGAAAGATCCCAAGAAAGCTAAAGGTTCTTCAAGGAACCATCAATGCCAATAAATAACTTTTTCCCCCCTGATTTGCCATTAAAGAACCATTTTTTGGTTCCCCAAACATCCTTTCAGTTATCAGTTCTTAAAATAACTATTTTGACGATCTTCTGCAACAGAATGGTTCCACGGGAGTAAAAGGTTCTTCTTGGAACCACTATGCCACTAAAGACCCGTTCTCATAGAGTGTATATGATGGCCGGAAGGCGTGTAACTCTGAGTTTCCTCCGCAGCGGCTCGATGAAACATGAACTGGGGGTTCCTGGAGAATGTGCTGAGCGGGGTCAACAAGCACTCGACGGTGGTGGGCCGGGTGTGGCTCTCCATCCTCTTCGTGTTCCGCATCCTGGTGTTCGTGGCCGCCGCCGAGCAGGTGTGGAAGGACGAGTTCAAGGACTTCGTGTGCAACACGCAGCAGCCGGGCTGCGAGCAGGTGTGCTTCGACCACTTCTTCCCCATCTCGCAGGTGCGGCTGTGGGCCCTGCAGCTGATCATGGTGTCCACGCCGTCGCTGCTCGTGGCGCTGCACGTGGCCTACAGGGAGCACCGAGAGAGCAAGCACAAGAGGCGGCTGTACCGGGACAAAGGCAGCATCGACGGAGGCCTGCTCTTCACCTACATCATGAGTCTGGTCCTCAAAACGACCTTCGAGGTGGCCACTCTGCTGGCCTTCTACTGGCTGTACAGCGGCTTCCACGTGCCCCGGCTGCTCCAGTGTGAGGAGAGCCCCTGCCCCAACACCGTCGACTGCTACATCGCCAAGGCCACGGAGAAGAAGATCTTCCTCTACATCATGGGCTGCACCTCCATACTGTGCATTGTGCTGAATGTGGTGGAGATGGTGTACATCGTGTCCAAGACGTGCTGGAAGTGCTTCAGCAAGAGGTACGCCCCAGTGCGGGGGGTGCGGCCTCCCTCCACGCTCACGCTCGGCTCGCCACAGCTTCTGTCCGTGTCCAAGGAGGATGGCCTTCACCCGGCGCCGGCCCGGCCGGACAGCCTCACGCTCGCTGCGGCCTGAACACTGCGGCCGATGCTCATGCTGAACAAACCTGTGCTTTTCCACTGACGCCTCAAATGCAAATAACTCACCAGTCATGAGTAGCTATGACAGAATGCACTATTAAAGGGGAAGAGTGAGCACTTCCCATATCTTTTGTTGTATTGTATACATTTCGTGTCATTTGAGTAGAATATATGCAAATTAGACAAACGTCAACATGCCCTCATTCTCGCAAACCAAGGTCAAAACACAACCCAGACTGCATTGAATACAGGTTCATCTGAAGTTTCTCTACAACAGTGTTTTGAGCTCAGAGTCAAATAATTTAATATATTGTTGGAGCTGTAAAGCTCATGGTAAGACAGTCAACATTTGAAGTGGATAAAAACCTTTCATCAAAGTTATACATGAATTTTAAACAATACCCGTTCTTCTCTTAGGACAACTTTGAAGAATCCACTTCAAAAGTTGACTTGTGTATTAATATATTTATTTTTGTATGATAAACAATTGTGGTAATGCCTAATGCAAACCCAGAACCACTGGATTAGACTGCACTTATTTGAATACTGTTTCTTTTTCATGTCTAAAATAAACATCCTTGTCAGATAACCACGGTGGACTAGTCTGTCAGTGGGAAACTGAGTGGCTTGAGAACAGAGGGGAAAAAGTAAATGACTCCACAACTGTAAAAGCGATACCCACTAGATATGAGCTGACGTATACAGAAGGGTCTAATTTAGGGATGCACGACTTATCCACTACCATATCGGTATCGGACGATATATGATCATTTTTAACGTTATCGTTATTGGACTGATAAGAAAATTTGGCCGATATATTTAAGCCTATAAATAAAGGATTGTTTCCTTCAGCTAAGATGGTTCAGATGCGCACTGTTCTCCGTGATGTTTTTGAATTGCTTGAAATATGTTTGGAATCACTTTAAAAAAGAAAACACAGTCAAGTGCAACACAAGTCTGTCATATAGGCTACATAAAATTATGAGAACATCATTATAATTGTGTGATTGGGACATGAGACTTTTGTTTTTATAACCAGGCACTCAAAAATTAAATAAAAATTAGGATTTAGATTTATCAGCCAATATATCGGTTATAGGCTTTCAAATATTAATAATTATCAGACAAAAGTTTCATATCGGTGCATCCCTAGTCCCATTCAGCCTTATGTCAGACTCTCAAATCTATTCATCTATCAATGTATTATAAACAAAGTCTGTTTATATGATAATGGCTTTTGTACTGAGCTAATGAGATTTTCCTAGAATTTCAATAAAACACTGTTTAACATGTGTAAGCTGTACTGTCACCCCCCTTTTTTTGAACAGACATGAAAATGCACATTTCGAACTTAAATGGTTGTAATTCATGAATGCTTTGGAATATAGACGTAATATTGGTCTTGTTTTAAAGAAGACATTTGGCAGATTTTTGCAGAAGTGTAAATAAATTAAGAAAGTGAAACAGAAAAAAAGTTATAGAAGTTTCAGTTTATGGAAATGTACAATGTAAAAAAAAAAAAATTCATATTTTATATAAAATATATATTTTCAAAACCTGGGCGACTCTAAAACTGCAGGAAAATCAAAGCCAAAAATCTGAACAAGTTGTGTTTCAAATGTTAGTTTGATATCTCAAAAAATGAGCTTTCAGTGAGATTTTGTTATGTCGCAGCACCGAACACTTCCACTAGATGACAACCAGACTCCATTACTGCCCATATAAGGGCGTCTCCATTTCCATGTGTGTTTTGAGTGATATGAACCATTATTTCCACAATTTTCATACAATGTATGAAGTAGACATCCTATTCAGAAGTAATATGGGAAGTTCAACCTCTAAGAAACATAAAAATAACAAGTATGTGGGTCATAGCTCGCTGCGACATCACAAATGGTGAATTTATTATTTTTTTCTTTATATTTAAACAATTTTCAGACCTTTTTTCTAAAATAATTGAATGGATGCTATCTTTTGAACTCTTGGCATGTAAACAAACTGAGGTTTCTACCATTTTTTCATGATTTTTCATGTTCATCGCTATTTCAAAATAAAGGTCTGAACACACCTTAGGAGTATGAAAATATTCTTGTTGCAAATTGATAAATTACGGCTTCTCTGTAATTTATTTCGAAAATCTGAGGAAAATATGGAAACTAGAGATTGAAAGCTTTCAAAATGATATATAGTTTGTCAATATTACTTTATATTTTTAAAACTAATATCTTAGTAAAAACCTTATGGCAAACGTCCCACCTGTGGGATGGTGACGGTTAGGACATAACCTCTAAAAACCATGTTTACATCAAAATGTCCCTGTAACTATGCATAACCATGTATTCAAGAAAACACAGCATTATATTGGACATCAGCCACCTAATCTCTCATAAGCATATCACTGTTCAAAATCATATGACAGTGCCTTTAAGGATGAGACCAACACTGAGTAACAAAATGCAAGCTGTATTAAATTGGTTGCTATTGATAAACATACAGACTGCTGGTGGCAGTAGTTGATCAAAGCGCCACACACAACATTATTGACAAATTTCCGATTTACAAGGACCAAAACAGTTACGAATTATACACAGCACTACATAACATCAGAATCGATAATAATTCACTTTCAGCTGGATAGAAAAGAGTCCAATGGAATATTAAAAAGTACGAGTCTATACAATACTCAAAAAGAAAATTTAAAAAAACTCCAAAGGCAACAGAAATGTGCTGAACAGCTTCATAAGGACAAACATGCTTTAGAGGTATTTCATCATCTACTGCAACTATAAAGTGAGCTTAAACTTACACAGTTCTGTTAAGTAATAAACATCGCACTAGGGGCCTTTAAGATAGTGGGTGTAGTGTTTTTCAGATCTTAGAACGTCCCCACAGCTCCTTGACAAGCAACCACCTTTCAGCAGTCACGTCTGGATAGAGATAAACTTCCAGTTAAAACTAATGATTGGGCACTGGTTTGCAGCAAGTTCACCACCACTTTCATCCTGAGTTCAGACAACATGACATGAGGGTCTGTACACTAGTTGTCTTTTTCAAGGATCACTGTGGGTCGCATTTCATGAAGCTGCTTTAGAAGAATTTCAAGGACATCAGAAAAAACTTTTTGCACCTCAAATGTGACATTGCTGAGTGAGGTCAACTTTTGGGGATTTTTAAATTCAACAAGCTTGAGAACATCTCTCGAGTGCAATTGTGCGTCAGATCTTTTGCACACGACTGTCGCAGTCTTTAGGTGGAAAGCAGTCTGCAGTCTTTTGTGCGCACTTCCGTTCAGCGGTACCGTTGCCTTTCTCTTATGGGATGTCTTTGTTTCCTGGAGAAACTGGAGAAAGGACACCTCAAATCCAATGGGCTTGAATGAACTCAGCAGTGTGTTTTGACCAGACACGTCTTCCTGTGTCATGGTAGCGCTGGAGGACATGGAATCGGTGTTCAAGTCCACATAGTTGACTGCGCAACTCCTTGCAGTCCTCAGTCTCGTCACCCTTTTAGGGCCTAAGGACTTCTTCTTTACACAGTCGATCTTGCGCGGACGCCCCCTCCGTCGCTTGACCACCACCGATATCTCCGAGCAGGTGTCAGTCGAAGGCTTGCTGTCCGACAGATCGACGTCCTCTGTGCTTTCCTTCTCAGACGTGGGCTTCGAGAACTCGGACTCACTCTGGCCCGGCTCAGCGCCTTCATCGTTCTCAGTCGTCTCAATGGAGCTCTCCTCAGACTTATCCGTGTCGTCGCTCCGGGAAGCGATGCGCTTGTACTTGGACCGGGGTATCTTTTTACAGTAGATAAAGTTGCTCCTCTGCTCTTCCAGGTACTGTTTTGGGAGCCCATGCTGAAGATAATGTTTCATTATATTTCGCTCAGAACTGGTCACCGTTTCGCAACCCTTTATCATACAAGCGTACTGCAGTTGTAAGCGCTTGGTGCACATGGCAGCGGCTTCTTCCTGTGTTTTCAAAATAGGTTTACCATACTTAGTCCAATTACTTTTATTAGCTTTTCTTTTTTTAAGAGCTACCTTTTTAAGAGCTACCTTCTTAATAGCTACCTTCTTAATAGATACCTTCTTAATAGATACCTTCTTAATAGATACCTTCTTAATAGATACCTTCTTAATGGGTTTCTTGTTAGTCTCTCTGTTTTCCTTCTCGACAACTTCAATCTTTTCATACTTCCTGGGACGACCCAGTTTAACCCTACTCCCGCCTTCTCGTGGGTTCATGAGCAGCCGTTTGTACACGTCTTGGTGTTTCTTCATGGTGTGCCGTAGTAGATTTGATCGTGTGCTGTAAGCGCATTCACATCCTTCCACCTGACATCTGAACATCCCTTCTATGGGCTCGACTTTTGAGGGATTGGTTTCTTTATGCTCTTTGTCGACATGGCCGATATATTTCCAGAAAGCAGTGAATGTCTCTGAGCAGTTTGGCTGATCACATTGAAACCTGCCCAGGTTGATACTGCACATCCTGGCACCTGCTTTCTCAAGGGTTAATTTGTGGAGCTGAAGGTAGTGCTGGAGCAAGTCTGTAACTGACTGAAAAATGCGAGAACAGTCTTTGACTTGACACCTGAGCTCATCCACTTCCTGTATGTCCGCGTCCATCTTGTCTTCACTCTCCTCATTACCATCCTTGTCCTCGACCTCCTCTTCGTTCTGTTCATCTTGACTGTTGACCTCAAATTTAGGCAAAGAAGACTGATGCACAGCTTTATAATGCAGGATCAAATTCTGTTGGATTGTGAAAGCTGCCACACAGCCCTGGTGAACACAACGATAAGGTCTATAAGGACTAAAAACGTCATCGATCTCTGTTTTTTTCTCTTTTGTTTTTTTGGGAGATTCTTTTGGCTTTGCCACTCGAGGCTTGCTAGGTTTGGGCCTTTTGTCCAATGACTGATTTAATGTCTGTACTGGTGCACAAGGATTCTGGGTAAAAGGAGCTATGGGCAGTCTCTCTTTTAGTGGTGACACATGGGTTTGACCAAAAACAGAAGACTCTGTGGGAAACCATCCATTTGCGTCCGGATCCATTCTTGGAGTCACCGAAGAACAGCCAGACACAATCACCGAAGGCTGAACAGCCATCTGAGTTTGCGGAGTTACTGTATGTGTTCCCAATGCAGGACTTTTGACTTGAGGCACAAAAGAAGATTTCTGGACTAGCAATGGAATAATGCAACGTGATTTTTTGACATTATATTCTCTCTTGAAGCCTGAAGAACATTTAGCATCTTTCTGCTGTTTGCGTGCATCCACACGTTGAGTTTTTTTAACTGGATTGGGGGTTTCTGGCACTGGACAAGGGCTCCCTGCATCACTATACAGGAGTCTGTGATTGGGCTTAGGCCTAATTTTCATCCTCTTTATTTCTTCCTGTGAAAAGTTATGAACTGACATATAATGGGCTTTGAGATTGGAGTTGCGTGTGAAGGCCTTGGAACATTTTTGACACCCGAAAGGGGCAACATTAAACTGGTCTTTCATTTGAGTTAACATTTTATCAGTGTAATTGTGGATCTTGACAAGGTGTTTAAAAAGAGCATCTTTCGTCATGCAACTGTAATTACAACCATTTGTGTCACATACAAATGGTTTCACATAAATTGGTATCTCCTTGGGTAAATCATTAGGCTCTGGTTGTGGCTTATTAGGCTGTGCTTCACTCACTGCAGGAACAGCCACAGTTTTGGTAACCTCACTGATTTCTCTGTCTAGGTTAAGATTCTCGAGAGCTTTTTGGAGTTCCAACACTTCATCCACTTCGGTTATGGGCATATTGTTGGACTGATCATTGACCCCACTTCCCAAAGGTACAGACGAAACAGGGTGAATTAAGCCATCATTTGGACTCATGTCACCCAATTGAGAAACTGCCTCGACAGGGACTTTGGCTGTGTTTTCCACAGGTTGCAGCTCACTTTGAGGTGCATTCTCAATCAAGTTTGAGGTATGCTGTGGATCCCCAATGTCAGGACTTGCTACAGACATTTGTGAGTAGGAACTGTCAACACTTGATCCACGAGGCAAGCTGCTTTTTTTGTAAAGGTCTCCAGACAATATCTGTTCACGTAGTCTTTCTTTGACACTCTTTTCAGACACCAGGTTTTGAGCAAGACTTGCCATGGCTGCCAGAAGTCCATCATTTGACAAGTCACTTGCACTGTCGGTTGTTCTTTCCTTGATGTCTTTCATTTTGTTTAATGTTTCAGCTTGTAGAATTTGACTGACATGATCTGATGAACCGCTATTCAGGCTGGATGTAGACTGGTCATCAGCCAACAATTGAGAAAGAAGAGGATCACTGACATCGTCACTAAACAGTGGGTTAGACATCTCAGAATAACTCGCTTGAAGCTGATGTTTGACACTACCAGTATGCTGTATGACACTAGTTTCAGACATACGGCTGCTCTGAGCATATGGACCACAGGGGTTAGGAACCGTCTGCTGTTGTCCAGGACTCACACAAATATTTGACGGGCTCTGCTTGAACACTCCCCCCATCTGTTTGCCATTGCTGTTATAGGTGCCATTGGCTTGGGGAAAAGTGACATTTGGGTATAGTTTTGGATCAAGAGGGCCCTTACTCTGTGGCAGGTTCACATATGAAGATGGTGTTGGATGTGGCGAGTTAAGAAGATCAAGAAATGAGCTGGGGAGGTCCGCTGTCAAGTCAGCCTCATCAAATGGTTTGCAATGAGCCCGTTTTGACAAATGTCCTCCCAGAGATTTAGGACTCGGGAATTCTCTATAACACCTGCAGCAAATGAACTTGCCATCTTTAATAATTGCAGGCCATTTTGTTCTTTTGCTTCGTTTAACTTTTTTGCTGCCTTTATCACTGGACACATTTCCAGTGCTATTCTGACAACTTGGAGAACTGCTATTTGATGGGGGAGTTTCATTGATCTGAAGTGGTAAACCTAAAGCTGTATCTCTCTCCAACTTCACCACACACTGACTATTAGTTACTGAAGTGAAATTATCATTTGTTTGCCGTGTGTAATCTGCCGAAGAATCTTTAGAAACTGAATTGTTCAAACGGTCATTGAAAGAGGGCAAGACAGACGTTTGAGCAGATCCCAGATTTGTCTCTACTACAGAATTAAGGGCTACCACTGCATTAGTGCCCATAATTTGCTGCGGTGGACTGAGATTGCCGACTGAATGTATACTTTCATCTGAGGTGCCATTGAGTTTTTGAACGCCGTCTGCTTGAGCTGGTGCTGGGTAAACATTAGTATTATTCTGCGGTTGAAGAGTAGTATAGCTCATACTTCTATTCTGTGCGTCCTCACTAGAAGCTGCATTCATGCGAGTAAATTGACCGCTAGAATGTGTGTTCATGTTTTGGGTCATTGATTGAGAATTACATATCTGCTGTTGGAGTATTGAATTGTTCCTGGGGTCCCACAAGTGGTCTGCTGCCATTTGAGACTGATTTGTACTATTTCCAAGCTGAGAGAGAACAATGGGATCTAATATATTGTCCATTTCATTGGTACGGATATGCCCTGGGGAAGCAGTGACTTGAGAGGAGACAGAAGGGTAGCTGGGGTTCTGTGGGGCAACTGTGCAGTTGGTTGGGTAGGGAGGATGCTGGCTGAGGGGATTCTGTGTCTGAACACCAGGGCAGGCAACTCTTTGGCCTAGCTGGTCTTGTGGATTCACAACTGAATTGAGGCTTCCGTTTACAGGAACAGATCGGAGCGTGGATGGGACTGCAACATTGTTCTTCTTCGCTAGTTTCCACTGTGTGTAAAATTCAGAATGAACAGCCCTCATGTGCTTAGTAACACTTCTGTAAGAGCTATAGTCTCGAGTACATGTTTCATAGGGACATTTGTGTCTCTCTTTGTTTTTCACCACTTGGACAACATTCATATCTACTGGTTTCACCGATTTGTTCTCCAATACTTGTCCATTATTTGGCATGGAAGCCATTTGTAAAGGAAGGGTCTGAGAAACAGGAGGAAGCATCTGACCCAAAGAAACAAGTGGTGCTGTATTGTGGCAAGTCTGTGCTGGAGAGGCCATGTTGCTACTACACAGGCTCTGATATGATGTTTGGACCGGAGCTAAAGGATTAGGACTGAACTGCCGAAATACTCCATTGTTATTGTTGTATAATGGAGTAGTACCAGAATCAGCTGTCTGCAGCTGACCATCAGTTGGCGGGACAGGCAGAAAGTCCTCTAATACACTCTGGTATGAAGATGTAGATGGCATGGGATCTGAATCACTCATCAAGGCCTCCAAAAGAGATTCCTCCGGTCTATGCTGAATTAAGTGAGGCGCCTGAGTACCCACAGCTGACTGGCCCAAGTGGTCATTGATCTGAGGGATTTGCTGTTGGATGGAATGTTGTTCAGGTTTACTTGTCCCAGAATGGACACACTCTTGAGCGGAAACTGTAAAATTGCTACTTAGCATATTTTCAACAGAATGCTTTATCCCCATGTCAGATAGACGATCCTCTTGAGACCCTGTGCTGTTTTCATTGAAATGGGAGACTGAGAGAGAGCCAGGCAGAGCAGAGTCCTGATCTATTTGATTGGAGTGGTCTGGATGACGTTCCTCTGGTTGAATACTTAGACTGTCAGTGCCTTGGGCTTCCACTTTTACGGCATGGCTCTCGGCATGGAGATCTAACTCGGTCTGTGAATGAAACACTTTACCACAGTCTGGTGCTTTGCAGGTAAATGTTCTGTAATGCTGTGCCTCATGGTCATACAGTTTGTAGGCTTCATGGAAAATCTTGCCGCAGCCCGGAAACATACACTTAGCCTTGAAGACTGGGTGGTCTTTCTTATGTACGATAAGTTCGGCATTGGAGTCAAAGCTGGCTTTGCAATTAAGCTGTATGCAAATGTATGGTTTGGTGCCACAGTGCACCTGTAGGTGATCATTTAAGTGATCAACACTGACAAACTGACGACGGCAATACTGGCACACCACTTTTGTGTTCTGCATTTCAAGGAAGCACTTCGCTTCCTCATTGTCGCCATGATCTTTCACATGGGCAACAAGATTTCGGAAATATTTAAATACCCTCCTGCAGCTTTGGACTGGACAAATATTATCATCACAACTGTTTTTGAAGTCTAAGTAATCAGAGTCATTGGCAGCTCCATTACTTAGTTTGTTGGATTGCCCAGCACTGTTGTTTTTTGTCTTGTTTTTGCGCACCTGATTTTCACTGCTTTTAGCTTTCAGGGCAGCTATGACAGGAGCAGCCGTTTTGGGGTTAGATAATTGCTTGCTAGTCTTCATTGCAGCGAGGCGCTCTTTGCAAGAAAGTTTAACATGCGATGCAACATGTGGTTCAAGAGTCTCTTTTGTTTCAAAGGTCTCTAAACATATTGGGCAGCTGTAGGATCCATCTTTGAAGTGAGTCTGCGCATGACGCACTATTCGGTGACCAAGAAACTCCTTGTCGCATAAAACACAGTACTGCATGTAAGCCTGCCAGTTTCTAAACCTTGCTGAGACGAACCCTTTTTCTCTCAACTTTTTCAACTCTCTGTTCTTCTGCTTTTGATCTTCCATATCATTTAGTTCATTAGTTGTATCCAGAAAGTGCTGTGAGACATCCTTGAACTCCTCACTAAAAATGCCGGTCTCTTCCCCTAAGTCCTCAGGGTCACCGTCGTTCAGTTCATCAATGGAGGACACAATTGAGGCCTCCTCCCCCATTAGACCCAAACAGTGGCGTTTTAATGCCTTCCAGTTCCAGTACTCGGGATCAAAAGGCCACAGGGTTTTGAGGACTAAAAGGAGCTCACAGCGCAGCGAGTTCGATACCGGTAGGTCTTCCTCATCTAGCTTCTGGTCTGGCTCATTGTAAAGAGTTTCCACTGCATAGTAAGAGTCCACGGTTGGCTCCAGGAGAAACTCTGTCAGTTGGCAGGCTCTTTTGACCTCCAGGTCAGAGGGTAAGAGGCAGGAAATGGTTTTGCAGACAGTGGCCTTGGTGTTCCCTTCGCACGATTCCAATCGCAAAGCTCGTATGCAGATCTCAACACAAGTCGAAAGTCCAACTTTGTCCATCTATTGATTTGGAAAAGGAGTATTTAGTTTTCAAGATATATGATCACATCAAATTAACAGCATGAAGGCGAGAAAAAGAACAGGCTCACCTCTGACTGGATGACTTGGATGAAGAAGAGTAGGTGGAACACAGTTTTAGACAGAAATGACATCTGACGGCATCTGTCCAAAAAGCCTTGATCTGAAGGCTCTAACCGCTTGAGCAGTTTTCCCCAGAACAGAGTCAACTCCCTGCCAAAGATTACAAACAACATCCCTCAAATTATTTAGAAATAGCACACTTTAAATCAAAAGGCCTTTTTAAAAGAGATTTATTATAGTTGCAGCAAATTCATGTGTCATTTCCCAATTCTACACTGATTTTACAAGGACTGGAAACATGTGTGACTTGCCAAGCACAGTAGGTATCCTCCTGTAGAATCTGACGGGTCAAAAACCCAGAACACAACGTAAATGCAGCTTTCTCGTCACCATCTGCCTCAAGGTTACAAATCATCTCTAGAGCATCACGACAGTCCACTTTTGACAGCTGAAAAGCAAGGGAAAGATATTGCAGATGTAAACCCTATAATTTGTCCTCTGAATAATGAAAATCGACTTCCAAAGGCCTTATGACAACAATCAAGTTTAAATTTGAATTCACACTAGGGCTGTCAAAATGGCTGAAAATCTAAATTTGAATTTCTCTCTTAAATATTAGCAAGACTCGAATTATATTCGAATTCTAAAGGCAATACTTAAAGGGATACTTCAGGATTTAGCATTAAGCTTTGCATTAGTAGAAAACCTGTAGTATTTTCGAATTACCATGCTTTCCACCCTCCTAGGGCAGCGAAGCAAGTGCATTCTGGGAGTTGTTGTCTTTCATCCACATAAGCCAAAAATACATTTTCTGGCTTTTCTCAGTCTAGAAAACTCCAAATTCAAAAATAATTTCACATTTCTTCTACATAAATGACCCATTTTAAATACACATTCATCTTTCCAGAGGTGAAGTATCCCTTTAATCAGGGCTCTACAGTGCGACCATTTTGCTCGCATATGCCCCTAAAAATCGATACGTGCGAACCGGAAAAATGATTTACGAGCACAATGTGCGAGCAACTACAACCTACCATAATCGAAAACGAGACGATAACTAAATTAAAACTAATTTTGAATGACAAAAACTATGAAGAAAATCTATTGACATTTTCGTCAACGAATAAAAACTAGACAAAAATGTTAGATACTGACGATTTGGGAAGCGATCCAGTCAGAACTTGTGTCCTACGCTTGTGGTAGATGCGCACATTTGTACTGTAACGTGCTGATCTACCCCGCGGCACACGGGTCGACATGCGCTGCATCTCATAAAACGTTAAAAAATGTAAACGTCTGGGAGAATTAGTAGAGCAGACATATAGATCTGAATAAGAGTGACGACTCAAAAAAAAAAAAAAAAAGCTCTATTCGGTACGGTTTTCTGAGCGCACACACCCGACCCGAAGCGTGCAGCCATGCACATAGTAGGGCTGGTCCGAATACCATTTTTTGAGCTTCGAAGCTTCGGTAGTAATGAACATCGAATATTCGAAGCTTCGGAATCGCTATAGCCTATGTCTGTCTGTCCGTTTGCATTTTGATTATTTTGAGAACCGTTCATTCAAACGACTTCACAAGGAGTGCAGTGTCCTATTTGGTGCAATATAGATAGACAGGCGAGGCACTACACGTTCAGAATGAATACACTTTTAATAAACTACAGAACAGCGCGAGCGGGAAGCGGCGTGCCTCACGCGAGCAGAGCTTATATGCTCCGAGAACGGACACTGCACTAGTGGTATAAAACACACACACACACACACACACACACTCACAGGTCTGTTAACTTAAGCAATATTTTTAATAAGGTAATCTAATATTTTTCTCACTAACAAATAACTGACAAAGTAGGGTAGATTTAAGTAAAGAAGCGGCGCCTCACTCGAGCAGGGCATATGCTCCAATAATGGACACACTAGTGATGTAAAACACACACACACTGGTCTTTTAACATAAGCAATATAATTGGTGAGAACAAAGTAGGGTAGATTTAAATAAATAAAAACGAAATTTAAATAAAAAAAAACGAAATATAAATACAAAATTAAAACCAAATTTAAGTAAATAAAAACGAAATTTAAATAAATAAAAACGAAATTTAAATAAATAAAAACGAAATATAAATACAAAAATAAAAACGAAATTTAAGTAAATAAAAACGAAATTTAAATAAAGAAAAACGAAATTGTGACGTGACGTCCCAGTAAAATCTCAAAGTTTCCTATATTTCACAGTAGATTATTTTAGATTGATAATAATGGGTAAAAAGGATAATACATTTTGTTTCTATTTTTCTATTTTCCACAATGTCAAAGCAACGCAGCTTAACCCAAAATACAAGCTCAGGCATGCACTTCTGTCCACACACACTCCGCTGTTCTGCGCTCTAGCCAGAGAATACTCCCGTTGCAGGAACACTTTTAGTAGTCCAGTTTCAAATCGAATACCAACCCACCCGAACGAATATTCGAATATTCGGATATTCGGGTCCAGCCCTAGCACATAGACACATATAAAGCGCACAAGGACTGAATTAAGCTCTCTTTCGTGTCTGAATGTACATACACAACATTATGTCGAAATGTCCGTTTTGGAGAGTATTCAGGTAAACTATGTTGGTTATAGTTTTGAGTGTATCGGGTGTGCATCAGTGCAATTGGATCCGCATGTCATTGGACATGATCTGATGTCTTAAAGTGACCGTGGGTAATAAACCTAATGCGGTCTGTCATCAAGCAACAAAAGAAAAAGAGAATAGCATTCACTGCTCGTTAATAGCTTTAATAAGGATTCATTATATTTAATTCATACAAATAAATATGTCTGCTGCTTAAAAGAATAAAGAATGATGTATGCAAGTTATAAAGAATGCATATATCATTCATTGAAAAGAAGACTATTCTGTTTTAATTAATTTTAAGATATGTCTTAAGTCACAGTAGTTAAATCTGTATCTGTATTGCATGTTCAAACTTTAAAATCATTCATATTAACTGGTTAATAGATGTTTTCTCCGGGAGTATATGGGTTTGGAAATGTTAGATGAATTCTAAATTAATGCATTACAATTGAACTAAACCCATTATATTTTAGTCATCTGAATTGTTTTAGTTTTAGTTGACGAAATACAATAAGACTTTAGTCGACTAAATCCACAGTAGATACTAATACTAGTAAATACTAATACACTCATTTACAGGGGTGATAGTAGAAAAAAATCCTGAGCCTGAACTTTTTTCCCTGGGACAGATGCGTAAGGGCAAGGCTTGTCATATATTTGTGTCATTATTTTTAGAGAATGCAAGACACACACAAACACATGCCTATCTTCATAATTCCAGTTTTGACTTCTAAAGTATTTTAAAACAAGTACATTCAGATACATGGTTTCCAAAGTAAAATAATTTCAAAGGGGTGAATTCAGAGCAAATCAATTCAGATAAATGTTTTTCAAAATAAAATATTTCAAAACGAACTATTCAGTGGCTGTTCAATTGCAAATAGTTATGTCTCTTATTTGCTTCCATAGGTCAACTAGTCCCTAGAAACCCCTAGAAAACAGTAAAAAAAACAAAACAAAAAAACAGATGTGTACATTTAAGATAGTTCTACTTAATTTATTATTCCAATATCCAAATATGATACTTGAAGAAAGAAAGAAAGAAAAGAAAAAAGGGCTTATATTTAAACGTTAGCCAATACAAACATATTTATAGAAAACAGTTGACAATGAATAGACAGGAGTCCTGTCACAGGACCAATAATAGCACAACGAATCACTTATTCTAAAAAGAATATAAAGTATAAATTCGACGAATCTGACATAGGGCTGTAATAGTAAAACGTCCGTCATTTAACAAATTTTAAAAACACGGATAGATAATAAAAAATGCTTTCTGACATTTTGACAGGAAAAAAAAACACACAACCAAAGAACAAAATTTAAACTTAGCCGCCTGTCAATTTTCATTTTACAAAGATCTTCTCTCTCTGTGCGCGCGTCAGTGTTTGTGAGAGAGAGCTCGCGCGGCACTGATACAACGGTACTTTTTAATCCATAAGTAACTAACGCGCTAGTTTTCATACAAAATTATTATGTAACAATTAGGTACTTAAGTTATTATTAACACAAAGTAACACATGCAGGGTACGTTTTTCAACACCGAGAACTAATAAATAGACTCCTAGCTGTTTGCAGACTCGCCCTTATCAGTAATCCACAAATCACAGCACTTTCATAATCACTGAGCCATAGCGATTTTTATTTTATTTAGATTTATTGTTCATCAATACTTAAGCATTTTATAATTTGCATGGCTGTATGGTGTCTTCCTCTTATCGGAGTGACCATGAATTACGTATTTTAAGATAATCCATGCGATCACTCACATGTGATAATCGAATCCAGATCAAGTTAACTCAATACAATACTTCAACTTTCCACATGATCCACCCCGGCCCGTTTCCCTCCAGGAGTCAGAAGCACCGTGACTAATACTGTACTGTCCTCGCTTATAAGACGGCGGGCTTGTAAAGTGTGATTTATACTTCTGCATCAAATCGACGGTTTCACACCATAGTTGAACACAAAGAGAAGGAGCACACACGTAGTGTATATATATATTTATAATAAATAGTTGTTAAACTCTGTTACTTGAACATTTTTCATGCGCTCCAAAATTTCTTTGGGTGCTCCTACATTTTTTCATTTAGGAGCACATGTGCTCCTTGGGGAAAACCTTAGCGTAGAACCCTGCTTTAATGTTAGAGGAAAAAAGTACTGTAGTTTCCTATGCCCACAAGAGGGCGCAAGCGAGCGCAATAAGCAGATATAAACCAAATCAAGCATCTTTAAAAAAAAATAAAATCACATTAACTTTTCAAACAATTGTTCTGAAATAAAACCTAATAATTTCCTTAATGTGCATGCAAGGAAAATTAGGTTGCAACAGTGCATGAAACTGTGAGTGCATCAGTAACCTGAGAAAACACACAGCGTAATGAACTACATGAACACACAATAGAAAAAGCTGCCATTCAGAAACACTCCACTTCTACTCACTACACATGTACATTGTTCGTCAAAAACGCCAAATTGTCAACACAGTCCACTTGATCTGCAGCGAGTGCTGAGCGCTTCCAGCTAATGAAAACACACGCTCAGCTCTGAACGACGTGCAGGTTTGGTCAAGTATGTCATTGCACGGTTTTTGCCACCAACTGAGAGTGTTTTCATCGGGACGAAGAAACCACACCGCGCTGTATACTGGATAAGCCAACCAAAACACACCGCATCAGTTACGTCATCATGTCTCGCGCGCCTCTTGACACGCCAAAAATTCTAATGCATGGTTTTTGTGCAGTTTTGTGCGAATGTGCAGGTTTTTTTTTAATTAGACGAATATTCAAGGTTTTATTTGACAGCCCTAACTCACACTTTAATCCAGTTAAACTGCATTGGGTTGATACTTGAATACTTTCATAACTGTGAAATCTGAAGAGGAGTGGTAAGATGCAGAAACAGAAGTACACAGTCCACTATCTTACCTCTTCCATGATGAGTTCCTGCGGGGCAACAGTGCACAGACACACCAGGTACATCTGCTTAAAGTGGCCCTTGTCCTCGAACGGCGAGAGCTCGGCACAGGCCTTGGCCAGCGACGCCGCCTGATCTACACAGCTCTCCTTGATCAGGTGCTTCACTCGCATCCTCAGGAGTGTTGGTCCTTCCAGGGCCAGGAACTCTTGCACTGCACAGAAAATAAAAACTTTCAACGCTTGTGTAACGGACAGGTTGACTGTAGCCGGGTCTTATTTGCGGATGAGAGTGACTCTAGTGTGCGGGCCCTCACCGGTCTCCTGCGGGGGCGTGTCACTGGCGAGGATGGCCTGCAGCGTGGGATTGGCCCAGACCCCGTGCTCTCGAGCGATGGTGGAGAGGATGGCGAGGTGACCGATGCCCTTCTCCTGCACAAGAGGATGGGCGATCTACACAGGCACGACAGCACACAAAATAAACATTAGTAAACTTATTTGTTGTTGTCTATCAAGTTGTGTACTTTACAAGACAAAGCTGATCAATGCAAACACTGGTAACTAAGGCTACGTTCACACTGCCAGTCTAAATCCGATTATTTGTGTATCCGATTGGAATCTGATCTAAAATTTTTGATGTCCACACTGTGTATCGCCACTGTTCAGATCCGAAGTGTGTCCATGCCTTCAGTTTCTGGCATATATGTCCAGTGGGTTCTATGGCCATGACGTTGCCTTGGTAGGAATACGCCAAATACAACAACCGCAATACAGATGTTGTCTTATTTAAACTTTACAACATGGACATGTGTAGCTTTATTCCTGCTGTTGTTAACATGTCTCCGTTATATTATCATTTTCTGCTCGGCACTTTGCAACATCACAGCAGCGTTTCTGCAGCGACTTTCAAAATGTTTCCTATAACAACGTCTGACATTAACGTTTAACGTGGCGTGACGAAGTCACATAAACCACTGTGAGTAGGATTTCAAACCACATATGCATGTAGCTTGAAACAGCTTTGTAAAAATCACATTTTCTTGTTCACATTGGCTAATTCTGATCAGATTTCAATCGGATATGCACAAAAATCAGCTTTGGACTGACAGTCTGAACGTAGAACGTCAGCCTGGCGAATATACCTGGACAGAAGACCTGAACCTGTCCCACAGTGCATCTGGGATATTCCTGGGCATGGAAATCAGCAACTCAGCACAACTCCTGCAGAAGAGAGGCGACAGAATGAACTCCAGCAACACACGAGCATTAGCACAGCGAGCCGCGGAGAGCACACTTACAGCGCCAGCCTCTCCAGCACGACGGGCACCTTCTCGCAGTGGGCCGAGAGCAGCGGGCACACCTGTGCGAAGCTCAGCAGAGCCCGGATGTAGACCTCCAGCACGGGCAGCGGCTCCTCCTCCACCCGCCACAGCCCGGCGTACTCCGCCAGCGCCTGCACACACACACACACACACACTTACTCAAGCTCACCGGCAGGGACACTTTCAGTCTGGCCCGATGTAATGTCACACTGATGTTGCATCTCTCGGACTGATCTGGTATGAACCGCTTGGGACACACACTTCAGCTTGTGTTCGTTCACTGTTCAGCGACACACACTTCAGCTGACACGTTATTTTAAACAATCATAAGCTATTATTTTTCAAAAACGTTGATAAAAGAGTTTAATTTTATCGTAATGATTATTCAGTTTCTGTATTATTTCTCACTACATGTTAAAAAAAAATACTGTACCTGAACAATTTAATTAATTTGTATCCTTGTTCTATTGTATTAATCCTAGCGTTTGAAATTTGCTGATTTGTTATAATTTTTAATACAAAATTAAAGTAACTATATCATGATATATATTGTTATCGTGAAGTAAAATATTGGTGATACTGTAAAAATGCCAATGGAGGGCTCAAAATTAACTTTTTTACTTGGTAGCACTTCAAAAAGTTAGGAGCACCAGCAAAAATTTAGGAGCACCACAGCTACAAATTATGTATTAACAGATTTCATTTCACTGGGGCTTTACACATCATGTGGCCAAGATTTAAAATTTGGTCTTCTTATTAATATGCTGTATTAATCTTGGTTAATCTTAGTTAATAAAAATACAGCTGTTCACTGTTTGTTCATGTTACTTCACAGTGCATATGTTAACAAATAAAAAACAATTATTTGTAGGCTATTAGTAGGCTAGCCTAAATGTTGAAATTAACATTAACAATGGTTAACAAATTAACAAAGTGCAGTTTGTTAATAGTACATGTTAACTAATATAGTTAACTAGAATTTAATAAATGGAACATTATTGTAAAGTGTTATGCTACCGATTTGTTATACACCGATTCAGACGTCTCGTGAGTTCAGTGTTGGACAGATCAGTTGTTTTAACCATTCATTAAAGTGAATCGGTTCAAATGAGTCATTAGTTCGCGAATCGGACGTGTCATTAGTGGACGTGTGATGAGCATGGTGATGAGGCACATGTTGTGTGATTATCCCGGCAGTTTATTTTTTAGCACAATTCACACTCCGCGGTAATTCAGGAGAAAAAAACTCAGAATACTCCACGTGAAACTTTGGTCTTCCGCCCTTTTTCTATCGTGTCAAATGATTTTGATTAATGCGCGAGGGAGAGATCAAGACAGCGCTCGTATTGTTTGAAGACGTGAGTGCGCGCGCGCGGCCGGGGCTCTCTCTCTTACGTAGACGCGCCCTGTCAAGCGCAGTAGTCATTCTATTCTACATCACTCACCGATCAAATAAGGCTTTTGTGGTCGCCCAAAAAAATTTAATGCAGGAAACCCCCTGGATTGGTTATATAACGTTGGATAAAAAAATGGTCCGGCCATCGCGTATCAGCGCACAAGGTACACACTGTGAAGTAATTTGCAAACGTTTTTAGAGAAATGAAAACAACCATTATTTGCACTCGCACAAATGCTCCCAAATATATTTTTAGGTCGCACAGATTAAATTTCAGGAGCATATGCGACCAAAATGGTCGCAATTTCGAGCCTTGCAATGTCAAGTCCTCGTCCATCATTATAAGGGCTTGATGAGCCGTTTCCCATCAGACCGCAGTGGCACAGACACATCAGGCATCACAACAGAATGATTACACACAGGTTTGCTCGTTTGCAGGAGTGCACAGAACTCAACAACAGCAGGGCTCCAGACTAACTTGTTCACTAGGAGCACAATGGCCCCCAACTGAAAATTTTAGGGGCACAACCAGAAAATTTAGGAGCACACACCGTAAATCAACATACTAACCAAATATTCACATTTCTACTAATTTCCAGTGTATTACTAATAAACACTTTGATAATAGATGCAGAAATTACAATGCCTTTGCGCTCTGATTTAACGTTACAACCTCTTGTCTTCTAAAAGCAACCAGCAGTGGCGTTGCTTTTTGATTTATTAACATGTCACCGCATACTCTATGCTTGAGGCTAAGATTGTGTTTAACTAGCGTATTGTGTTTAAACTGAAGTGCCTGCACTGTCGGCACGGGTTTGTGTTCCCCGCAGTTATGGGGTAGCGACTGCAACATTTGCAGGTCATGGAATTCGTCTGCTTACAGTACTACCTTAACCAGCTGAACTCGTCTCCTTACAGTACTACCTTAACCAGCTGAATTCGTCTCCTTACAGTACTACCTTAACCAGCTGAGTTCGTCTCCTTACAGTACTACCTTAACCAGCTGAATTCATCTCCTTACAGTACTACCTTAACCAGCTGAGTTCGTCTCCTTACAGTACTACCTTAACCAGCTGAGTTCGTCTCCTTACAGTACTACCTTAACCAGCTGAGTTCGTCTCCTTACAGTACTACCTTAACCAGCTGAATTCGTCTCCTTACAGTACTACCTTAACCAGCTGAGTTCGTCTCCTTACAGTACTACCTTAACCAGCTGAACTCGTCTCCTTACAGTACTACCTTAACCAGCTGAATTCGTCTCCTTACAGTACTACCTTAACCAGCTGAGTTCGTCTCCTTATAGTACTACCTTAACCAGCTGAATTCATCTCCTTACAGTACTACCTTAACCAGCTGAGTTCGTCTCCTTACAGTACTACCTTAACCAGCTGAGTTCGTCTCCTTACAGTACTACCTTAACCAGCTGAACTCGTCTCCTTACAGTACTACCTTAACCAGCTGAGTTCGTCTCCTTACAGTACTACCTTAACCAGCTGAGTTCGTCTCCTTACAGTACTACCTTAACCAGCTGAATTCATCTCCTAACAGTACTACCTTAACCAGCTGAGTTTGTCTCCTTACAGTACTACCTTAACCAGCTGAATTCATCTCCTTACAGTATTACCTTAACCAGCTGAGTTCATCTCTTTACAGTACTACCTTAACCAGCTGAGTTCGTCTCCTTACAGTACTACCTTAACCAGCTGAGTTTGTCTCCTTACAGTACTACCTTAACCAGCTGAATTCATCTCCTTACAGTACTACCTTAACCAGCTGAATTCGTCTCCTTACAGTACTACCTTAACCAGCTGAATTCATCTCTTTACAGTACTACCTTAACCAGCTGAATTCATCTCCTAACAGTACTACCTTAACCAGCTGAGTTCGTCTCCTTACAGTACTACCTTAACCAGCTGAGTTCGTCTCCTTACAGTACTACCTTAACCAGCTGAGTTCGTCTCCTTACAGTACTACCTTAACCAGCTGAATTCGTCTCCTTACAGTACTACCTTAACCAGCTGAGTTCGTCTCCTTACAGTACTACCTTAACCAGCTGAGTTCGTCTCCTTACAGTACTACCTTAACCAGCTGAATTCATCACCTTACAGTACTACCTTAACCAGCTGAGTTCGTCTCCTTACAGTACTACCTCAACCAGCTGAGTTCGTCTCCTTACAGTACTACCTTAACCAGCTGAATTCGTCTCCTTACAGTACTACCTTAACCAGCTGAGTTCGTCTCCTTACAGTACTACCTTAACCAGCTGAGTTCGTCTCCTTACAGTACTACCTTAACCAGCTGAATTCATCACCTTACAGTACTACCTTAACCAGCTGAGTTCGTCTCCTTACAGTACTACCTTAACCAGCTGAGTTCGTCTCCTTACAGTACTACCTTAACCAGCTGAGTTCGTCTCCTTACAGTACTACCTTCAGGGAACTACACTGCGACCAAAATGGTCGCATATGCGACCTTTTGAAATGCCATTGCGACCCTAATTTTTAATGGGTCGCAAATGTATCACTGACTATTTTTGTACCTACCTTATGTTTTAGGCAATATGCTATGATTTACTATGAGCATTTATTAAAACAGAAATGTGTAGCCTATTTTAAGTATACGTTTTTATAACGTGCTCTGAGCATTCAACATATCAAGTTGGCTTCAGCCCCGCGAGAGAGAGGGGCGCATGCGCGATCGAACTCTGTGTGTGTGTGTGTGTGTGTGTGAGAGACACGCAGGCGCGATCGAACTCTGTGTGTGTGTGTGTGTGTGTCTGTGTGAGAGAGAGATGCGGGCGCGATCGAACTATGTGCGTGTGTGTGTGTGTTTGTGTGAGAGAGAGACGCGGTCACGCGGGCGCGATCGAACAGTGGAAACATAAAAACATACTCCGTCATTTTGTTCATACAGGACATGATTCAAACTGCAAAGTGTTTACTTATATTTGTGTACACTCGCAATAAAACACAACATTGTGCTTTTGTCACACTCTAAACTCTTGTCAAACTGTAACCTACAACTGTAACCCAACCACACACACACACACTGTTTTAAAAGCAAAACATTTATCCAACCCCATTTAAAAACAGTCTGTGTGTTCCATCATTTGGAGATTCATCGTATCGCATTCAAGGGCGTAGGTTTAGGGGGGGACGCTAGGTAGTCCCAATCAATATTTTGAGATGACAAATTTGTCCCCACCAATATTTAGCAAACTCCTTTGAACTGCTATTTTGATATTTGCGCTGCATTTGGATCTTTGCGCTGCTATTTGAATCGATTCCAACGGCCAGGACGACGATAGTACAAGATACGCCGTAATTTGATTGGCGGCGGGGTATCTGACAGGCAGGCTACACGCGCGGGCCGGGACTACTTTTTGTGCTTGCGCTCACTGGCAGCGAGCGGGTGGTGTGTGCGTGTGTGTGTGTGTGTGTGTGTGTGTGTGTGTGTGTGTGTGTGTGTGTGTGTGTGTGCGCGTAACGACGCCTACGGTAAGTTACCAAGGCTGTCTCTCTGCCTGCCATATACAAAGGCCAGAGTAAAACATTTTATTTCCGGGGGGGTTTTTTGCCCCTTTTTGTACTTTGTAGATCAGCTATGTCACCCAAGAAGAAGCAGCTGACCAGCTGAGTTCGTCTCTACAGTACTACCTTAACCAGCTGAGTTCGTCTCCTTACAGTACTACCTTAACCAGCTGAGTTCGTCTCCTTACAGTACTACCTTAACCAGCTGAGTTCGTCTCCTTACAGTACTACCTTAACCAGCTGAGTTCGTCTCTACAGTACTACCTTAACCAGCTGAATTCGTCTCCTTACAGTACTACCTTAACCAGCTGAGTTTGTCTCCTTACAGTACTACCTTAACCAGCTGAGTTCGTCTCCTTACAGTACTACCTTAACCAGCTGAGTTTGTCTCCTTACAGTACTACCTTAACCAGCTGAGTTCGTCTCTACAGTACTACCTTAACCAGCTGAATTCGTCTCCTTACAGTACTACCTTAACCAGCTGAGTTCGTCTCCTTACAGTACTACCTTAACCAGCTGAGTTCGTCTCCTTACAGTACTACCTTAACCAGCTGAGTTCGTCTCTACAGTACTACCTTAACCAGCTGAATTCGTCTCCTTACAGTACTACCTTAACCAGCTGAGTTTGTCTCCTTACAGTACTACCTTAACCAGCTGAGTTCGTCTCCTTACAGTACTACCTTAACCAGCTGAGTTTGTCTCCTTACAGTACTACCTTAACCAGCTGAGTTCGTCTCTACAGTACTACCTTAACCAGCTGAATTCGTCTCCTTACAGTACTACCTTAACCAGCTGAGTTCGTCTCCTTACAGTACTACCTTAACCAGCTGAGTTCGTCTCCTTACAGTACTACCTTAACCAGCTGAGTTCGTCTCTACAGTACTACCTTAACCAGCTGAATTCGTCTCCTTACAGTACTACCTTAACCAGCTGAGTTTGTCTCCTTACAGTACTACCTTAACCAGCTGAGTTCGTCTCCTTACAGTACTACCTTAACCAGCTGAGTTTGTCTCCTTACAGTACTACCTTAACCAGCTGAGTTCGTCTCTACAGTACTACCTTAACCAGCTGAATTCGTCTCCTTACAGTACTACCTTAACCAGCTGAGTTCATCTCCTTCCAGTACTACCTTAACCAGCTGAGTTCGTCTCCTTACAGTACTACCTCAACCAGCTGAATTCGTCTCCTTACAGTACTACCTTAACCAGCTGAATTCATCTCCTTACAGTACTACCTTAACCAGCTGAGTTCATCTCATTCCAGTACTACCTTAACCAGCTGAGTTCGTCTCCTTACAGTACTACCTTAACCAGCTGAATTCATCTCCTTACAGTACTACCTTAACCAGCTGAATTCATCTCCTTACAGTACTACCTTAACCAGCTGAGTTCATCTCATTCCAGTACTAGCCTTAACCAGCTGAATTCTTCTCCTTACAGTACTACCTTAACCAGCTGAATTCGTCTCCTTACAGTACTACCTTAACCAGCTGAGTTCGTCTCTACAGTACTACCTTAACCAGCTGAGTTCGTCTCCTTACAGTACTACCTTAACCAGCTGAGTTCATCTCCTTCCAGTACTACCTTAACCAGCTGAGTTCGTCTCCTTACAGTACTACCTTAACCAGCTGAATTCATCTCCTTACAGTACTACCTTAACCAGCTGAGTTCATCTCCTTACAGTACTACCTTAACCAGCTGAATTCATCTCCTTACAGTACTACCTTAACCAGCTGAGTTCATCTCCTTCCAGTACTACCTTAACCAGCTGAGTTCGTCTCCTTACAGTACTACCTCAACCAGCTGAATTCGTCTCCTTACAGTACTACCTTAACCAGCTGAGTTCATCTCATTCCAGTACTACCTTAACCAGCTGAGTTCGTCTCCTTACAGTACTACCTTAACCAGCTGAATTCATCTCCTTACAGTACTACCTTAACCAGCTGAGTTCATCTCATTCCAGTACTAGCCTTAACCAGCTGAATTCGTCTCCTTACAGTACTACCTTAACCAGCTGAGTTCGTCTCCTTACAGTACTACCTTAACCAGCTGAGTTCGTCTCCTAACAGTACTACCTTAACCAGCTGAGTTCGTCTCCTTACAGTACTACCTCAACCAGCTGAGTTCGTCTCCTTACAGTACTACCTTAACCAGCTGAGTTCGTCTCCTAACAGTACTACCTTAACCAGCTGAGTTCGTCTCCTTACAGTACTACCTCAACCAGCTGAATTCGTCTCCTTACAGTACTACCTTAACCAGCTGAGTTCGTCTCCTTACAGTACTACCTTAACCAGCTGAGTTCGTCTCCTAACAGTACTACCTTAACCAGCTGAATTCATCTCTTTACAGTACTACCTTAACCAGCTGAATTCATCTCCTTACAGTACTACCTTAACCAGCTGAGTTCGTCTCCTTACAGTACTACCTTAACCAGCTGAATTCGTCTCCTTACAGTACTACCTTAACCAGCTGAGTTCGTCTCCTTACAGTACTACCTTAACCAGCTGAGTTCGTCTCCTTACAGTACTACCTTAACCAGCTGAGTTCGTCTCCTTACAGTACTACCTTAACCAGCTGAGTTCGTCTCCTTACAGTACTACCTTAACCAGCTGAGTTCGTCTCCTTACAGTACTACCTTAACCAGCTGAGTTCGTCTCCTTACAGTACTACCTTAACCAGCTGAGTTCGTCTCCTTACAGTACTACCTTAACCAGCTGAATTCGTCTCCTAACAGTACTACCTTAACCAGCTGAGTTCGTCTCCTTACAGTACTACCTTAACCAGCTGAGTTCGTCTCCTTACAGTACTACCTTAACCAGCTGAGTTCGTCTCCTTACAGTACTACCTTAACCAGCTGAATTCGTCTCCTTACAGTACTACCTTAACCAGCTGAATTCGTCTCCTTACAGTACTACCTTAACCAGCTGAGTTCGTCTCCTTACAGTACTACCTTAACCAGCTGAGTTCGTCTCCTTACAGTACTACCTTAACCAGCTGAGTTCGTCTCCTTACAGTACTACCTTAACCAGCTGAGTTCGTCTCCTTACAGTACTACCTTAACCAGCTGAATTCGTCTCCTTACAGTACTACCTTAACCAGCTGAATTCGTCTCCTTACAGTACTACCTTAACCAGCTGAGTTCTCGCAGCCAGTCTTCACGTAAATGGTGGGTTTGGCCTTTTTCGCCACAAAAACCTCTCACTCTGAATCATCTTCCGACTGTGACACTGTACTAGCTGCAACGTTTCAATAGCTCACGGTTCAGTTTGTATCAGGGTTTTAGGTTTACGGTTTCGGGATGATTCGGTATGTGCTATGTTCAGGGAAAAAAAGACTACTGTCAAATGAAATAAAGAAAATATGAACAAATAATCTAACCACAAGCAAAAGCAGAAATAAATACAATAGAGCAAAGATATTAATAAAATAAACGATGCTTTTCAGGTAGGTCTAACATTAGTTTTCAGGTACAGAAATTGAATAAAATAATCAAATGTAAAATAACACTGCATATTTGACTATATAAATTAAAGATTAGTCCTTATTAAAGTTACAAAAGCTATTCAATTCAGAGCTGATTCAGTAGGCCTACACGATACTGTGAGTGTCTTTCTTGACCATATAAGTTCACTTAAGGCATAACTGACTATGTCTGCTAGCATACTCCAGACGGACATGTTGACAAACGTTTTGTGTTAATTTGTCCATTCAAGTGCAAGACTTGAAAGAGAACTCAATATTTCCGCGCTGTCTGAGATGAGTAGCCTACACACACACACACACACACGTGCGCGCACATACACACACGCGCACAAATCTTCTAGACGCGAGTTCTCTTTCGCGTCTTGCTCTTGAATGTTTACATTGGCAAAGCTTAAATGAGTTTAGTTTAAACACCGATGGTCACGTCTGCAGTTCAGGTCTCGCCTGCGCTCGTGCGCTATCAACTCCCGGGTGATGACGGCGTACATGACAGGTCATCTTCGAGATTTGGCACTCACATTGAACAGTGTTTACAAAGAGTAATCGTTTTATTCACGTTTCTTTATTATTATCGCTGTTGTAATGTATTATTTGGGAAGCCAGCAAGTGAATTTAACTGGCACACGAGCCGCAGGTTGGAAGAACGAGTCAATAGTTCGCTTGTTCATGGTTGTCTCCGTCTCCACAGTTTAACCGCGCGCTCGATTATCTCTAGGCCCCTCCCCCTCCACACATTAGCCACTCACAGTGGCCATTCCCTATTCTCCTCACACTCATTGGCCTTACACACATTCCGGATTCATTGATAAGCCCCTTACACGTTTAACGTGTAAAAAAAAAAAAGGGACAAATTTACTGGTTGCACATGTGCCACTGGATGTAAAATTCAGTCACACACAAATTTTTGTCGCAGTCTGGAGCTCTGTAATGTTACAAAAGCTTTCTATTTCACATAAATGCTGTTCTTCTGAACTTTCTATTCATCAAAGAATCCTGAAAATAAAAAATAAAAAATGTAAGTTTCTCGAGCATCAGATCATCATATTAGAGTGATTTCTGAAGGATCGTTGAGTAATGACGCTAAAAATTCAGCTTTGATCACAGGAATAAACTACACTTCACAAATTGTGATAATATTTCACAATATTATATGATGCATTTTAATCATAAACGCAGGCTTGGTGAGCAGAAGAGACCTCTCTTAAAAACATTGAAGATGCTGCCGATGCCAAGCTTCTGCCCGGCTGTGTCACAGTATTTGTACGCAGTATATCTGATTAATCTCACACATGACGCACTCAGTAGTTCCCAAACCCACTAGCAAAGCGCTTCCCCACGGCTTCGACACACAGGGAGGTCTGGAATAATTAGATAAAGTAGATGAAAATACAGTTAAGGTCAAGCTGTGCAGCGCCAATCTGCGTTATACACACACAACAGTATAGCGAGAGCGCTGTGTGTGTGGTGAATGTGTGTGTGCTTTAGTTTCAGAGCAAGCGCATCCACAGCGGCAGAAACACGTTCCGGCGCGCACCGAAGCTAGGCTAGTGCACTTGCTCTCCGTCCTTTAGTGCACATACAAGTTGCAATGTGACAGTGTTGTGTTTATTTTTCAGAGGTAGAAAGTGGATACTGAAATTGTCCACATGTGCCGCTCGTATTGCATTGCTCAGTGGTCTTACAGAGAGAAGAGACGATGTCACCAGAACAGCGAAGGAACCTGAATAAACCCCGACAGCAACACACACTGAGCTCCAGTCCCTGAATGTGTGCACTACGTGTGTGTGTGTGTGTTTCTGAATCATGGTGAGAAGAAAACCGAAACGTCTGACCCTGATGGCACTATCCTCCAGAAGAGTGAATCTCAGGTTCAGCACCCTCACACGAGTGCTGGCTAGGACATGCGCTGGTGCTGGCGTCTAATTAGCCTATAACTGGGAAAATTAACTGGAATTAGTTTATTAATAATTGACTTAATAATAAAAATAAAATATTGAACACATTCATGGGAACGAGCCAAACCTCGTCTTGAAATCACCGAAGGCCTGAGCTCTCAGGAACATCTCTGACTGTCGCTGATTCGGGATCATCTCTCGGCACAACCCAACCACTGGGTTAACCAGTCCACCCATATTCACCACAGTAACCCAGCGGCGTTCACTCAAAGCTGCTCGAGCTGCGGCCTCCAGGACCGCACAACACTTCGGCCTATACACTGCATACTTTGCAAAATAACATTTTTAAAAATCCTAATCACTCAGAATGGTCATCAAAGATAGAGCCGAAGCAGTGATAGATAAAACATTTTTTATCACATATTTACACAAAAAAAAAAAAAAGTAATAATTTTGTTTCCAATTGGATATGAAGATAAAAAGGTAAGAAGAGATGTTGTATCAGGCTGTTGTCATCTCTAAGTGTGTGTGGCAGGGATGGAAATTAACTTGTTTGTCCACCAGCCACGCAGCGTTTTTACCAGCCACTTTCTTGTTTTTAACCGACAATGTGTGTAACTGCATGTGAAAATGAATACTAAGATCTACAATACGCAAGCGTTTATTCCATAGGGTAATGTCTCAAGGTGTGCCTCCTCTAAAAGTGTCCGGGTGAAACAGCATGCAACTTTATTTACCCGCCACGGTGGCTGGTAGTTAGGGCTGCACAATTAATCGAATTTCTAATCGCGATCACGATTACGTAATCATCCAAAGCCGCAATTACAAAAAAAAATAAATCTGCGTGCTTAAGAGGCGTGTTTAGATCATGTCACGTTGTGACAGACAGGCAAATCAACACTTTTAATAATAGTCTGAGGGCGTGTCCTTATCAACGATCTGACTGTCCACGGTCACGTCTGTATCTCCTGTGATGTTTATGTCATGAACACGTCTGCTGATAAAGAAACATCTGATGCCCATAACGTGCAAAGTGTTGCTCAGAATACACCATTTGAACCGAAAAGAAAAGCTACATCAGTGGTCTGGAATTATTTCGGATTCACTAGAGATGACGTCGAGCAGCGTGTTATACTGTGTAAGTTGTGTCGAACATCAAGCAACACCACACATTTATTCAACCATTTAAAATTCAACCACAGAGTGCAATTTGAGGAGTGTGTCAGCGTAAAAAAAAAGCACCAAGTGATGCGAGAACTGAGACACCCCTCACGAAATCGTTGTTTTGTGCTTCTCCGTACCCGGCAGGTTCCCGAAAGCAGATCGAGGCAACGGAAGCGATCGCGCATTTAGCAAAAGACATGGTGCCGATTAATACAGTTTGCAGCGCGGGGTTGATGAACAACTCGACGCTGTTCATTCCTGAAAACTCAAAGTATTTTTATGGCTTGTGTTCTAGGCCAAAATACCTGATAAGGCAATCTCAGTTTCTCTCTACAGGTTATCTTGAGTTTTGCCATTGTTTTAATTTTAGTTTTAGTATAACAATTATACCATGCATACTATTGCATATTTGTACATTTTTTTATTTAAAGAAACCAAACCAATGTATCGTTTACATTTGTGGCAATGAGAAAAGCAATAAAAGTTTTTCAGGAAGAGCATTTTCAGCTTGTTTTTTTTATTTTTATATAAAAATATGGCATGAAGTTGCTTTAAAGACGGTATAAAGCTATTTAAAACATCAGTCAATGTAAATTATGATAATCGTGCAGGCCTACTGGGAGGTGAAGCGAGTTTACCCGCCACAACCCGCTGGTGTGTGGCACACAGGGCTGGGGCTGAGGAACACACTGGGCCTCGTAAAGGCACAATATGTATTTTTTCTGCTTTAATAATAGCTAAAATAACTGTTAGATAATAGATATGTTATATATTTCTATGAGATATGTACTTACATTATCCCGACAGTTTCCACCAACTTTCAAATCCGGAGAAATGTATAGTTTAATTGGAAGACACGGGCCGTTTCTTTATTTCCGTTTTGTCGCCCGTCTATGGCGTCATATAACCTTTGACTCCTCTATTTTCTCTAACTTCCGGCGGAACCGCCAAACACAAAGGGGAACACCGGACTACCGCCAATGAAAGAAAAGAAAGCGACGTAGAAAAAAAAGTAGTAGCTAGTATCATTTTGCAACTGCACCAAACTCGAGGGGGGTTTGGCTGCACGCGCAGGATCTCTCGCTCGCTTACCTCTCTGACATCGTGCGCGGTTAGGAGCTCAACATCTGTCCCGCATGCACGCGCGCTCTAGATTACAGGATATTTTAGCTAATTTGCGGTAAAACTAATCGATCACGAGTGGCTCAACAGGTAGATCTACAGATAAACTCATCTTTCTGGCTTTGACCGACCGGGTTGACACTTCAGCGTGAGAAATCGGGGGTGTGTGTGAGAGCGTGAGGATTGGCTCAATTGCGTGAGTTTTGCGCTGAATGCGTGAGAGTTGGCAGCCCTGTAAGTTATGAACCACGATTACGCTTTGCCTGCACGTTCTGCTGCTGGAGCCGGCTCAAAGCGCAGACGTTAGGGTGACCAACAGTCCTGACATGTCCTGTTTTCACGTTCTGTCCTGGCCGTCTTAATAAAGTGATGAAAATGTCCTGGTTTTCAAAAAAACTGCTGGCCGAGTGTCCTGGTTTTTGGTAATCAAAATATGGTCACCCTAGCCAACGTACGGGTGAAAAATATGACAGGAGAAGAAGCATGACACGGGTAAACTGTAGGGTTGCATTTAAAAAAATGTAGAGAGCTTCGTGACAAGCTAAACATCTTCGTGACAAGCTAAATATAGGCTACAGAGAGATGCCGATCTCGCTTGCATTCTAATAAACAGGAGAGCACCCATTCAGCGAACTATATCTGTGTATTTTGTGAAATGATGTCATGTGTAAAACGCAGACGGGCTAGCTCTCATGTAGCTATAATGTAAATTCATATTTGTTGTATATATAGCTGGAGAAAGTAGCTTCATATGCAGTTCACTAACGTTATCTTGTTCGATATCATAGTATAAACGTAATTATATTTTTAACGAAAGGTGACCGTGTTTTTTAAACATCTATTAATACTAGCTAGATGGAATATTGATTCAATAGGGGTCTGATAATTCATATCTCTCTGTTCGAAAAGACGTGTTTATCAAAATACATAGTTAGAATGAGTAGGGAATGACAGATCGTGTGTGGCGCGCTCTCTCTCTCTCTCTCTCTCTCTCTCTACGTCTTTTGTTATTATTTAGATCGAGTGCCCCCTGGTGGCCAAAAATCACACACTGTACGTTTAAGAAAAGCATCAGCCATGTTTATATTTCACTATAAGCAATAAACTACTAAAAACAAACAATTATGTCCCGCGGCCCGGATGGACCCGCATCTGAATAACACTGAGATAACTCTATTCACAACTAACACTGTGCACTAAACCATGCTGCTACACTTCAACACTACACACACACACACACGCGTCTCATCGAGAGCATGACCAGGCTCTAAAGGTCAGAGGTCATCGTCGGGGGATGATGACTCAAAGGACATCATGCAGTCCCATTTCACTGCGATGATCACAAGTTAAATATACATAAATGAAGCTTGAGTTGGTGAAGTGAGTACTGAACAATGAAGACAATTACGCTGTTGATCACATTTACAGTCCGGCTGACCATACAGCGACTGCCGAGCTCGTGTGTAACGCAGCAGTGCTCGTGCTGCACTGATACACACACCGGCACTGGTGCTGACGGCTCGGGCCGGGCCACTGACAGCAATACACACTTCCCTGAGTTAGGAGAACATGAGCAACATAACAGAGTATAACTCAGACTTATAATAATAATTCATTACATTTATATAGCGCTTCTTGCCAATCAAAGCGCTTCACATAGAAGGGAGGAATCTCCTCCTCCACCAATGGATGGAGACTGGGTTCAGAACAACAGATCTACAGGCAAACTGAGTGTCTTTTCTTACGTTATGATGATGATGATCTAGTAATTAATCGATTATGTTGCTCACATTATGATGTTCCTGCACAACATAATCTGCCACTCAGCACATATAATTATAGATGGGCAGATTATTATAGTGATGTGCAGTGAGATTACGATGTTGCTGTTGTGATCTGCCAACACTGCACATGATGACCGATCCGGATGATGAATCGCTGTAAGTGTAACGTTACTGAGGGTCTGTTGATTAGCAGTGCAGTGATTAGCATTGAGACACTGTGAGGTTAGCAATAGATCATAATGATGATGTCCTGGGTGTGACATATGATGTTGTGCAGGACTAGTGTAGTAGGATTATGAGAGTGATGTGCAGTGTATAATGGGTTATAATGCTGTTATTGGTGGTGATGATGATGATGATGATGATGATGGTGGTGGTGGTGGTGGTTCTGCAGTTGTGCGCGCGCGCGCTGCGTGCTTGTTTACAGTCCTGCGTCCGATACACACACTCGATTCAAACACAACAACGACGCGGAATAACAACGCGACTCTCTGTACACGCGTTAGGCCAGCAGAGCAGTGTGTGAGCTCGTCGAACACACACCGAAGCAGGACTTGTCCTCCGCGGGACCTGTGTTTATGAGTGTGCTGGATGTGGATGTGAATGCGCGCTCACCTGACAGAACTCGTAGCAGTACTGCGACGCGCGCTCGGCCGGAGACTCCTGGCTGCTCCTCAGGGCCGCTGCGGCGTCCTCTAAGCGCGTTGCGAGCGCGTTCAGAGCGCTGGAAGCGTCGCTCCGCTCACCGCGGTCCTGTTCGGCCTCCTCGTCCGCCATCTTCACTTCCAATTCCGCCGCGTACGCACAGCGCGTCACGTGACGCCAAATCACTGTGCGTGCTGACGTACTGGCCGAGTCACGTGGCCCTGCGCTCGCTCGGGGCAAACATTCTGCTTCCATAGTTAAAGTACAGACACATTTCACAGTTTCACAAAGAAAGCTATAAACACATCTAGAATTTGTACCATGTTTAATATTCTTTCATATCATGCTTTTCTTTTTTTGTGTCTCCACTTTTTCATTTTTTCTTTTCTTTCTTGGCAAATAGTTTTCATCAGGCTTCTTTATATTATTTTTCTTGTTACCTATTGAATTATTACTTGTTTATTGTCTGAAAGTGTGTCTGTTTATTTTGTATCGTACGTTTGTTAAAATTTGTAATATAATACAAAAGTAGCTAGACACATTTCAGGAATCATAGATTCCAATAAATATGATCATGATCCAGGTGAAGTATGTAGAATATCACACCATTGCTCGTCATGGTTTATTTGAAAATATGATAATGCAAGGAAATTATTATAGGCTATATGAAAATGTGAGAAAATTGGTGTGCACTAGCCTGGAGAAAAGACCTGAAAAACATTAACATTCGTTAGATTTTTTCAAAAGTCTTTTAAATTCTTTTTATTTACTATTTTTTCCTCCATAATATGTGGTTTTAAAAGTCCTGTTTATGAAAGGGGTTTAGTATGCCATACAATAATAAGCTATTCTCTTTTATGCAGCGTTTTGTTCATAAACCGCTGCAAGTGATCCAGCGTGAGGTACGGCACATCTCTCATCACACACACACACACACACACACACACACCACGGTAACCCTTAATCTGTGGCTCTTCTCTCCAGATAAACACAGCATCAAGACAGAGAGAAACTGGAGAAACTCTGACAGATGAGAAACTCACAGTCAAACTGATCTAATCCGATCTAAACCGAGACTCTGATCTGAAACTCACACTGCTATTAAAATCTGCTTACTGTCTGAAACAAGTTTTCATAAATCTCTTAAAGTGTGTGTGTTGTTGTTGACACACATGAATACGATCATTATGTGTAGGAAGAAAGCAGCTCATCATAAGGAGTAAAACTACCTTCATGACTGGTAAAAGTGTCTCTTTTTCCATTTCAAGCACATCATTTGACCTCTGATTGCATTTATCACTCATTCATCACAGAAAACACTTCAGTATCTTTATCAGTATCGCCCGGTTATAGCATTTTGATATGATGAAACTGATTCGATTTTTTTAATCAAATAAGATGAAGCATTTGACTCAAACCACGAAGCACAACATTCATAAACACACGAGTATCTCCTTATGATGTGTGTGTGTGCATTACACATGATGTGTGTGTGCATGACATGATGCGGCTTCCTGCAGAGATGATGTCACCACGGGCCCGTGTTCGGCTAGGTAAAGGGGTGTTATCCAGGACCAACAGGATTATCAATGAACACAATATCCACAACATGTTTTATTTAAGATAAATAATAATAATAATAATAAGAAGAAATGATGTCAGATTCACCTCTATGTCCACTTACCGTAGAAGACAACTGTCTAATGTGATTTCTATCGTAGTTTTATTTATTACGACACATATCATGGACATATTCTGCATAGTCAGATTGATCAGCCATAACTTTAGCTTTTGCACTATATCTGGGTTGTATTGAAATGACTAAATAATGCATTACAACTTGATATTTCAGCTAAAGTGTTTAGATATACAGTAAATAGAGATCTTTAAAGCGTTGTCGGTGTGTTAGATTTGAACATATCTATAGTTCGATGCTTTAATGTTTCCGAAAGAGTCTCTTCTGCTCACCAAGGCTGTGTTTATGATCAGAAATACAGTAAAACAGTGAAATATTACTCCAGTGTTTAAATCATCTGTTCTCTATGTGAATATACAGTAAAGTGTAATTTATTCCTGTGATCAAAGCTGAATGTTCAGCATCATTACTCCAGTCTTCAGTGTCACATGATCCTTCAGAAATCACTCTAATATGAGGATCTGATGCTCAAGAAACAGTTATGATTATTATCAGTGTTGAAAACAGTTGTGCTGCTAAAGGTTCAATCTTAATACCAATTTAAATAACATCATTTAACCTATAATATTAATTAATGATCTCTCTGATAATGTCTAAAAAATATAATAATTATCTGTCTACCAAGCTCTTATAATGTATGGAATATTATATGAAAAGATATAGGCCTGTATTAATATTTCGCCCCGATGTAAAACCGGGCCTTTAGCAGCACACACCACCGGGAGCAACTCAAAGTGCTGTTCGGCAAACTGTGCAGGTCGCCTTAGTTTCAATGCATTATTGATCAAAATAAACAGTAAAGAAATGCATATTGTTAAAAGATTGTATTTAGAATCAATGCTGTGCTTTTGAACTTTACATTCATCAAAGAATCCTGAAAAACATATTCCACAAAAAAACAGTTTTCAACATTGATGATTAGAAACATTTTAAAATATAATACAATAGAAAACTGTTATTGTAAATTGTAATAATATTTCAAATAATATGATCAAATAAATGTAACCTTGGTGAGCAAAAACATTAAAAAACTTGAAATATTCCAAACTTTTGCCCGGCAGTGTAGATGTTAAACATCCCGGCTTTAGCTCAGCTTTAGTCTGTACACACTCCTGGGGCCTCATCTATAAAACTGTGCGTAGAATCCTTACTAAAAGTGTACGTGCGCCCGAAAGCCAAAAATGTCGTAGGCCTACGCAAAAAAATATTCAGATTTATAAAAGCGTGCGTACGCCAGAACCTGCGCAGAATTCACTTTATAAATCCCAGTCAGCGGAAGAGTCTGTGCACATGCGTCTCCACCCCGAAACAACCATATGTGGAGAATGAGATTATAACGCCTAGTTTTACTATGCATATCTTCTGCATATCATTTGCATATGATTATTCATTCACATGATAACATGTTTAACGGTACAAGACATTAGGAGAATATGAAATACGGATGTGCCGTTACATTTCATTAATAAAAATCATTTAGTAGCCCATCCTTCCCTCGTTTTTTAAATAAATAAAATAAAATAGTGCAAAATTCATTTCAGAGAAAGTTTTTCTCAATCTTTTCCACTGGCCAAATAGTATTTTAATTGTTTTTAATTATTTTTAATGGAAACAGACCTTGTTGTGCATTATTTGCACGAAACCATTTTCTCAGATAATCTGCTATCATGATAAGCAATTATCTACATAGTTAACACATTAAAACACAGACAGCATGCCAGAGGAAAAGTGTTCAAAAGCATCACATCCACAACAAATATTTATATTTATTGAATATAAAAATGTTGTAACTTCTCAGTAATGATTTCATGTAGTTTAAGTGTTTAACACCATTAATGAGAATGGCATATTTAATCTAAATGTTTATATCAGAAGTAAAACATAGTTTAAATCATTCATTTATTTATTTAAACTGTTGTTGTGAACATGCACTGTATTTATGATGAAGATTTACGGTTAGGCCTACTTCATCTGCGTCAGTTTCACTAAACGGCCCAACGCACTCGCTGGGTACATATTTAAGAAGGGATGGATATTTGCTTCAAGTGATAGGTTTGGTGAGTGAAATTATATTTGTATTATCTTTCTGCATATTTATAATTTTCTTTAGATTTTCTGTCTAAAAGTGACCAAAAAGACATTTAACTCGAGCTCACCATCGGTGTCGCCAAAACACATACTCTTCTAAAAGAGTGCGTGCGCACGGTCAAGAGCATCCTTACGGTGCGCACTTATTTACGGCAAGTTTATTTTTTATAAATCCCGATATGTGCGTGGAAAAATGCGTCCGCATATTTCTATGCCCATTTTGTGCGTACGCAACGTTTATACATCAGGCCCCAGGGGCCTCATGTACAAAGACTTGCGTTGAATTCATACTAAAACATTGCGTACGGACAAAGCTGTAAATGTGCGTACGCACAAAAAAAAGCAGATGTATGAATCTCTGCGTACGAAGGATCCCACGCATATTCTCTTTGTACATCCCAATTAACGTAAAATTGAGCGCACATGCACGAGCACAACGCCACACCCAGTCTCCTCCCCAAATTAAATTAATTTAAATATGGTAATTAGTCCAATTTGGCAAAAGAAACCTGCAAGAACATGGCTAAAGCAAGCAAGAAACGAAATTTAACTGAAAATGTCTTCTATGTGGATGTAGTATCTTAGAGTAACCACTAGGTGTCATTGTATTATAAGTGTTGTGTTTGATCTTGGAGCAGAGGAAGATGTGACATGCGGGATGCATGGTGTGTGTATGTCTTGAAACAAACTAAGTAAAGTATTGACTTTAACTATATGAATGTAGTAGTCCGCTTTTTGCAAAGATACTACATTTTTGGCGACGAGGATGGTGACACCCAGAGAAAAAAAAGCCTGTGATGACAACATTGAGGATTAACCATGGCTACAGGAACTATTGGCTCACTAGCGGCATTTGATCCAAAAGCTCAAACATGGGAAGAGTATTCTGAAGTACTGGAGCCATTTTTCGTGGCTAATGGAATTGAAGATGAGGGTAAGCAAAGAGCTATTCTCATAAGTGTTGTGGGACCACAAACTTACAGTGTGATATTAAATATTTTACGAAATACGAAAATATTCTTAGCCCAACAAAACCAAGTGAACAGACTTTCCAGCAACTGGTAACTGCTAAAAAATCATTTTAATCCTCAGCCAAGTGAGATTGTACAGCGATTTAGATTTGATTCAAGAATGAAGAAGCCGACAGAGACTGTGACAGAATATGTAGCAGAGTTGCGTCGTTTGGCACAAGATTGTAATTATGGAGCAACTTTAGACCAAATGCTGAGGGATCGACTTGTTTGTGGCATGGATGATGATCGGATTCAGAGAAGGCTGCTCTCGGAAGCAAATCTGACGTTTGAAACTGCTCTTAAAATTGCAGTAGGCAATGAAGCCGCAAGCAAAAATGTGCTCGATTTACAAAGTAAATCCAGCGTACAGGCATGTAACAGCGTCATGTTTAAAGAGAGGAAACCGGATCGCTGGAAAAAGGGAGAAATGGGTGAACAAAAAGAATTAAGAGAATGTTACAGATGCTGTGGAACAAACCACAAAGCAAACGATTGCAGATTTAAGAAGGACAAATGTTATGTGTGTGAAAAAATAGGTCATATCGCCAGGGCCTGTCGCAACAAAAGTAAACAGAGTGGACCTGCAATAACTGGAAGAAGTGAAAAAGGGGTGCGGCCGCATCGAGCATTCAATGTAAGTGACAATAATGACAGTGATGAATTTGAAGAAACATTCACTTTGGCATGTGTACAAACTGATGCACTGAAGAAAGTAAAACCCCTCACTGTTGAGCTAATTGTTAATGGCAGACTGATAAACTCTGAGATTGATACTGGATGCAGTGTCAGTCTTATGAGTGAGGGAATGTCCAAGGTCATCTGGAAAGACTATGAAGCTCCCAAACTGAGATTTACAAAAATCAAGTTGACAACGTATACAGGAGAGCCATTGGAAATAGTGGGGGTGGCTGATGTAGAAGTAAAATACCAGCAGCAGGAAAAGATAATGCCACTTGTTATAGTGAAAGGAACAGGGTCATGCTTACTAGGCCGATCCTGGCTTGGAGAGCTCCAAATGCAATGGAGTGAGATAAAGCTGGTGCAGTCGGAGATGACGTTGCAACAGGTGCTTTTCCAGCATGAGGAAGTTTTCAAGGAGGAGCTGGGGACATTAAGGGGTACTACTGCCACTCTTCATGTGCCGACTGATGCCACACCCAGGTTTTTCAGACCTAGATCTGTGCCATTTGCCCTGAAAACAAAGGTGGATGAAGAGATTAATCGACTGCTGCGGGACAAAATCACCTCACCTGTTAAGTATTCAGAGTGGGCAGCTCCTGTTGTTCCTATCTCGAAACCAGATGGCAGTATAAGATTATGCGGTGACTATAAACTCACAGTCAACAGAGTGTCAAAATTGGAACAGTATCCAATACCACGGGTGGAGGATCTTTTTGCTCGGTTGGAGGGAGGAAAACAGTTCACAAAATTGGACATGAGTCACGCATACCAACAAATCATCATGGATGAAAGCTCCAAGAAATACTTGACAGTGAATACACAAAAAGGGTTATTCACATATAATCGTTTGCCCTTTGGAGTTGCTTCAGCTCCTGCTATCTTCCAGAGAACAATGGAGGGATTGTTGCAAGGTATTCTTGGAGTAGTTGTAAATCTTGATGATATATTGGTGACTGCCGTAAATCAAGAGAGTCACTTGAAGACACTGGATGAAGTGCTGGCGAGACTGAAAGAAGCTGGTTTGCGATTGAAGCGGGGAAAATGCATGTTCCTGGCAGATGAGGTGGAATATTTAGGCCACAGAGTAGATGCCCAGGGTTTACATCCGATGGCAATTAAAGTGAAAGCTATTGAAGAAGCACCAGAACCAAGTAATGTCGCAGAACTCAAAGCATATCTGGGCTTGCTCAATTATTATAATAAGTTCCTTCCAAACCTGGCAACGCTGCTAGCTCCTCTACATCTGCTGCTGAGAAAAGAGGTTCAGTGGATGTGGAAAAAGGCACAAGAAGAAGCTTTCAAAGAATCTAAATCCCTCCTAAAATCAGCAGAGGTGCTAGTTCATTACTCCTCCGATTCCGAACTGGTTCTGGCTTGTGACGCCTCTCCCTATGGGGTGGGTGCAGTGCTCTCGCAGCGTAAAAAAGGAGAGAGTATGGAGAAACCCCTTGGGTTCATGTCAAGAACACTTACGTCTGCAGAGAAGCCTTATTCACTGTTGGACAAAGAAGGCTTAGCTGTGATTTTTGGCATCCAAAGATTTCATAAGTACTTGTATGGTCGGGCATTCACCATTTGCACTGATCATAAGCCCTTGATCCATTTGTTCAATGAAACGAAGGCAGTTCCTCAAATGGGATCACCCAGAGTGCAAAGGTGGGCTGTAATGTTACAAGCATATCAGTATAATATTGTGTACACGCCAGGGAAGTACCATCAAAATGCTGATGCTCTAACTGTACGTTCACACCGCCGCCGACTTGAGCGTCAAAGAAGCTCTGGCCGCTCTGTCAAGGACGCTTGTCAGAAAGCACGGGGAAGCTCGTTGACGCTTTGGACGCTCTGACGTAGCAGGGAGAAGAGAAGTGTCACAACATGAAATGTAATAAACAGAAAAAACAAGCAATACATTGAAGAAACCTTTTATAATGACAGCATTTTTATAACCATTTTGGTCACATTTGGTCGGGGAAAAAAATAATAATTAGCTATTATTATTATTATTATTATTTGCATTAGTGCAATTGGTCAAATCGTTGTCACCTTGAGCAAATGAATTGCATTTCCGCTTAAAACGAGCGTTCGTAAATATTTCAAATAAAAGTTGCGCTCATTCTCAAATGTGTATCACTGGATCATTATGGAAAATCGCGAAGTTGTTGTGTTTGGTGCTGCTTTACTGTACTTGCGGAGAAGACGTCGGACGTCAACTATCCCAGCTATTTTATCCCATGCCTGTTCTTTTGTAGCTGGTCCCTGTAAGCAAACAACGTCATATCATATATGATAGGAAACCCAGCAACAGCGATTATCAGCTTCTCCTCCATTTTCTCGGAACTAATGTTTTGGTAGGAACGAAAGTTCACATCGTATGTTTCTCCGGAATCAGCCAGAGTGAAGGACGTCTTTATTCTGATTGGTTGCTGGCGTTTTGCCGCTGCTTGCCGCTGAACCGCGTCATAGCTCATTACCATAAAGTTGAGCTTCTTTCAACTTTCTGATTGACGCTCAAAACGCCCAAAACGCGACGCCGAGGGATTTGACGCTCCTTGCAGCTGAGAGAAGCCAGCTTCCATTGAAAATGAATGACTTCCGGCCGCTTTGGAAGCTCAAGTCGGTGGCGGTGTGAACGTACAGTAAGTAGACTCCCAGCGCCAGGTGAGGGAGAACCTGATACTAATGATCAAGTTAGTGGACTTAATGGATGACTCGCCGGTAAGTGCAGCACAAATTCGGAAATGGACGTCACACGACATAACACTCTCAGTGGTACATGAGTACATATTAAAGGGCTGGCCTGAGAAAGTAGAGCCTCAAGTGTTACCGTACCATCATAGGAGAGATGCTCTGAGTGTCAAAGATGGATGTGTGACTTGGGGAGCGAGAATCATTATTCCATCACAAGGTCGAGCGGCTGTATTGAAGCAATTACATCAGACTCATTCCGGCATGTCAAGAATGAAGGGATTGGCCCGATCATACATGTGGTGGCCGGGTATGGATCAGGATGTAGAGAGAGTGGTTCAGAATTGTGAAGTATGTCAGTGTTTCAGAAAGGCACCTGCTCAAGCTCCTTTGCACCCGTGGGAGTGGCCGGGCTCACCCTGGGAAAGACTTCATGTAGACTATGCAGGGCCCTTCTTAGGAAGAATGTTCCTCATTCTGGTTGATTCTCATTCTAAGTGGATGTAAGTTTATCCTGTCACACATGCCACGTCCCAAATTACAATTGAAAAACTGAGAATGTGTTTCAGTACCCATGGATTACCCAAAATGTTAGTGTCAGACAACGGAACATGCTTTACCAGTAATGAGTTTGAAACGTTCATGAAAAACAATGGCATTCAGCATGTAACGTCAGCTCCTTATCATCCTTCTTCAAACGGTCTAGCTGAACGTGCTGTTCAAACTTTCAATGAGGGGATGAAAAAGATGAAAGGTGACACTGTGGAGACAAGAGTAGCAAGATTCTTGTTTAATTATAGAATCACTCCTCATACAACATCAGGGTTGTCACCTGCTCAAATGCTAATGTCACGGAAGTTAAGAGCAACATTTGACTTACTCATTCCTGATATGAAGTCCAAAATTCTAAAAAAACAGCAGAAACAAAAAGAAAGCCATGACAAAAGCTGCAAACTTAGAAGTTTTGAAGTGGGAGATTCAGTGAACGTGAGGAATTATGGTGGTGGACCCGAATGGATTCCTGCAGTAGTGGAATGTTGTACAGGACCTCTTTCATACAAGACTGTTCTAGGGCATGGACAACTGTGAAAAGACATGTGGACCAAATAAGAAATCGCAGTACAGACGAGATGCTTGAGACTGCACTACCTACAGAAAATGAACAGGATGGTGGCACCTCTGCATTGTCTAGTGCGGATAATGCACCTGCCGAACAGGAGATGGTTTCTCTTGAGGAAGGACCGTCGATAGAAGTGACTGTTGTAGAAAAAGAGATTAACAAACCTACATACCTGAGAAGGTCGGCAAGAGAGAGACGTGCTCCGGCTCACTTGAAAGACTATGTTGTATAAGTTAAGTCAGTAACAGACAATTAATACAAAATAACTGGGATAGTTGAGTAACAAAAAAAAACAAAAACAAAAATAATAATTTTAAGAATGTGGGGGGGGGGGGGGTTATATTGTTTCATTTTGTAAGTAATATTATTGGTATTTAACTTAAGAGGGAGGGGATGTAGTATCTTGGAGTAACCACTAGGTGTCATTGTATTATAAGTGTTGTGTTTGATCTTGGAGCAGAGGAAGATGTGACATGCGGGATGCATGGTGTGTGTATGTCTTGAAACAAACTAAGTAAAGTATTGACTTTAACTATATGAATGTAGTAGTCCGCTTTTTGCAAAGATACTACAGTGAATATACAGTAAAGTGTAATTTATTCCTGTGATCAAAGCTGAATGTTCAGCATCATTACTCCAGTCTTCAGTGTCACATGATCCTTCAGAAATCACTCTAATATGAGGATCTGATGCTCAAGAAACATTTTTGAGTATTATTAGTGTTGAAAACAGGTGTGCTTCTGCTTCATATTTTCGTGGAAACCGTGATATAGTATTTTCATAGTGTGATATATATATTCTTTAATGAATAAAAATTTATTTCAAACAGATATAGAAATCTTATAATCTTTTGTAACATTATAAATGCATTTACTCTCACTTTTAAACAAATTCAATGTGTCCTTGCTGAATAAAAATATTACTTTATTTTTTTATCTTTACTGACCGAATTAATTAAGTTTATTTTTTATTCCTAGTTAAGCCAACGCTGCCATTGCTATACGGGTTGTATCAATTTGGACATGCTTTATGTAGCCTATGTTCTTACTTAATTGCATAATATAATATTTTAATAAAACTCGTGTGACAATATGTCAAATAATTTATCAATTACAAATTATAAGCAATATCTGACAGCTGGTGGTGCGATAGAACAATTCGTAGTGTAATGTTTGCCACTTCACTTTATTGCCTCTATGAGTCGCCAACGGACAAAAATCACGACAAATATACGTACGCCAGACATGAAGTTTACTTGGAGGAACGCACATTCTTACGTTAATTTCACTGTTAGTACATCTGGCCGTGAACGTGAAAGCTGTCGTACGCCGTGTTTTTGTGCGTACGCAGTGTTGATACATGAGGCCCCTGGTGTCTCTGTGCTGAAGCCAGAAGCCCTTCGCTGGAGGAGTGTGTCTGCGCTGGGCCTCACGAGGGCGACACACACACACACACACACACACACACACACACACACACACACACACACACGCGGTCTTTATACTCGACATATTTCCTCTATTCGGCCCAAGTGTTCAGGCAGGCGTAAAGACTGCGAAGTGTGTGTAGAACTGTTGATTACTCGATGAGACACACTTATAGTCCTGCAAAAAATGCAAGTGTTTACAGAGCTTTTATTTATTATATTTTCAAAACTTTGCATTTTAAGATAAACTTCTACAACTAACTAGCAGAAGACACACATTTAAAATTGTGGTGCTTCTAATTCAGTGATTAAAACAGTTGCAAGTGTTGTACAGAATAGGCCTACACACACCACGCTCATCTTCACACCAATAAAATGTGCAAGACTTTATGTTTTTACTACCAAATCATATGTATCTAATTCATTTAATTAACAGTGGAATGTTTTCCTCCAAATCTCGCGATTTCGGTGCGCATGAGTTCCCGAACAGAATGCATGATGGGACGTGCTAGGACCGCAGTGTGTGTCTGTGGGAGTAACTCCTGCTCTCCATACTGTAAACTACAATTAATCTTGATGAGCATTTGGATATTTCTATTGCTTTTGAGTTTAATGAACGCGTCTCTTTTTAAATTTCCATGAACTTAAGTTTCTCTGTGTGACGATGATCACCTGATCCCAGGCCAGGGATGTACAGTATGGGTAGAAGAGCCAGCTGTAACACGCCTCGTCCTCATATCTGGTCAAGGGAAGCAGGCCTTCTGGTTATTTAACACACTCAAGTATAGGACTTAAGATTGTGTACCACACAGGCATGGTAATTGCACTTAAGTCTCAGGAGCGGGGCTTGCTTCCCATCATGCACCACGGCTCAGATGTGACCATCATTGTAGTGTGTGTGGTGGAGGTCCTGTGTCACACTGACATGATGAGTTGATGAAACCCATCCACCAACAGACAGGTACAGGTGTGCATGTGAGTGTAACTCGTCCCTCCATGCCAAAGAGAGAGAGCGCTCTTTCCTGAAGCGTTCTCGACCTCCACAACTCAAACCACAGTAGCCATGTTTACATTACCCTTCAAATTCTGCAAATTGAAATTTCGCAAAAACTCCTAAAAAAGTTTTTACTCTTACATGAACGGGTTTTTCAGGCAATTCGAAAAAGGAATATTTCGCAAAACTGCAATTGAAACAGGTTTTATTTTGCATTTACAAGTCGCCTGGCGTAACAGTCGGTCATTATTTAAAGATGACGCGGTATGTTTGGACAGAAGACGAGAAGACGAGTTCTTTAATAAACTCATAAAAGACAAAAGAATTACGGTAATACTGGATTCTAAACCACAAAGAAACGCCACAATCAGGAGCTTGAAGCAGAACTGAAGGAGAAACACCCAGACACACTCATATGAGCCGCTCACGGGTATAAAAGGCTTCCCTTGCTATTAAAGCTTGGATAATTACGTCTCCTTCCACTGTCAATAATGGCCAGCGCGGCGGCTGCGGTATAAACCTACCGACCTACCGACATCCGGTGGCATGATTTGTGGAATGATTATCGCGAGAGGATAATCATATAATCACGATATTTTCTTAATTTCCATTAACCGATGAAATGCGACTAAAGTGTAATTTTACTTTAGTCGCATTTCATCGGTTAATGGAAATTAAGAAAATATCGCAAAAGTTTTGCGCAAATCTGTAATGGAAAGGCGGCTAATGACTCTAGCTAGGCTTTCACCCACCTATTTTTATGCAAATTTTGGAATATCGCTTCTAAATAAAGAAATAGAATAAAGAAATAAATTCAAATAATTTGCATAAAAATGTATGCACTAAATTGAGTTAGATATTTTTTTATACAATAAGACGACATGCGCATAAAACTATGATGGAGACACATTTCCCAAATAAATCTCTTGATGCACATCAAAGAAACGGCATGCGCCTTTGCCTCAGCAGATCCACCATTGCAATAACACAAACACTAAAGTTCATAAACAATAAAATCAATAATTATTATACATTTCAGCCGCGGTGCATGATGGGAACTGAGCCCCGCCCCCATGAGAGCGCTGCTGAGTGAAGACATGACTCGAGCTGCCTGAGTTAGTGTTACTCATAGATATAATATAATAATAAAGGCTAGATGTCTTATCGTCATCACCGGCGGCCATCTTGTCACAGGCAAGCTTTCTGGCGGGCTCTGTGGTGCCTGATGTAAGATGAGTGATCAGCACCAACACAAATACTCTTATCTCGTTGAAAACTTGACGGATTTACAAACGCTATTAACGTGGCTATAATTCTGGATGATTATTTATTTATACACTTATTATTCATAAGTGTGCAGTGTCATAACTACATCTCTGACGTTTATAACAAACCAAAGCGTTTGAAAATCGGTAGAAAATTGAGCAAGTTATGGTTATTGAAAAAGTGCATGCAGCATTAAACCACAATGTTACGCCTGGCCTGTGACAAGATGGCCGCCAGGTGCGGACGTCGACCTCCATTGGCCAGCAGCGCGGACGAGACTTCTAGCCTTTATTATGGATATCTATGGTGTTACTCGCGTGTGTTTGAGGCAATGCATTTCGAGATACATGATTTTGAGTGCAATAATGTTGTAGCGTTTGAGGTTTGTGTATGAAGGTAAAAGAGTAGCAAAACTCGAGAGCACGTAGATGTGAATTTGAGAACTTGTACAATAAATATTCGTACTTGTACGCTAAAATGTACACTCACAGCTCCAATGTGAAAACCTGTAATATAAAAATCTGTAGTTGAATGTTGAGATTTGCACTCGCAGACAATAGGTATTGGGGTTGACTGTTTTCCTGCGAGTTAAAGGTTTGAAGTATTGCATAAATTATATTTTATGTTTACTACTATAGTGTGTATAACACATCCCTGTGGCTGTAATATCTGTGTTTCAGGTACGGGAGTGGCATTTGTTGAGACTTGATATTTGGGCTAGATTTGATACACAGACCTGGAAACTCTGCATGCAATCCAAATATTAAACTTAAAGTTCATCAACTTAAAAAAAAAAGTTTGGTTAACAGTGACCAAGTATTACAAGTATTTTTATTTGTCTTTCTCCTCCTGGAAAACTGATTATAATGTTGATGACTCGTCTTTTTGCACAACACAGATTTGACCAATCAAATGCTTCAGCCAAGAATGAGGATGAAACAATGACCCATTAGTTACATACAAAAACACAGAGCGAGCCCTTTGGATGTGTCCTGTCCAAACTCCAGTTTCATTAGGAAGTACGTTAGGGGAAAAACCACTGTGCCTTTCACGCCGTTGCTCAGGAATCAAACGATGATGTGCTAGAAAAGCAGACAGTGGTTTTTCATTGGATTTTATTAAAAAACTGTAATCCGCTCTTCCCAAGGACACTGCATCACGTGTGCTGTCCCTACTCCTGCTGGAGCGCTCCGGTCGCAGGTAGGCAGCTGTCTATGTGTGCTCCTTGCGCCGGATCAGCCTCTTGAAGGCCTGCTTGAAGTCCTCGTTGAAGCTGGTGTAGAGCAGCGGGTTGATGAGGGAGTTGACGTAGCCCAGCCAGGTGAGGGCGTCGGACAGCTGTGGCGAGGGCTTCAGCAGCATCAGCCCCACCAGCAGCTCCTTCAGGAAGAACGGCAGCCAGCACAGGATGAAGGCTCCCAGGATCAGGCCCAGGATCCGCGCCGCCTTCCTCTCCCGGGACGTGCAGATCTGGTTCCTCTCGTCCAGCTCCGGCGCCTCCGTGTCGAAGGACGGCGCGCGGACGGTGTTCTCCGCGGTGGGGTCGGAGCTGGACACGTCCGAGACGCAGAAGGCGTGCGTGACCCGGCAGTGGTTCACCGAGTTCTGGCTGTCGGTGCTGCGGCTGCTGAGGTGCCGCGAGGAGCCGCGCTTCTGGTACAGCGTCTTAGCGGCGCTGTAGATGCGCGAGTACAGGATGAGGATCAGGGTCATGGGGATGTAGAAAGCGCCGAAGGTGGAGTAGATGGTGTAGCCCACGTGGTCGTGCTCGATGATGCACTGCTGAGAGCCGTCGCCGCGCTGCCTCCAGAACAGCGGTGGGATGGAGATGAAGACGGAGATCAGCCAGACGATGGCCACCATGGCGGCGGCGCGCCGGGCCGTCCTCTTGCGGGCGTACTCGATGGCTTTAGTGATGGCCCAGTAGCGGTCCAGCGCGATCACGCACAGGTGCAGGATGGAGCAGGTGCAGCAGGTCATGTCCACGCTCAGCCAGGCCTCGCACACGAACGGCCCCAGCAGCCACACCTCCACCGTGATGTACAAGATGCTGACGGGCATCACCAGCACGGCCACCAGCAGGTCTGTGACGGCCAGCGAGCAGATCAGGTAGTTTGCAGGGAGGTGGAGCTTCTTGGTGGTGCAGATGGCGGCGATGACCGCGCCGTTCACCAGGGCCGTCAGCAGTGTTAGCAGCGCTAGCAGAGCCACCACGGCTAACCGCTGCGAGAGCCCCTCCGCGGGGAACGCCGCTCCTGGTGTGGCCGTGCTGTTGGTGCTGTTGGCCAGAGCACCGCCGCTTTCTCCCAGGTATCGCTCCATCTCCATTCGTCAGCTGGAGAATCCCACTGGCTCCGCTCAAGGACTAAAGCCCCGAAGACTCCTGCGCTGGATCAGCCACGGCCTGTCAAACACACAGACAGATGACGAGTTAACAAGTGTCTTATATATCGATGTTACTTTCTCTGTCCACTCTAACCATCCGATCAACCATTTGATCTTAAAGCTGGGGTAAGCTATTTTGCAAAAACGCTGTTGGACATTGTTGATATTTTAAATCAACCCAAGCAAACACACCCCTCTCTTCAGTGCTCCGCCTCCAAAACTCAGCCTTCAATCCTAGGCACCCTTCTCAGAGTCGGTCTCGAACCCCGATCTCCGGCATGCGGGGCGAGTGCACTAACAATGGTGCTACTGCATACTGCCCATCCCTGACAACACCGGACCAAGAGCTGATCCTGTAGCTGAATCTCTTCATTAAATCATCTGTCCAACACACACGATCACAGAACATGCATTAATCGTTGTGCTCCGCCGATCTGAGTTAACGACTGTCGACTGATTGTAGCCACACACACACACACACACACACACACACACAAACAAAAAAAAACATTCCAGTGTCCAGTAAGTCGACTGATGGCGAATAACAGTGTTGGCCAATAACATTACAGCATGATGAGCATATGTATATTAATGGCCAGAACCACATTATGTGAGGGAAACGTGTAGTTCGGTAACTAGCATTCATAAAACCAGCAGCATTAAAGAATTAATAACTAAAAGAGTGTTAATGATTGGGTGTAGGTGTGAGTGAGTGGGTCCAAGATGGCGTCGGGTGGAGGCTGCAGGTTGGCAGGTCCTGTGAGCTCACCTCTCTTAGTACGTTCAGAGGAGTCACCTTTTAAAAATAGAGGACCTGATGCTGAATTACAGTGGCTTTATTTGAGAAAAAGTGTGGGGAGAACAACCGGGTGTAAATGGCGTTTTACCCATGAGTGGATTTGTAGTCACGACCACAGGTGGGGATATAGGCCTACATACAAACCCCGGGCCTGGTGGCGAGGAAGAACTAACGGGAGTAAACGGCGTTTTGCCCATGTGTGAACCTGCAGTCACGATCGCAGTGAGTTACTCTGACGAGCACACACAAACAAATGGACAAATTTGCATGCCGACAACACTGTCCCCAGATGGTATTGAGACATTGTGTAAAAAGAACTTGTCAGGTGCTTTAGCACAGACACCATGCACACAAAAATCTTGTCCGGATTCTGGGGCAAAGAAGCAAAATGCCACTGTGGAGAAAGCTGGAGTGGCATTTGATTTGGGGTATTCGTCTCATCTATCCATGCCGTGTCACTCAAACGCTGACATTAAACAACAGAGATACAGACTATTTCAGACTGTCAACCACGCCAAAGGACTCTGGGGACCGAAAAGGCAAACCCAAAGGTGTATTTGGGGGACACCTCAATATAAGAAGCGCTGTATCGAAAGTTGAACATCAACCTTGACTTTTTGTGTCTCTCGGAGACTTGGCTAAAATCCACCATTTCAAATACTGTTGTTCATATTCCAGGCTATAACATTTACAGGCGTGACCGTGGTCATGGCAAAGAGGGCGGAGTAATGATATATGTCAAGGACAGTTATCAATGTGTACACATGGAATCAGTGGGAGATGTTTTGGAATGTGTGGGGATAAAAATTAAGCTGTCTCCGGAAATGTCATTTGCTGTTCTTGCCTTGTATAGGCCTCCGGCATCAAATAATTTATTTTTTAATCGCCTAACGGACATTCTTAAAAAGTGTGATGCGAAAGAAATACTTCGTATGGGAGATGTTAATATAAATTGGATCGATAAAAATGGGAGGAAAAAATTAAAAGAGATTACTCAAAAATGTTATTTTACTCAAATTATAAAAAAAGCAACTCGGATTACTAAAATATCTCAAACGCTTATTGATCTAGTTTTTACTAACAAAGCTGACCGTATTGGTAAAGTTTATAACTTAATAACAGGTCTTTCTGATCATAATTTAACACCAGTTGCAAGGAAATTGTCAAAAATGCGCTACCGAAATTTAAATAAGGTTGATTTTGATTCTGTACTTTGTATCCCCAGGAAAGATATTGAGAGGTTTGATAATGAAATCAGAAAGTTAAATTGGTTTGAAATGATAAATGATAAAGATAGTAATACAGCCTCTAGTGAGTTGATAAAGATGTTCCAACAGCTTGTCCTTAAGTATTCTAAAGAAAAAAAGGTAAAACCTAAAGGCAAAATTCAAATTAATGAGAACCCGAGATTCAGCATTAAGAAAGTCATATAAAACGGGTCTTACAACTGATCGCCTGATCTATAAGGGACTTCGAAATAAAGTAACTCAACAGCTAAGACAAGCAAAAGCACTGTTTTATCTGAATATAATTAAACAAGCTAAGGGCAACTCTAAAGAATGTTGGCGAGCTATAGATAAATTAACGGGAAAGGCGCAAACTAAGAGCGGAATGAAAATAAATGATAAAAACCACAAGGATGGACTAACAGTTTCAAACCATTTTAATGAATATTTTATTTGACTCAGTGAATGAAATTATTCAACATGCCTCTGGATTGTCTCGTTCTTGTTTATTGCCTCAGCCACCTGTTAACGATCATGAAGCTTTATGTTTTAAAAGCATTGATGGCTCTAAAACAGATAAAATAATACAATCCTTATCAAATTCAAAAGCAAAAGACTTTTGGGGAATTGATAGCTCTTTCATTAAAAAACATAGGGAGATTTTAACACCAGTTATAACATATGTCGTGAATAAATCTATTGATGAGAGTATCTTTCCCAGTGTCTTTAAAACTGCAGTTATAATCCCAATATACAAATCTGGAGGTAAAAATGAAATGAGCAACTACAGGCCTATTATCATAATGCCTGTAGCATCTAAAATTCTCGAGAAAGCCATTATAGAGCAGCTAACCGATCACTTCGACCGTAATAATTTGTTGCACCCAATGCAGTTCGGCTTTAGATGTAATCATTCCACCGACGCAGCCTGCTGCTATCTGATGGAGAATATAAAGGTCAGCTTGGACGGAGGGGGCACGTGTGTGCCGTGTTTTTGGACTTACGAAAAGCATTTGACACGGTAAACCACGGTGTCCTCCTGTCTAAGATTTCTAAGTATAATCTGTCTATAGAGACATTGCATTGGATACAATCATATCTTGCAAATCGGATGCAATGTGTGAGGGTGAAAAATGTATTGTCCACTCTGAAGCCCAGCACAACGTCCCGCAAGGATCAATTCTGGGACCCTTGTTGTTCAGTATTTACATCAATGATCTCCCGGCTGTGTGCAAGGGCGTAGACATCATCATGTACGCAGACGATGCTGTCATCTACACACATGGGAGGGATATGGAGCAAGTAGCCACTAAATTGTCCTCAGCTATGGAAAAATAAGTAATTGGCTAAAAACTTCTTGCTTAACACCAACTACAAAAAAAACTGTTGGAATGTTCTTCGTTAAGTGAAACAAAGTAAAAGATATGCCTAACATCTATTTTAATGGGCAAAAAATTACTATTGTGACAGAGACTAAATATCTAGGTGTCCATCTAGATCAAACGTTTTAAAAAGTTTTAAAAAACATATTAAAAAACTGTCTAACTCTATTAAATATAATATTTCTATTTTTAAGCATATTAGGAATAGTTTGACAATCAAGGCATCTTCCATGTATTTTAATGCCATGATTTCTTCTCACATCACCTATTGTTTGTCCTGTTGGTCCCAGGCCGACGAGACTACACTTAAACCGCTCAGATCAGTCTATAATCAGGCGTTAAAGGTGCTTGACAGAAAAGCCCCTCGCTATCATCATTGCAATATTTTACGTAAATACAAAGTATTAAGTTTTGATTCCCTAATTCAATTTACAAAGTTGAGAACTGTTTTTAAAATGATTGATAACCTAGCTCCTCCCTCAATGAAAAAATTCATAAAACTTTATTCGGAACAAACGAACCGAACATCACGATCCGCTGCTCACAGAAATCTTGCCACCCGAAAAGATCCTCCGCCTTTGCACAGACAGCTTATTCATTTAAAATCATTAAACAATGGAATCAACTCCCCAACAGTTGAAAGCTGTCTATAGATAGATCTGAACCATTTTTCTCAACACTTAAAGAAATACATCCTTGAGAACCAGCTGTGTCAGCATCAGCACATTTAATGTATATATTGTGGTAGAGATGGTCTTTTGAATATGTTCTCTCATTTTGAACATCTGTTTGTTTTTATATGATCTTCGTTGACTAATATTATGTGTAGCCTATTTGCCATTATTTTTACTATTGATAGTGGTTTTGTAATGTAATGTTTTAAAAATTGTGTGGACCTGCCCGGGGACTGCGGATGAAAATTAGCTTCGGCTAACTCTGGCACAAAACATCTTTTCGAAAGATTAATGTACTTTGTGCATTGTCCCTGATAAATAAATAAAGTAAAAAAAAGAAAAAGAAACTCACCCAGTCCTTCCTCGCCCCTGGGACTGTGTATTTCTGTCCATGTTCACACACACACACACACACACACACACACACACACACAGGTGTCTCCTTCAGGTCCCAGTGCAATCACAGTAATGATAAGGACATGAATGAGCAATCACACAACAGTAGCCTGTGATTTCACAGGTTTGATTGACAGGTGTGCCGGTCGCTAGAGGTCAGAGAAGAGGTTGAAGCCTCACAATAACACGACCAGCTCTGAGGCTCTTCAGGAGCAGCGCTCGTACAGCTCTCCGTGCGAGCCGTGTTTGCGTAGGCAGACTCATTACATGCAGTTGTTGGGATCTTTCTAAAGCTGTCGTCACACACAGGCCTGAGCGAGCGCACATCTGTCCACACGTCCAGGAGAGACAGGAGCGACCCAGGGAACACTGGGGGAAGAGCAGGCTCCAGCACTGGCTCATCATTTAAATGCGCACGGCGTAACTTTCATTACTACATTTTGATGTTTGATATGTAATGTATAACATTTCGGGGTTAGCTAAAACGAAACCATAAAAAAGAAAAAAAGAAAACTTTTTATTATTATTTTTAAATAGTTGCCAAAGCAACATTTCTCATTTTTAATTTAGTTCAACTTGATGTACTAAAATAAGTAAAAATGAAATAAAAATGAATAAAAATAATATATATGACGTATGTTTTCAAGAATTGCCCGCAATATCCGCGTTATCGCTGATTTCCGCTCCCACTGCCATAGTAACCATGGCGACAGACGTGGACAACTGCGTTACGGATAGCGGCGCGCTGTTGTTGTCGCGTGTGGCGCTGAGATCTGTCTCTCATTAGCACTCGCGCTTCATCCCACAGTCATGATAAAAACATCAATGTGTTCACTCATCCATAAACATTATTTCCCCATAAACATTATTAGATCCATCGCCATGACGACACATTCCATGATTCCGTTGATTCACTGCGTCATCAACCTACGCCTTCGTTATTATTCTGAAGAGGTTAGCGACCCCTAGCGGCGGGAAAATACATGTTGTGCCTTATCTTTAAATTCATTTATCCAAAACATATTAAAATGCCATTCATACAGACAATGACTTGAATACAGTTGTGATACTGTATGTTTTCAGTTTTGATGTGTGGCTTGAAGCCAAAATGTCTAAAATGTTTGAATCATGATATTTATTTTTAAAAATAAACTGTTTTTGAAATAATGACTTGAGATCAAGATCAAGATAAAGGGAAAATATTGTATTACTTTGTACTTGATTGAAACACACCCACTTGACTGAATCAACTTTTTTGTTTAAAAAACCCCCAGCTAAATGAAAGAATCCAGCATGAACACAGAGTGCATCTCTAGACCTCGGCTTCTGCTTTCGAATCGAGATGTCAGACGCATTAAGCCTTTTCATGGCCTCTAACGTCTTCATTCGTCACGGCCTCGTCTATCAAGCGCCGCTGTGTTTGTTGTGTCTGGCTTCACCGTGGAGCGATGACAGTGGGAATGAGCTTTGGAAACTCAGTGACGCGCTGGGGTCGTGACCTCGTGACATCATGACCTCGTGACATCATGACCTCGTGACATCATGACCTCGTGACATCATGATCATGCTTTCACATCTCCACATCCGCAGCTTCTTCATTCCTCCACTTGGTGGAGACAGAGACAGAAACACTATCATGTCTACACATTCATGAGCACCACTCTTTTACGCACACTGCCAATGAAGTAAAGGGTGTGATGATATCGCGGTTTATTTCACCTCAAAATAGAAATAGAAAATAGAATATTAATCATAGGATACTCATTAAATTGGCATTACTATAATATATTGAATGGCATGTTACTGCTCACTTTCTTTTATTTCAATTGTTTGAACATGTCTTTATCAAAATCAGTACAAGAAATCATGATGATTCATTTTCTAGAAGAAAAATATAATTTCTCATATCTTTCTTTTCATTTTGGGGTGAAATATGCAAGTTTTTTGACAGGTTTTGTGAGCTCACCCTGTTTGTAAATCTCAAATGATTTGGGAAAGCTTTGAATACACACCAGTGATGTTTTACACAGTGGCCTGTCATTATGACACAGTGGATCATCAGGAAACTACACTGAAAAAAGAATAACCTGAAAATCATAACATTAAAATTAACTGGTTGTATTCGGTCAAAAATATGATTCAATATTGATAAATTAACTGATATACATTCATTTATACAAACCAAATTAACTGAGATTAACACATTTTACAGTGTAACTTGGATGTAGTAAACGTGTAAAAGTGACAGATATCAGATATCCTTCTGTTCAGTTTAGTGGGATTAAAAATCACTGCCATTTTTATTAGCTCTGATTAACCTAACTGTGTTCATCAGGTTTATTTTTTTTAAATTGTTATTGTAAAAATCAATCAAAGACATACAAACAAACCCAAATCGCTGAGATAAAACAATTACATATAAAAAAGTATACATATCTTCCTGCATAAATTATTCAGAAACATGACAGAAAAAGAAAAAGAAATATAAACCCATAGTCCTCTTGAAACACGTTCCTGTAGAGAAGAGTGCACAGGTTTCTATGGTCTCCTAGATTTGTCCGCTTGTGATTGAGATCAGGTTCGTTTCTCCACAGGAGAGAAGGCTGAGAACTGAGATATCCTCATGATAGCCGATGGACCACCTCAGCAGAATACATTTTTTAGCCAGAAATAAAAGGATTGTAAATAAAGACTTGGTATCGGGGTCAGAAAACTCTTTAGGAGCATGGTTCAACAGATGAAGTGAAGGGGATGAAATAAAACGTTTTCCAATTATCTCCTGGATCGCAGAGCGCACCTCTTTCCAGATCGGCTGAATGTGATCACAGGACCAAAATAAATGAAAAAATGGTTTGAACAATTATAGAGGCGAACAGGTGTAAAATAAATCCTGTGAAAACATTCGAAATGTTGTTCATGTAGAGAAATTGAAATACATTTTGGAAAAGTGCCATTAGAGATCTTAGTCCACTGAACTGAATGATACTCCCAGATCCCGTTCCCACAACGGCTCCAAAGAATCATAACCTGAAGAATCATAATACACCAATAGGGCATACAACTGGGAAACATCCCTTTGAGAGATTTAGCTGAAATCATGGCTTCTTCCAATCCTGATCAATACCTAAAAACTCTGAGAAACACCGATTTTGAAGGTATTTGAGAAAATCTACAGGGAAAATGTGAAACTACATGAACAACATTTCTTAACGCTGATTCTTAATCTACTTTCTTAACCTGTAACTGTATTGTATTCTATGTGTTATTTATTTTAGTAGCCCTGTATTTATACTGACTGCACTTGCAATTTTACTATATCTTTTACTACATCTTTGTATTGATTATTTTGTCCTGTACAGCACTTCGGTCAACCATGGGTTGTTTTTAAATGTGCTCTACAAATAAATAATGAAATGAAAAAATTAAATGAAATGAAACTCATCTACAAAGATTCAGAAATCCCGTAGAGCTCCAACCCAACAGACCAACACTCCTAATCTGGACGGGGAATCAGGACCCAAAGCCAAGGGAGATCGGACAGAAATAACCTGAGGAATATTCAAATATTTGTTCACATTTTTCCAAACCAGTAGTGTATTATAAATAATTACATTATCAATGAGGAAATGCATCTGGTCTATATTGTTAATAAAGAGGGATTCTAGTCTTCTGGGGTAACAAGATAGAGATTCAAAGTTCATCCATAGAGTGTCCCGTCTGTTCATGAACCAGTTCGTCATCATTTGGAGTTTAGCTGACCAATAATAACACTGCAAATTGGGCAAAGACAGACCCCTCATATATAAGGTTTACAAAGTTTAGAAAGACTAATTCTCTGTTGCTTATTATTCCAGACAGAACGAGATATGTGGGAATCCACTAGATAAAGCAACACCAAGTAACTTTTCCTCTGCGGTCGCCCTACAGGTTGGAAGCAGAATTGTCCATTACCGCTGTGGTAAATACTTTAGCCTAGCGCATCCGACTGTGGCACGCACGCTCGCTGTTTATCCAGCGCCGGCTCAGGAATGAACGATGTCCACAGACAAGGTAGAGTATGTTGCAGGATTTCATGAAAGTATGATGTATTGCGACATCAGAAACAAAGAAAAACATCACTACTCCCCTGGCTGTCTACTCCCCTTGGCTAGCAGCAAGCCTGGTGTAGAGCCTGGATACCGCAGTGCATTGGCCGTTGTAGTTGGGGATCCTGCTCTGGTCCGGTCCTGTTCTGCCCCGCCAGGACCACTCTCCGGCCTTCCTTCATCTTGAGCTGGTTACAGCGGCTGCTCTTTCTGCTCGTCTGTCGTCATGCCCCATTCCCCGCCGACTGTTATCAAGTCCTCTTCCTCACTATCTTGTCTGCTGTTTTGTCAATAAACCCCCTGAACACTCATTCTGCATTTCAGTCTTCCCTCAGAGATCCGTGACAGACCGCTTCAAGTCTGCGGGCCAGTACTTTTGCGACTATCTTATAGTCCACATTGAGAAGGCTAATGGGTCTATAAGACCAACAGTCCAAAGGATTTTTATCTTTTTATTAAAAAAAAAGAAAACTACAAGCGTGTCTCCAGGAAAGATGGAGACTCCTCTGTAATAAAAGGTAATGAAATATAATTTAGATAGGCAGCAATATTCAAATCCTTTGCATCTGAGCTATAAAGAGATTTATAAAAATAAATAAACTATTTATAATCGAAAAATAATTGAGATGTGTCCACCTGTATTGCGTATAATATTAATTGAACGATCATTATTGTAATTCTTTAGTTGGTGAGCAAGCAAACGACTGGACTTGTTACCAAATTCGTAATATTTTTGTTTGGTGAAAAGCAATAGCTTTTGAATATGACAAGTGTGATTCATATTCAATTTGGACCTTGCATTCACCCACGTTTTTAGATTTCAAACTGTAGGGAATTGCTTGTGTATTTGCTCTAGCATAATAAATGATTTTTCAAGATTTTTCCTATTGTTATCTCGAGCTCTCTTGAGGTGGGAAGTCTAAGAAATAAGATGACCACGTAACGTAGCTTTAGCTGCATATCATATAATAGCCAAAATTGTGATAAAATGTCCATGACGACAGAGCAAAAAGGATCATTATTTAGAAGAGACGTATTAAACCTTTTCAATTTTGGAAAATTGGAATAACTGGCTCCGTCCTAACCTGGTTTACTTCCTATCTTTCTGACAGATGCCATTATATCTCTATAAACAACTGCACGTCTTCTACCACTCCAGTCATTCATGGTGTCCCCCAGAGTTCAGTTCTAGGCCCACTCCTCTTCATCCTGTACATGCTCCCCCTTGGACAGATCCTTCGCCAACATGGCCTTAACTTCCACTGATACGCTGATGACACCCAACTCTACCTCTCCTCAAAGACCATCACAACCTCCACCCATTCAACCCTTACAGCCTGCCTCATTAACATTAAATCATGGATGCAAGAAAACTTTCTCCAACTCAACTGCAATAAATCAGAGATTCTCATCATTGGTCCCAACTCCCTCACCCGATATGCCCAGACCTTCTCCCTCAACATTGATGGCTCCAATGTCACCACCTCCACCTGCATCCGCAACCTTGGAACCATCTTCGATCCTTCCCTCTCCTTTGTACCTCGTGTCAACCATGTCACCAAAGTTGCCTTCTTTCACCTCCGTAACATTGCACGGCTCTGTCCCTCTTTGTCTAGCACTGCTGCTGAAACACTAATCCATGCCCTCATCACCTCCAGACTGGACTACTGCAACAGCATTTTTTATGGATTACCAAACAAAACCATCGATAAACTTCAATATGTTCAAAACTCAGCTACCCGCCTTCTCACCAACACCGCCGCCGCGATCATATCACCCCCGTCCTTTACAACCTTCATTGGCTCCCAGTCAAACACAGGATCAACTTCAAAATACTTCTCACATACAAAGCACTTAATAACCTTGCCCCTCCATACCTCTCCGTCCTAATAAACCGCCACTCTCACACCCGCCTCCTCAGGTCTGCTGGTGCTGACACACTCAAGACCATCAGGACTATGCGCCGGTCCTGGGGCGACAGAGCCTTCTCAGCTGCTGCACCAACTCTCTGGAACGCCCTCCCCGACCACATCAAACAGTCAAGCACCTCAACATCCTTCAAACAGGCCCTCAAAACTCACCTCTTTGAACTTGCTTTTTCCCATTAACAGACTTTTCTAATTCCTCATCCTTTCACGCCACCTCTCTTGAATTGACCTGTAAAGCGTCTTTGAGTGTCTAGAAAAGCGCTATAAAAATTTAATGTATTATTATTATTATTATTATTATTATTAATTGGGAGTTGTAGGAATTCTGAAAGTACAATCAATCAGCAAATGCACTGGTGCATGATTTGATAAAACGATAGATTCAATTTGGGAAGACTGAACTGCGTGAACAAATTGTTTAGGAATAAAAAAAATATTGACTTATGACTTTCTGGGCCGTCAAGTATCATTCCCTTAGGCAGTCATTAAAGAAAATGTTTTAGGGAGTCTATGTAGCAGTCATCCACCTCTCAGATTTAATCATAAATATCTTCATTTGTGTTCCGAAGACGAACGAAGGCCTTACGGGGTTGGTACAGCATGGGGGTGAGTAATTAATGACTTAATTTTCATTTTTGGGTGAACTAACCCTTTACGTTATTGAGAACCTTAGATGATCTGGGGTTTGATACATTTGTAGAGGAAGATTTGTCTAGAGAAGCTTTCATTATGCAATTAAAGTCACCAGCCAGAAAGCCCAAGCCTTTACAATGATAATTAAACAATACAATCATCTGTGATATAAAATTGGGCGATTCATAGTTTTAGCGCATAAACATTGGAAATAGTTGGAATAGATGTTTGAAAATTGAGCCTGTACTCAAAATAAATCTCCCTTCGGGATCTCTTTATGTTCCAGAATAGAAGGCAGATGTTTATTTATCAGAATGGCAACACCTCTTTTATTCTGAGAGTAGGAGGAAAAGTAAACTTGACCCCAGTCTGTCGCTTCAAATGTTCAGTGCCAGATAGTTCTGTTTCCTGAAGCAGTGCTGCGTCGGGTTTTAGTTTTTTTAAATGGGTTAATATTATATTCCTATTTATTACATGACCCATTCCTTGGACATTCCAATAATGCGTTTAAGTGCACCAGCCATAAGAATAAAAAAGGGTAAGACAAATTAAAGTGAAATAACTTTTTTGAAAAATGAGGCATAAGTAGCAAAGAATCGACAGAGTAAAAGAAAGAACATAAAAAACAGAATTACAGTGCTTGCCGACCCCTATCCTGTCCTTTCCTGACAGGATAAAAATACCCCAAATGAAGTCACCAAGCATACTAAACATAAACAAGTCCTAACTCAACAGTCCAACATTTCTCTATTGGCTTATCCACTATGCTGCGGAGATGAGAGTCAGCGTCGTCAACTTCAACTTTGCAGCCGACACTGACTCAGAAAACACGGTTTATAAAAGGTTACGCTATGTGGCCCTCTAGTGGTTAAAAAGCAAAACTGCATGCATTTCGCAGAAGAACATTGTTTTTGTTGTGCTTCGGCTCTGCGTGACTGTGCGGGTAAATATGGCTCTCTCTCAACTACATAAAAGTGAAAGAGATTATCCTCCAGCTCAACATTCACTACTAGGCTTCAGAGAAATAACCAGCTAATATTGAAGCGATCTCAAGCTGACTAGCTGAAGACGTTACTGTAGCTTTACCCACTAATAGACACAGCAGATGATAGAGAAGCGTAACATCCACAAAGTCCCTTGGAGAGAACAGGTAAGGAGTCCATTGCTTGTTGATTCTTGTTTTTTACGAGCTCTGTCTCTCTCTATTTCCACCAGCAGACTCTCCTATGTATGCAATTACCCAGTGAAAACCATCCCGTCAGGTCTGGAATATAAACACTTATAGTTCGCTTACCATAGTGAATCAGGGTAAGGCAAAAACATGTTTTGGAAGCAGGATTGATGATGTATTGATGCATTATTTAAACTTTGTTCATTTTGAATAAAACATTTATGAATTATTAAAATGTTCAGGCAGTCTCCTGTCTGTAATTTTTTTCTGACACATTCATAATCAATACTTTTGCTGGCGTGCTTCAGCAAACTTGATGTGCTTAATTTACATTTGAAAAGCTAATTATTATGGTATTTCTCTGTAATTAGAGTTTGAAATTAAATGAAGTGATTTTGATAATCTGGTTTATTTCTGGGGTTGTTTTGACTAGTTGTTTGGTTAGCAGAAATTCTGAATGGCTGGTAACCAAAGAATTAGTAGCCAAATTGGCAGATAAGTGAAAGTTACAGTTTTTTTCAATTGCTAATATCCTTTTGTCCTATATCTGTAATCACATTTTCAAAACTCTAAACACAATTAGCACAACATCGGTCTGTTGTGACCACACAATTAACAGAATTCATGTTGTTTTCACACAAAATGCAGTCAATTAACACGTTTCTAGAATGCCTATACATTTTCTTTACATATAAGCATAGCATACCCAATACCAAAATCATGGATCGTTATAGTCTTTTTTTTTACAAATTCTTAAATGCAGCATGCCAGAAATGAAGACCTATTTTTCCAAACCATAGATACAGTATAAAGCCTCTACTTCTGCAACAATATCAGCACAAAAGTATTGAAACAAATATTAAAAAAATATATTCAAACAACTGATAAGCATTTTTAAATTACTGATAATTAGAGTAGGAAATAGCTGATTCCAATCTGAATCAGAGACATAGCCAGGTGTTGAAGACTTTCCACTACATGGACATACACAATAAAAAGGCAGTCTTTGGATTGGTTTTGTTCGAAGCAACACATAACAACACAGAGGAGCAGAAAAAGAAAGAAAATGTCTGCACGAGGGAGAGGACTAGATGGTCGAGGGAGAGGACTAGATGGTCGAGGGAGAGGTCTAGATGGACCAGGAAGAGGACTAGATGGTCGAGGGAGAGGACTATTTGGACCAGGGACAGGACTAGATGGACCAGGGAGAGGACTAGATGGACCATGGAGAGGACTAGATGGACCATGGAGAGGACTAGATGGACCATGGAGAGGACTAGATGGTCGAGGGAGAGGACTAGATGGACCAGGGAGAGGACTAGATGGACCAGGGAGAGGACTAGATGGACCAGGGAGAGGACTAGATGGACCAGGGAAAGGACTAGATGGACCAGGGAGAAGACTATTTGGACCAGGGAGAGGACTAGATGGACCATGGAGAGGATTAGATGGACAAGGGAGAAGACTAGATGGACCATGGAGAGGACTAGCTGGACCATGGAGAGGACTAGATGGACCATGGAGAGGACTAGATGGTTGAGGGAGAGGACTAGATGGACCAGAGAGAGGACTAGATGGACCAGCGAGAGGACTAGATGGACCAGGGAGGGGACTAGATGGACCATGGAGAGGACTAGATGGTCGAGGGAGAGGACTAGATGGACCAGGGAGAGGACTAGATGGACCAGGGAGATGGAAAAGGGAGAGGACTAGATGGACCAGAGAGAGGACTAGATGGACCAGGGAGAGGACTAGATGGACCAGGGAGATGGACCAGGGAGAGGACTAGATGGACCAGAGAGAGGACTAGATGGACCAGGGAGAAGACTAGTTGGACCAGGGAGAGGACTAGATGGACCAGGGAGAGAACTAGATGGACCATGGAGAGGACTAGATGGACCATGGAGAGGACTAGATGGACCATGGAGAGGACTAGCTGGACCATGGAGAGGACTAGATGGACCAGGGAGAGGACTAGATGTTCGAGGGAGAAGACTAGATGGACCATGGAGAGGACTAGATGGTCGAGGAAGAGGACTAGATGGACCAGGGAGAGGACTAGTTGGACAAGAGAGAGGACTAGATGGACCAGGGAGAGGACTAGATGGACCAGGGAGAGGACTAGCTGGACCATGGAGAAGACTAGATGGTCGAGGGAGAGGACTAGATGGACCAGAGAGAGGACTAGATGGACCAGGGAGAGGACTAGATGGACCAGGGAGAGGACTAGATTGACCATGGAGAGGACTAGATGGACCAGGGAGAGGACTAGATGGACCAGAGAGAGGACTAGATGGACCAGGGAGAAGACTAGTTGGACCAGGGAGAGGACTAGATGGACCAGGGAGAGAACTAGATGGACCATGGAGAGGACTAGATGGACCATGGAGAGGACTAGGTGGACCATGGAGAGGACTAGATGGACCAGGGAGAGGACTAGATGGACCAGGGAGAGGACTAGATGGACCATGGAGAGGACTAGATGGACCAGGGAGAGGACTAGATGGACCAGGGAGAGGACTAGATGGACCATGGAGAGGACTAGATGGACCAGGGAGAGGACTAGATGGACCAGGGAGAGGACTAGTTGGACAAGGGAGAGGACTAGTTGGACCAGGGAGAGGACTAGTTGGACCAGGACAAGGGAGAAGGAGAGGTAGGGGAAGAGGAGTAAGTATGCATGGTGCTGTTTAAAGGAGAGTAAGAGCTGTTGTCACGGATGAAATCAGAGCCACCATCTTAGACCATGTGATAAACCATGGTCTATCATTGAGAGACTCTTTCACCAGCCTAATCTCAGACCGTCAACCGTTGCTTCCATTATCCGTATTTTTTAACAAACCAACAAGTCATGCATTTCATTAGGGCTATCAATGCAGTTGCTATTTACTGTATTACAGCAACTGCTGGCCACCAGAAGTTACAAATACAAATATATGTTGTATTTTTGTTCTTTTAGAGGACACAACAACTACCTCGCTCTGGGGGAAGAAGAAAGCTTCTCAGTGAAGACCAAGAACATGCCATTGTAGGATGGGTCATTGCTGACAATGCAATAAAACTGAGAGAAATTCAGACCAGAATTGTAGAGGACAACCTGTTGGAAATGTGGAAAGCTTCAGCCTGGCTACCATTGCTCGGACTCTGACCAAACACAGAATTCGAATGAAACAGTTGAACACGGTTCCATTTGAGAGAAACAGTGATCGGGTCAAGGAACTCCGGCACAAATATGTCCAAGTATGGTGTCTAAACACCATGTCTGATTCTACAGTGACTATTCCACACTTCTTTTTTTTCACTATTCTCTATTGCTACTCTAAAACATTTATTTAAAAAGTGTGTTTGATTTTTCTTTCAGAGAATTATGGACTTGGAGGCTAATCAGACACTACATTAATTCATTTATGTAGACGAGGCAGGGTTTAACCTGGGAAAAACACGTAGATGAGGAAGAAATGTAATTGGGAAAAGGGCCACCGTTGATGTGCCGAGAAAATATCACAATGTGTGCTGCAATCTCAAGTGCTGGTTTGGTCCTGCAGAAAAGCCAGATTGGTCCCTACAACACAGAGCGCCTTCTTTTGTTTTTAGATGACCTCCCCCAACAACTGGTGCCAGAAGCAGAACAGGTGGGAGGAACCATGAGGACATTTGTGATTACATGGGACAATGTAGCATTCCACCATTCACATGCAATCACAAACTGGTTTGCAGCACATCCAAGAGTGATTTCCCTTTTCTTCCTCCGTACTCTCCTTTCCTCAACCCCATTGAGGAAGTTGTTTCTGCTTGGAGGTGGAAGGTTTATGATCATCGGCCTCAAGACCAAATGTCCCTCCTGGATGCCATGGATGCTGGCTGTAGAGAGCTCTCAGTTGAAGACTGTCAGGGGTGGATAAGGCATGCCAAGCGTTTCTATCCAAGCTGTATAGCGAGAGACGACATGATGTAGACGAGAACATGTGGCCAAATGCTGAAGATCGTATAGATTAGAACAGGATTTTTTGTTTTATTTTTGCACACTTTAAATCAAAGGGCATGTATGTTTGTCCTCGTTTCGTTTTGATCACTGGCAGCAATTTCATATTGCTAATAAAGTCTTTACTGCAGCAATTCTGTCACTTACTGTTTTTTTTCCCCAGTTGTACATTCTATAAAGTATTGATGACTCTTTCACATTTAGATATGTTGTACACATCTAATGCAACATGAATTCTCTCTCTCTCACACACACACACACACAACACACAAACACATACACACACAGCTGAATGAATAATTAAAAAAATATACATTTCATACTGTATGTTCTATACAGATAGAACTGAAACATGACAAGTAATGCAGTTTTTGTAATGCCACCAACTGTTGGTATTTTGACAGTCAGTATTCAGTATTCAGTATTTAACAATCCCTTTGTCATCCATGGACTAGTTTTATTCATCTGCGTATATGTATACGTTTTTACAGGGCAGTGTTGATCATATAAGGTATTAAATGTATTGACACAACTAGAATATGCTTTGTGTACATCCTTTTCTCATTGTATCATCCCAATTTTGTTTGGACAGGCTTTGGTTAAGAGTATTTATTGACTGTGTAGGAGCCATTTCAATGTTTATGTCCAGGGTTGGCCAATAGGTGGCACTGGGGTCATGGCATAGCTATTGTGGCTCAGCTACTTAGGAGGGTAGCTGTAATCAGTGACAGGTGTTGCCAGAGGGGAAAGGGCCAACTAGTTTTTGACCGCCACGGAGGCTGTGGTGAGATGATTGATACTGTGACAGTGTTGGTGAAGATGGAGTATTGTTCCGTTATGGAAGATGAAACCCTTGTGTAAATCCAATAAATGATATCTCTCACGACAGAGAAGAACACAGAACTTTAATGTTGTTGCGTTATTACTGAATATTGTTCCTGTTGTACGTAAATGATCTATGTTATGTATCGTCTAAACTTAAACTTATATTATTTGCCGACGACACCACAATCTTATACTCGGGCAAAAATCTTCAGCTACTAGTGAATGAGATCACAGCAGAAACTTAAAAAATGGTTCAATCAAAACAAATTATAACTAAATATAATGAAAACAAAAGTGATGTTATTTGGTAAACGTAAGGAGGATGTACAGTTTCAAATAAAAATTAACAAAGTCGAAATAGAAAGAGTAAAAGAGTATAAATACCTAGGAGTGATTCTTAGACACAATATTAGCTGGAGACCCCAAATAAACAGCATGCGTACTAAATTAGCAAAAAATATTGCTTTTATGGATAAGTGTAGATATCTATTGAACCAACCAGCTCTCCTTATCTTGTACTATTCGCTCATACTTCCTTACCTCAGTTACTGCACGGAGATTTGGGGAAGTACCTACAGTAGCCATCTAGAGACTGTATTTAAATTACAAAAGAAAGCTATTAGGATAGTGCACAACGCTGGGTTCAGGACCATACTAACACACTGTTTATAAAATCTAACCTTCTAAAACTTGAAGATTTAATAAAGCTAAAAGTGCTTTTAATTGTATTTAAAGCCAGAGCTAACCAACTTCCTAACAACATCCAGCAATTATTCATCAACAGAGAAGGCGGATATAATCTGCGGGGAACGCTTAATTTTAAGGTGCAGCGTGTTCGTACTACCCTCAGGACCCAACGTGTCACTCGGAGAGGTGTGAACCTATGGAATGGCCTAAAGGATGAATTAAAGAATGCTGTATACTTCCATCATTTCAAAAAACAATATAAGATAAGTATCTTAAAGCAATATGTCACATGTAACCACTAAGCAGGATTTCTGTCACTGTCTATTAAAATGAGTATAATATGTCATATCATGCTGACACAGCTACTGTCACCAATGTCTCCACATGATCTATCATAATTAAAATTAGGAAACTAGTTAAACTAACGCTGTTTATTACCATTGTCATTGAATTGCAACATACGATAAACAAAAGAGGGCACACGAGACATGGACCTGTCGGGTGAAGGGCCCGCTCCTCCAGACTGGCTCATGAAACACTTAACGTCTTCTTAAACGCATCACACAGCAAAGGTTGCAAACATCGCCCACCAAGACAATTATTTAGGGTAGCTGGGCGAGCCTGTTGGATGGGGGCTAAGACCCACTCCCAACTGGCCCACACCCTGGCTTTTTAACGCTCAACACAGGATAGGATACACCTCATAATCAAAATGAATGTTGTAAATGTATACCCAGTTGCTGTAGAGATGGTAATGACAATAAGGTGATAACAAGATAAAATATGTATAAGGAAAAAATGTATTTTTACACAATACTGTTAATAATGATGATACTTTTGAACCTAATACTTGCAAAATAGAATGGATAAAAATGATAATAAACATATGGTTAACCAAAAATTACAATATTAATAATAACAATAATTGAAAGAAGCAAACAATACGGAGACTGGTCATGTCAGTTATGATTGTTTCTGTTTTGTTTTGTTCTGTTTTTGCTAACATCAGGTGCACATTTTCTAGTAGTATGCAGAATTCTGTGTTAATGTTATCCTTCACGACATAATGCCTTATGGAAGAACTTATTATTACAGATGTAGTCATGCTGCTTGTACAATAGATTGTCACAAGCTCTTACCATCTCAAATGCTGCAATTTGCAATGTCCATATTACTGATTGTATGGTTGGAAACATAATTCATAAACAGGTGCACCCTCGTGGTTGTGTGTGCCTGGGTATGAAAATTATATACTTGAATTTTTGCATATTTTGTGGTAACTTTATAAATACAATATAAATTGTTAAATGCAGTGTTATTAGTTGAGTTACATCTGGGAATACAATCGTGAAATCCATGAGTACTGAGAGTATTGAACATAGAGGTAGGCGCACATAAGCTTCCTTGCTTCAGCCTACCCCTATTGAGCTTCCATTATTGTGTAATCTTAAGACTTCTGTAACAAACATGATTGTGAACAGCTCAAAAAAAAAAAAAAAAAAAAAAAAAAAAAAAGTATGATATTCATATGATAACTCACAAGTCGCAGTCTAGGATGTAATGGAGATCTCATAAGTACAACGGTTCTGTGATGACGTGTATATTATAGACAGCAGCAGAGCTGTAATGATGGACATCAGCACAGATACATGTTTCCTTCAGAGACTTGTAAACCAGCACAGACACCGCTAAACTAGCCTGCTATCGACACCATCTGCTGTGGGCACATTGATTATTCAATGCTCTATTTAAGGGAAGATTACATTAGTCACTGATCAAAGTGTTGCGTATGATCAGCACACGGACAGTAGATCATGAATTAGGGCCAGGTGCTCAGAGACACATGAATTATTCAGCAATGGCTATATTAGATTACACATGGCAGACGATATGCTGGCCACAGCACTTTATAATGCCAAGCTCCTCTGCAAACCCCGGTCATCTTCACGGATGGCACAGCACTAAATCTTCTCCTGTCACCGAGGAACTCGGCTTGATGGAATTAGTCTCTTGGAGGGCCGGTTCAGGACCGGTGTCATGTGAAAGTGTTCAGATTGATGGGAAGGACTCTCTTCCCGTATAGCATGAGAATCCCAAGGGTCTGAGAGAGCTAGAAAAACCCTGTCATAAAGTTTCTTTACTGACCACTTTACTGCATTAACGGTGTGAGAAATCACAACGTGATTCAAGGGAAAGCATCAAACATGTCCGCCATTAAAGCATTGAAAGATGGAGAGCTGTTTAGTACTCAAAATAAAAATAAGCTGCACTGATTCTTGAGACAAGATTCAAAACATTTCCCACAATTTTACTTCATTCATTTTTTTAAATGGCAACATTTCTACTTTAAAACAAATCAGAGATCATCACTAGAATATTCTTAACACAACTGTAACATAAACATTTAAATTAATGAACCAACGTAAAACATTTTAAATATACCTATTAACAACAAATATTTACTCAATTTAATATTGACTCTATGCATTGAATTTTTCTTTCTTCGTACCACCTTAAAAAGGAAAAATATTTTATTATGCTACAGACAAATGTGTGAGTTTTTATCAAATTATACTTATGGTTTGGATCAAACCTTGTATTTTGATTTAATATTCATCAAAAAGATTTATTTTCCCAAAGACAAAAACATTTATTGAAAGTAAAAAATGGTTTATTATAAAGACAATTCCACACTTAATTCATTTTTTAGATACGTCAAAATGTTACTTAATATAGGTCAATATAGGTGAAACTTAATTTCACCACACACAAAAGCTAAATTAGCTGTAAGATGAAATCATTTTTACTTAAAATAACTTTGTTTTGAGCAAAAGCTCACAGGTCGTAGGTCGTAGGCGTAGGTCGTAGGCGTAGGTCGTCTGCCGGAAGCTAGTTATTTTAGTCGATCAATTTTTAAATATGGATATATTTTTCTTACATGAACGCATCGCTTCGCTTCAGAAGGCCTTTATTGATCCGCCAGAGCCGCTTCAAGCACTTTTATGGCGGATGGATGCGCTTTGATGGACTTCCAAAAAAATATACCCATTGACCCCCCATATAAAGCTTGGAAGAGCCAGGACATTTTTTAATGTAACTCCGATTGTATTCGTCTGAAAGAAGAACGTCATTTCTGTCAGAACCACTATCGTCAAATACGATTGACAATTAGCATACAGTTTGGATTGGCGGTCTGGTTCCGTTCTGGGCGAGAACTCCCTGTGCATCCATGCAGCCTCGCATGGATAAGAGCAGGGAGAGCAGAAATAACCCCCTTAGGGTAAACATAACAGAACCAATATGAATGTATGCAGATATCATTTAATTCAAGATTTTAAAGTACAACATAATTTCGAGAATTAGCCAAATCTTGACTGAGACAGGAGGAGCTGGGGAGGGAGGAGGGTAATCAGCTCCTGAGAAACGCGATAGCTGCTGATAATACTGAAGGAGCTTATATATGAATACAGTGATAGGCGCCGTATTCCTATACATGAATGTCAGTCACGTGACCTCTTACGTCATTCGCTCTTTTTCCAGTTGACTGCCGCCATCTTGAGTACCTGACAAGCATTAGCTATCTAGCTTGCTACGATTTAGAGCTTCATATGGATACAGTAAATGGCTACGAAAGACAACATTTCGCACCTAGATTACCAGGAAAAGAAACGCTACTTTAAAAAAATATCATTGTTGGGGTGTGATCCTTACGCGATACCTGATGCGTAGCTGCTTCCAGCCTCTGACATTTGACAAGCAGATTTTCTCTCAATTTTCTCTGTTTGTTTCACTTTATACATAACCAACTTTGTTTATGTAAACCTTGTGTGTATTTGACAGTATTAGCGCAATAAGACTAGAAAGATAACTTAGTTTAGTAACCAGGCGCTGTTGTTAGACAGGCTTAGTGCATGTGCGCTTCGGGTGTATGCGCTCAGAAAAGTGCACCAAAGAACCGCGCATCAACACGTGAATGACTTGTTTAACCGGCAAGGCTTTAAAGCACATGCAAATAATTACGTTAACTTTTGTGAACTGCAGTGTCCCTTCCTCTGCGTTAACATTTGATGTGAATATACGTTGCGTTGTAACCTATGCTGAGACGGAGGCGCCAGAAATGCGACTGATATAATATGCACAATACTACAACATTTCTTCAAAAGCAGATCGTGGAGATATTTTAATCGTCCACGATCATAAATCGCACACCCCTAAGCTAGCGTTAGCTCATTAACAATATATTTACATCCAATCGCCACAGACAAAATGAACACTGCACAGGGAGTTTGCACACACAAACCACTGTTATAACATAAAAGCTAGCAGGCTACTGCGTGCATGGTTTGGCATGATATGACTGAAGGAATTTGACTGAATGCGCGCAAAGTGCGCTCCCTTAATAATTCCTAAAAAGCTGACATCAGTTCATCGTGATCTCACACATCTCTGTTATTATCAGTGAAGCTGACTGCAGAATAAATCTCTCATAATATATACACTTTGTTTGTTAAAATAAGAGGATTTGCCAGCATGCAGAATTCAGCTCTGAACAAAAAGTCCGTCTTGAGCGGTGAGGGGAGTCTATCTTACATGCTTCTGATTGCCCATTGTGTTCAAGAAATCAACACATATGTCTGTGATTGGCTAAATCGCTCAACGCTGCAAACATGTTATAAAAAGAAACTATGTAAATCATTTCGATTTTGTAATGTACAAAAATGTATTAGTTTTTATGTTTTATTCATAGATATTTCTAGTTTAAAACATTTAAAAACCCGCAAACCGCACACACAGATTGAATGCATTACCGCCCGCGCCCGTGCTTGCACTCGGCCTGGCACTCGGCCATCAAATCTAGTCCCGCGCCACACTCTTTTGCATTGGGAGTGCACGTCTCTAGATCAAGGGCCCGACCCGATGATAGTGACGGGAAATATCGGCCCGGCCCGAGGGTCGGGTCAAGTTCGGGCTCGGGGAGAGAATCTAAGCTCTAGTTCCTTTGCGACTGACGTATCGATCTTGCCGAATCAGGTACTCAAGATGGCGGAAGACAAGTTTTAGAAGTGAGTGACGTCAGTGAGGAGACGTTGGTGACATCATCTGATATTCATGTATAGGTAGACGTGGATCAGCTGAGAGTCACTGATGCGAGCTTGACTAACGTGAACTGCCAGAACTGACGCCACGCTTGATATACACCTAGGATGGCTTCAGGGAGAGTAAATCATGGATAATTTTCATTTTTGTGTGAACTATCCCTCTAAGAATTTTTAGATATTTGGACTGGAAACAAGACAAAAATACTGAGTAAGAAACGCCTTTTTTGCAGTGCCTGTACCGGGCAGAGTGGATGTGGTGTCTGTTTACCTTAGCAGAGGGGTGAGCAGAGAGTGAGATAACCTGTGCCTTGAGTGGAGAGCATCTTAGTCATATAGCCACCACTTTGCTGTCTTTAAGCCAAACTCGAGGCAGGAACCGTCCACTGAGGGAACCTGCAGGTCACCAATTCGCTTGGCCGATGCCAGAGCCAGCAGGATTGCAGTCTTTAGAGAGAGAGGCCGAAGGTCGGCTGTCGTGAGCGGCTCAAACGAATGAGTGCCTCCAGGACACTGGACAGGTTCCAGGAAGGGACTGTGTTGGGACGAGGTGGGTCTAACCTCCTGGCCCCTCTGAGAAATTTGACCATCAGGTCATGCTTCCCAATCGACTGGCCAGCTATGGGGTTGTGGTACACCATGTATACTTTGAATGTGGATAGAGTGCGTCCGCCGTCCAAGAGCTCCTGAAGAAAAGAAAGAATTGAAGCGATCTCAAAGAAATGGAGTCTGTAAGCCGGGCTGCGCACCAGCAGAAAAAAATAACTCACTTCTGCATATAAAGGTGCCTGGTAGAAGGTGCCCTAGCCGTAGAGATGAGGTTCAAGACCCTCCGGGGAAGGCTTAAAGGCTCCCGTCGAAAGGCCAAAGCTGGAGGCTCTACAACTCGGGTTGGGGATGCCAGATTGATCCTTTCACTTTGGAAAGGAGGTCCCTCCTCAGAGGGATTGGCCAAGGTGCTGCAGACGGGAGCTGAACCATTTCCGGGAACCAAGGTTTGCTCCGCCAGAGTGGTGCCACGAGTAAGACCGAGCATCTGTCCTCCCTGAGTCAGCAGATGACCTGAGGGAGCAGTGCTACCAGAGGGAAGGCATTACGGAACAGTGGGGGCCAACTGTGGGCCAATGTGTCCTTTTATCGGGCAGTGGGTGTTCACTTCCGAGATCCACTTCCACCTTGCCAAAAATGCTCCAAATCATGCGCACCATCAGGGGGTGGTGACCTCATTCCCCAAGGCAAAGGCCCATTCCGGGACAGAATATCTGCTCCCATGTTCATGGAGCCCAGCACATGAAAAGCTTGTACTAAGTGGAGATTGTCCTGTGCCCACAGGAGGAGGTGGCGTGCCAGTCTGTTCATTACACGGGACCTGAGACTGCCCTGGGGATTTATATAGGCTACCACTGTCATGTTGTCTGACTGGACCATGGACATGGTGCCCACTGAGCTCCTGCTGAAATTCCCTGAAGCACAGGATCACTGCCATCATTTCCAGGCAGTTGATGTGCCAGCTCCAGATTGGACTGCCGTCGCACAGTGCACCCCAAACTGCAACGCCTTCCAGGCCACCATGAAACGCTCAGCAAAGCTGTGCAGAACTGAATAGGCCAGAGGAAGAGTGTTGGAGCGCTGTCTTGTCAGCATCCTTGATATCCAAATTTAACCATAGGTGGCACTTTGAGCACCACTAAACAGGCCATTATACAGCTGATCGCCTGTGTTATTGTCTAGGGTGCTTTCACACTGGGCTCATTTGCGTTGGTCTGGTTTCACACTCAACTTGATTCTATCTAACCCTGGTGTGTTTCCGTGCATCTTACATAATGGCAAACGTGAACGCCGCATGATAGAAAACAGAATGCGGGTCAATATATTGTGTTTTTTATTAATTCACTGCTATTATGCGCAGTTGAGTGAACAATACAGGTTTACTGTGCATGTGTCACATAAGGTGGCCTTCTGCTGCATGCAAACGGACTCTTTTGAGGAGACAGTGGATTTCCACATTTGTTGCCCTGATTTCACGCGCCATGAGCGAATACACTGCAGACTTACTCTCACTCGTATCCAAGGTAAATCATCCACACTATCATCCCTTACATGTGTTTTATTTAACTAAATACATCATAATCAGCTAAAACTCATGCGCAGGTCACTTTACTTACTGAACAAGTGCGCACCCGAGTCCGTGCTGCTTTCACATTCACGCGAACCCCGGCACGGTTCGGGAGCAACCGAACTCAGACCACCTCCTCCAGGTAGTCTCGGGTTCTGGACCCCAGTGCGCACCCGGGTCCGCATGACAGTGTTCACATTAGCGATTTTTCATGCGAACCGTGCCCCGTTCCAAACTAAACTGCAAGTGTGAAAGCCCCCTCAGTAACGCACAGACCAAGGTTGGTTGCGCTGTGCAGCTCCTTGAAAGCAGCAGGGTCTGGGCTGGACTTTGGAGTTTGACTTGAAACACCTGAAGGACCACCATCGTATAGAGAGCAGATCCAGCTTGACAGGCCAGGTTTGCGACAGGTCTGCAAAGCTATCGCTGCCGTCAACAATGGTGCAGGCAGGTGAAGCAGAAGAGTGAGACACAGTGAGAGTGTCCGTCTTTGATGAATGCGGCTTGGCATAGACGCGCTCAGAGGCACGCCGTTTTGAAACAAACAGCAGTGAAAATATGGTCTGTTAGAGACAAATATGTAAGGGTTGATGCCTGACGAGGTGTCTATTGTCAGGTATTAATGGACGACGGTGAGGCGTGAACCGTCCGATGCGCAGCGGACTTTTGCCTCCGCCGAAGTCCATTAATACCTGACAATGGACACCTCGAAGGGCATTAACCCGCTTATACCATGGTCACTTGCCAAATAACACATTTTTAAAACATTAGTTTATATTTAAATTAGTATTACAATCGAAATCTAAAGTTTTTACAAACAATGACTTGGTTTCCCTGGTTACGCCTGACGGTTTATTTAGCAACCGGAGACATTTATAGTCCGCTCAGCTCGGAGAACCCTTAAAGGGTTAGTTCACCCAAAAATGAAAATTAAGTCATTAATTACTCACCCCCATGCTGTACCAACCCCGTAAGACCTTCGTTCGTCTTCGGAACACAAATGAAGATATTTATGATTAAATCTGAGAGGTTCATGACTGCTACATAGGCTCCCTAAGGGAATGACACCGGACGGCCCAGAGAGTCATTAAAGAAAATGTTTAAATATTCCATGTCGCAACAGTGGCTCAACTATAAGTTTATCAAGCAACGAGAATACTTTTTGTGCGAAAAAACAAACAAAAATAACGACTTTATTCGACTATTCCTTTTCTTCCTTGTAGGCCTGAAACGAGACTTCAAGAGATTTCCACGACGCGCACACGCGAGAACTTAACTGAAGTAGTTGAAGGAGATCGCAATTCTCGCGCATGCGTCGTGGAAATCTCTTGAAGTCTCGTTTCAGGCCTACAAGGAAGAAAAGGAATAGTCGAATAAAGTCGTTATTTTTGTTTGTTTTTTCGCACAAAAAGTATTCTCGTCGCTTGATAAACTTATAGTTGAGCCACTGTTGCGACATGGAATATTTAAACATTTTCTTTAATGACTCTCTGGGCCGTCAAGTTTCATTCCCTTAGGGAGCCTATGTAGCAGTCATAAACCTCTCAGATTTAATCATAAATATCTTCATTTGTGTTCCGAAGACGAACGAAGGTCTTACGGGATTGGTACAGCATGGGGGTGAGTAATTAATGACTTAATTTTCATTTTTGGGTGAACTAACCCTTTAAGTTTAGCTAACTTACGAGCCCGAAAGTTCACGTATTTTATGTCAAATTCTCCAAAAAGGTTCAAAGAAATAACAAAGTCGCTCATTGTTGTATAAGTAGGCATAGTATAACGGCTAACTAGGTGTTTGTTTTGATACAATAAATTGTAAACGGATACTTTGACTGCCTGTTGCTATGGTTACTCACAGCTGATGTAGCCAGCGCATTTATTTATTAATTTCGAACGGTAAACAGTCAGTTTCACCAGAACTCCTTTACTAGGTGTCCTCTATCACTTTTTAATGGACACCCTGCAGCCAATCAGAATCGAGTATTCACCCAGACCATGGTATAAGCTCTATTAGTCTCACCTGATACTAGTCGCAGGGGAGAAGCGTCATTCTCAGCTGTCCAGTTGTCAGCGCCGTTCTCGCTCTCTCAGTGCTAGCAGCTCATCTCAGGGAGTGCAGCCACGGTGTGGGCGCGTCCCAGGCAAGCGATGCACTCCGTGAGCTCGTCGAGCTACAATCGTGGTGCGACATTGTGCATCAAACGTTGCTGCTCTTTTAGGAAATTAATTTGCTCTTTTGTGCTTTCGCCAGTTTCCCCATACACGTCAGAGATTAATGGAATGCGAAGTGAACTGTATTTAAAAAGAACAAGCCTGTTTCATTCATGTTTGGCTGACAAATATCACATTAGGTTCTTCAGAAACCCTAATTTTGTGATCCACCAAGAAACTAACAGCAAAATGAGGACAGAACTATTTCTGCAATGAAAAATGTCTCCTGTACCTGTGGCACACAGTGAGTAAATGGCAAAATAACCAGCTTCATCTGCAGCCCAGTGATCATTTAATGGCACTGTCACGAACAGCAGATATAAATGAGTCTGCGTGGCCCGTGTCAGTGCTTGAACATCTTTCATCTGATCTGTGATTAATCATAATTTCATCTGTAGTATGCATTAAGGGCTCTTCACGATGAAATGTTCTCAGGTGACGCAGACCCGCCACAAAGCTGCCACGACTCCTAATGTCATGAGAGTGACAGATCCTGCATCAGCACACAGCGGTGGTCTATGGCGGCACAGCTGCCTCTTCACAAGACTGCGGAGGAAGCGCACTGAGCGCTCAAGTGTGGATACGTCTCAATTTGAAATCCCATTAGATAGGATGATTACAGTCCGTTTGCTGTCCGAGGCTTCTGAATGGCCAGCCATGCCAATGGAATTTAAATGTATGCAAATGAGTCTCAGGACCACCTAAACACAGCTTTTTCTGGGCTTGTGTTCTTACACATATCTTTTCCCAGTGTATACTAAAAGAGATCATTACAAGTAATTAAAGGTATTACAAGTAGGTGTTGCAGCAGTCACTGGACGTGCCTGACACACACTGTAAATAATAATTTTTTAAAGTTGTAATTAAAAACAAAAATGCTTTTAGTATGTTTTAAAAGGAAAAGTTTCAGAATAATGTAGTCTTTCTACTTCAAAATGTCATGTTTCATGCAATATTTTACTTTTGAATATTACAGTCAGAAGTTGACATGCAATTCTGAGGAAAACTTTGTTTTAAAGTAAATCCAGCTTTTTTTCAGTGTAGCCCTGCACTATAACAGCTAAAATACCCTCAAATATACAGTATAAGATACAAGTTCATACAGAAAGTTTGTCATGACTTGTTTTATTTTCCATTTAAACGCTCTCGTTGATTGAAATTTGCTTTCATTGCGAGAGAAACAGTTGTACAGTGCATGTTCATTACAGCTAAACACTGAACTCAAGTCTCTCTTCATTCAGCCGACCTGAGCGCAGCCGTTCTGCCTGGAAACAAACGAAATATTGACTGACAGATATCATATCAACTTCATCACACCCAGAGTGCATGTTATTTACAGTCATTCACAGTCTGAGTGTTGTGAAACTGAATCATTACTGAAGCTCAGCAGTGAAATCTCACACATGATAAACAGAAATATTCATGTGAACACCAGTTGAGAACTGCATGTGAAGTTATGCATGAGGAAAGTTGCTTTATAATTGAATTATTATTATATTGTTCAAGTATTTCTGCGTGTGAGGAAATATAAATATTTGAGGAGTGTTGTAAAATCTTTTTTTTCCAAGTCATTTTGTTAATTTCAGCAGAATATAATTGAAATGTTACATATTAATAGCCAAGTTCCCCAACACATCAACGCTGATCACATTTAGAATAAGAAAAAACTATAATGCAGCCGAGGCTAAACTGTGAGAAACGATTAATGATTAATTGCTTCATTAGCTGGGTCTTCAGGCTACTGTACGCAGTCTGATATTCCCCTCACCTCCCGATCAGAGTCGCCACTTCCTGGCTCAGTATCTTACAACAAATTACATTACATTAGTATCAATCACTGTATTTTGAATTATTTTTTGGTATTATCATAAAATTATCAAAAGATGTGCAATAAACATTTTCTGAAAAATAAAAAAGTTCCGTGCTGTTCTTGCGCCTGTCAGTAAATGTTTTTTGTGTGCATCTGTAGTGTGTGTGGGCTTTTTTACTTTTCTTTTTATAAATAAATAAAACTCTTTTTGTTTTTACAGGGAAAATATTAATTAATTTGCCCTTTCTCTGCTTTTGTCTGTAAACAAATATTACAAACACATGCTGTGATTTTGCTGGTATTGCAAATTGGTCTAATATTTGTATAAAATGATTGGTCAGAGCAATATAGTGGCGTAATGTAACATTGGTTTTGGGTTTTGGTTCAAGTTGATGTTTTCATGTCCTTTATTTTGTAATTCTCAGTCATGCTTCCTGTTTGCCATGTGCTTGCTGTCTATGTGTCATGCTCTGATTGGTTGTTCTAGTCATGTGTCCTGTGTTCACATTGGTTCATTGTTTGATTGTTCTCAGGTGTTCCTTGTCTCCCTGTATAAATAGTCCTCATTAGGGCTGTCACAATTCCTCGATTAAAGTCGAGAATGCAATTTTTTAAAATCCTTGATTGCAATTTACCCGTGTCGAGTAACCGGCAAAATACCGAGAGAATCCGTGTACCGCATTATTACACATTTTTCTAAGGCTACGCAATATATTAAAACCATTTAAAATCATAATACAGCATAGTGCTATTGTGAAATCACAAAGGCTGTGATTCAGTTAAATAAATATATGCACTGGTTTTGTTTTCCACAGAGAAGCACGAGGCTTTATTTACATGTGTGCAGATTTGTTAAACATGACATCACACACAAGCAGTCTCTGCATGTGATGTGTGTTTAGGCTTCCAATAACGTGCATTTGGGAACGCAAAAACTCGGACGCAATTGTGTTTCTTAAGCCCTATTCGCACTGGATTAGTATTATCTAGGGACCTCGTGTGAATTAGAAATTACCCACCCAAATCTGAAATTCGTGTGGCGCATTCACACGGAATAAGCGAAGCCTGTGATTTTACTCGAATTTACTGACTTATCTCCCGGATATAATAATAATAATAATAATATGTTTATTTTATATAGCGCTTTTCAGAAATCTCAAGGTCGCTTTACAATAAAGTACAAAATAAGCATGACATAGAAACGATATAAATAAACTGAGAAGGGTACCGTGATAGATAGAGGTACATATAGAAATCAGATTATAGGGTCAGGGGTCAGGGAAACAAGTGACAAAAAGATATGTTTTAATGTGGGTTTTGAAGTCATGTAGTGATGAAAGGTCGCGGATATGTTAGGGACTGGAATTCCAGAGAGTTGGGGCAGCGGTACAAAAAGCCCTTCCACCAAACGATGATAGTTTGTGCCGTGGGATCGTCAACAGACCGGTACCGGAAGATCTAAGTGTGCGGACTGGGGAGTAGGTATGGATGAGATCAGAAATATAGTTAGGGGCAAGACCATGGAGTGCTTTGAATGTGATAAGGAGTATCTTGTATTCTTTGTGTATGTAAGGACCCTAGTGGCAGAGTTCTGAATATATTGGATCTTATTTATTGATGAATTGGGTAAGCCATAGAAAAGAGAATTGCAGTAGTCAAGCCGTGAAGTGATGAAAGCGTGCACTAGGGTCTCAGCATCGCTGATATTAAGAAATGGACATAAGCGTGCGATATTACGAAGGTGAAAGAAGGCAGACTTAGTGAGCGAGGAGATGTGTGGAAGGAAGGAAAGAGAGTACTCAAAGATTATACGAAGGTTTTTGACAGTGGTGGAAGGTTGAACCAGAGCTCCAGCAATATTAACATTGTCAACACAGAAACAGGGTGTAGTTTGAGGTGAACCAATAAGAACTTGATCTGTTTTATCAGTGTTGAGTTTGAGAAAATTACTGGTCATCCAAGCATTTATATCATCAATACAGGCTGACATGGAATGCGTGGGGAAAGGAGCATTGCGTCGTGAATGGATGTGTAGTTGGGTGTCATCTGCGTAGCAATGGAATTTAAAGCCATAATGACTGATGAGGTTACCTAATGGGAGCATGTAGATGATGAAGAGAAGAGGCCCAAGAACAGAACCCTGGGGAACACCGTGTGGGACAGAGGCAGTAGAGGACTTAGCCTGGCAGATAGAGATGTAATGCTGGCGACCAGACAGGTAGGAGGTGAACCAGGATAGGGCAGTTCCAGAAACACCAAGAGCAGAGAGTCGTGAGATGAGAATACTGTGAGAGATTGTGTCGAATGCTGTGGAAAGGTTTAGGAGAATGAGAATACTGGTGGAGCCGGAGTCAGTGGCCATAAGGAGATCATTGACAACCCTAAGAAGTGCAGTGGAGGGTGCGAAAACCAGATTGAAAACATTCATAGAGGTTGTTAGATGACAAATGAGTTTGAAGTTGAGCAGCGACCACTTTCTCAAGCAGTTTTGAAAGAAATGGTAGATTAGAGATTGGTCTCTAGTTGGCCATGTCAGATGGGTCGAGGCCGGGTTTCTTTAGGACAGGAGTGACAGCAGCAGTTTTTAGTTCCAGAGGAACAGCACCAGTACTTAGTAGTTGGGAGATGAGAAGTGAAATCAGTAGTGAAATAACAGGTGCACATTTTTTAAGTAAAGCAGTAGGAGCAGGATCAAGATGACAGGAAGATGCGTTAGCTTTGTTGATTAGCTCAGAGATATAAGCAGGGGTTGGGAGGGCAAAATCAGAGAGAGTACCAGGTGTAAAAGCAGTGGGGAAGTCGTGTGGGAACAGGAGAGATCATGGATGGGAAGAGATTATAAATGCTATCAATTTTATTTTTAAAAGAAATGCAGGAATGACTCACAGAGGTCTGCTGAGTTACTCATGACAGGTGCAGGAGGGTTGGTGAGTTTATTGACAACAGAAAACAGTGCTTTAGGTCGAGAGGATGCATTATTAATAATGGTAGAGTAGTAACTAGAGCGTGCAGTGTTTATAGCAGATTTGTATAACTGAATATGGTCATTGTAAGCAGTAAGGTGACAAGATCAAGATGACGACCAGCTGTTTTTAGACTGTTTTTAGTGCAGGGGTAAACCAGGGAGACGTGTGTAGAAGGCACAACTCTACTTTTAAGAGGGGCATGTATATCAAGGGCAGTGGAAATACAGGTATTATATTTGGAAAGGATATCGAGGGAGCTTGTGTGTTCAGTAATGTCAGAGAGATGAGTTTGTACAGATTCAGAAAACAGTAATGGATTGACAGAATTGAGGTTACGGTAGGTTATAGTGGATTTCAACCTGAGGAGGGGAAGAAACATTTCAGAGTTTAGTTCGATGAGGAGGTGGTCAGACAGTCCAATCTGAGAGCACGGAAACATTATTTTGAGTGATTAGCAAAATCGACATGTTGTACAAAATTGAAACACTCAAACACTGACAAGAGTTTGCGCGATTATGAACAATCAGTATCAACATGTATATTGAAATCACCAAGTAATATAACACAATGAGATAAGGCAGAGGAAAGGGTTAACAGTTCATGCAGTTCACTGAAGAAATTTGAGATAGTTTAGGTGGACACAGGAAAGGATATCGAGATATTCCCGCAGCCTGCCGGATCTAGGCCGTGTCCAGATCTGACGAAGGAGATCCGCCTGGACCCGATGACAATGCAGTGCTGAAGTGTCCACTATCCTCTCCCTTTGGAGGATCCCTTTCCCACTCTACAGATAAAGCGTTGTGAATTTTGGCTCGCGTACCCCGAAGTGATAAAATAAAACAAAATTCTGTATCAAAATTTATAGGCAAGACAAGTAGTTTGTTTAGGCTGGGTTGTATGGAATTACAAACCTGCGCACATATTTTCAAAAGCACATAACTATGTGCTTTTGAAAATATGAAAACACTAGGGTGTCAGGTGTGACTGCGTGGCAATAGCGAATGGTTTGCATGGCTCCTGGGTCAGGTAGGAGGGCCCCTTAACAGAGTTTTGCTTAGGGCCCCAGGGAGGCCAGGATCGGCTCTGTCTCTGCTAAAGGAGCATCTGTGCTCAACCAAGTTTTGAGTGCATAAATGAACATGTATTTTTCAGACCTTGAATTTTTTTGCATTGTAAATCCTTTTTTGATTCATCTTAGGAAATATTCTAATAATTTGAGATACTGGATTTTTATTTTCATAAGCGGGAAGGCATAATCATCAAAATAAAATTAAAAAAGGCTTGATATATTTTACTTTATGTCTAATGAATCTAAAATATATGAAGTTTTACTTTTTGAATTAAATTACAAAATATGTTTTACTTTTCCACGATATTCACATTTTTTGAGAGGCACCCAGGGGCACTGCTAAGGATTTTGGGCCCCATGAAAAGAATCTTGACAGGGCCCCCAACACAGCTGAGACTTTTTTCATATTAATTTACATAAAATCATGCGCTTTTATGGTATTTTGACTATTATTCTCATATATTTAAGTCAATCAGACAATTGAACTCCATCCCATGTCCACACCCGTAATTTGTCCTCTGTAATACAAAGCCGTGCACCCGCTGCACCCTGCTCTATCGAAACGTGCTAACTTGTCGAAAAATGCTACCGTAGAGACCTGGGGCCTCATGTACAAAGCGTGTGTACGCCATAGCGGTCAACATTGAACGTTGAAAATAAGGGAGATTTCCCGGAATCCATCCCCAAAATAAAGGGATTTTTCTTTTACACGATTCTTAACCACAAACTTTAAAAATAAAGCACTAATCATTAACGCCTGGTTTCACAGACAAGGCTTAAGCCTAGTCCCAGACTAAAATGCATGTTTGAGCTGTTTCAACTGAGAGCAACTTGCATTAATATAGCTTAAAATATGTCAGTGCCATTGTTTTGTTGTTATGTCAGTGCAATTGTTGCCATCGTTTTGTCTCAAGATGCACACCAGTAAAGTTTTTTTTCCAAGACACTTTTATAAAAGCTACTTAAATGCCCTAATCGAACTACGGCCTAATCCTGGCTTAATCTAAACCCTGTCTGTGAAACCGGGCCTAAAAGTCTAAAGAGATTATAACTAGCCTACATACACTCCTGAACAAAATCTTAAGACCGGCGGAAACATTACCAGTATTCGCATTTCGTACTGGTGGATCGTTACCGGGTTGTAAGTACTGCTTCAAAATGCCAAAAGAAGAAACAGGAGCAAGAGACAAAAAATATAGAGTAGGCAATTTATTGAAAACTGTATTTAAACCTAAACAGGCTGTTCATCAGCTGATCAAAAGTTTAAGACCATAGCCTTAAAAATGTCAAATCTGCACAAAAATATGGCTATCATGTCATTGTCCTTCAGGCAGTCACACTGTCATGATCTCCTGACGGCAAACGTAAAAAGGCTTTCTCTCTTTGAACGTGGCAGGATTGTTGAGCTGCACAAGCAAGGCCTTTTGCAACGCGCCATCGCTGCCGAGGTTGGACGCAGTAAGACAGTCATTTTACATTTCTTAAAAGATCCTGAGAGTTATGGGACAAAGAAGTCAAGTGCTAGACCCAAAATAAGTCACCTGCACTGAGCCTTGTCCACGGTTGTCCGTGAAGACACAGGTCGATCCTCAACTCAAATTAAGGCCCTTCCTGATGCTGACTGCAGCCCAATAACCATAAGACGTCATCTGTGAGAGAAGGGCTTAAAGAACAAAAAATGTCTTCAAAGGCCACATCTCCTCACACGCCACAAACTTGCCCATATGGAATTTGCAAGGGAGCACCAAACATGGGACATTGAAAGGTGGAAGAAAGTTTTATTTTCTGATGAGAAAAAAATGTAACCTGGACAGTCCCGCTGGCTTCCAACGTTACTGGCAACGTTACGATCCCACCGTAGATGTTTTCTACGCGGCACAGTGGAGGAGGCTCCATCATGATCTGGGGTGCTTTATCCTTCAATGGGAAATTGGAGCTTCAGGTTGTGCAGGGGAGTCAAACGGCGGCTGGCTATGGACATGTTGCAGTGGGCATCCCTCTTGACTGAGGGCCCTCATCTGTGCAGTAATGAATGGGTCTTTCAACAGGACAACGCTGCAGTTCACAATGCCTGCCTGACGAAGGACTTCTTCCAGGAGAATAACGTCGCTCTTTTGGACCATCCTGCGTGTTCCCCTGATCTAAATCCCATTGAGAACATTTGGGGATGAATGGCAAGGGAAGCTTACAAAAACGGACTTCAGTTCCAGACCATGGATGCCCTTCGTGAAGCCATCTTCACCACATGGAGCAACGTTCCCACCAACCTCCTGGAAACAGTCCCATCAAGCATGCTGAAACGAATGTTTGAGTGATCAACAAGAACGGTGGGGCTACTCACTACTGAGTCCTTTTTTGACACTTTTAGTTTTGTTGTGGGTTTATTTTTGGACTGTGGTCTTAAACTTTTGATCAGCTGATGAACAGCCTGTTTGAGATTAAATACAGTTTTCAATAAATTGCCTACTCTCTATTTTTTCGTCTCTTGCTCCTGTTTCTTCTTTTGGCATTTTGAAGCAGTACTTACAACCAGGGGCGGAGCGGGGGGGTGGCTAATTGGGCTTAAGCCCCGAATGTTTTGTCAAAAGCCCCGAATCTTTTAGGTTTTTTAAAATAACTTCAACTTTGTTTCATTTCCTGTCAGTCTTTCTGACTGGAGCGGCAAATTTTTTTATAAAAGTTATATTACTGTGGCGGACGGTAATGCATTGCGCATCACTCAGCTTGTTGGTTTGCCAACTGCCAATAAAAACTAACGAAGAAGAATATAAATCTTCTTCTTCGCCGTTCTTTTACTGTCTATGGTTGTCATCAGGGGCTGGCGGGCTGTTGTATGTTTCACCGGCGTCTTAGCGAGCTTACTGGCTAACCTGCTGAAGTTATATGGACATGATAACTAAGTTTTTTATACGGAACACTAACAGTAAACATCACCGGCAGGAGAGAGATTCAGAAGCAGCGTCAGACGTGACCAGTAGTCAAACAAATAAAGTACCGTAACATAATAATATATGGTCATGTTGTTAATCATACTGTGCTCCCCGGGGGAGTATGCCCCCGGACCCCCCTAAGTTTGGGCTAAGCCCCGAATGTTTACATCGTCTCGCTCCGCCCCTGCTTACAACCCGGTAGCGATCCACCAGCGTGAAATACTGGTAATGTTTCCCCCGGTCTTAAGATTTCGTTCAGGAGTGTATGTGTGAGAGAGAAAGAAACAATGGTGTGTGTGTGTGTATGAGAGAGAAAGAGACAGTGTGTCATGTAAAAAAAAAAATGATCATAGAGAATGTTTAAATCCTAATATCAGCTTACGAGGGAAACGGAGGCGAAGTTAGTTGGTGCTTCGGAGGCTGAGTGCTGGAGATGATTGGGAGAGGTCCGTGCACCTTTACCGATCAGAGCGCGCTCTGACACTTGTTTATTCTCGACGCGTCGCACGAGCGCGGCAAAAGTGACAAGTTCGGTGCGCAAGACCGGCAAGACCTCATTTCGCTTGGCTGTGTGCACAGCTTTTTTTGTAACAGCGCGCGCGGCACCGCATCCGAGGATGAACGACTTCAAGCCGAATCTGTCCTAGTCTCGCGTAGCCAGACCTTCAGACTGACGGCTGAAGGTCTGGAATTCATAGCAGCTTTCTTTGGCCAAGGCCCGCCCATAAGGCCGTTTGACCGACATGTAAAACAACCAATTACAGTTCGTTTCGTTCAGCGTCACGTTTCGGTGCGTGGAAATGTCCCCACAACAACAGACCTGCGTGCAACAAGTCAGTCAGCATAGAAAATCAAAGAAAGAGAAGAAAACTTCAACTTCAGTCTTTCCCGTGAACCTCGCATACTTTTGAGAATTCTACGTTTAGCTGATCTTGATAAATGCTCATTGTCACTCATGTAAACACAACAGTTTTTCTTCCGCAATCACACGTCTGCGCTTTGTTTCCCGGCGGACCGAAAATAAACGCGACACTCGCGCCCCCCGGAAATCCGATAAAATTCAACCAATCAGATGACGACTTCGACATTCCTGAAGTGTTTCCAGTTAAGTGTACCATATGCATCAGACGTTTAGCCAACGTTCCGTGGGCGTGACGTCTCAGGCTGAGACTAAATCTGTCCGAACGGGTACATCTCACACAATCAGAGCGTAAAAATACGTTGCCTGGATACAATTTGGGCGGACTGAACCATCTTATGATAATAGAGAGGGGGAGAGGGGCCCACGGACGTTTGTGTTTCCTAAACAAATAAAAAAATTTGACACCAGGAAACAGCAAATAGAATAATTTAAAGTTAAAATTTTTTACTATTAATTATATTTTTTTAGCACAACAATTTTATTGGGGGCTTCTCTGGCCCCACTTAGTCATGGGCCCCGAGAATCGTCATCGTTTACCCCCCACTTACAGCGCCCCTGGATGCACCTGTAATGTTTTCAGACACTGAACTGCATGTTATTTACAGTTAAATGAGAACCATTATAGTTTAAATTTATATCAATTCTATTAGCTGAACATGAGAACATTTTTTGACCCACTTTAATCTTTATATGTAATTTCATAATTAGTGGTCCTTGTCCTGGCAAGAATTTAAGGTAAACTAAAATACACTTTGTTTGTCATGTATTGAAATATTGCAAATACAAATATGCAATGATGAAGTTGAAATCGAAAATATATTAACTTTAAATGTAATATTGAATAACACACTAATATATATATATATATATATATATTTTTATTTTATTTTTTATTTTTTTATTATACTCGAGTACTTTACATTTGCTTTAGTATGTTAGTCAACACATCAAAATAAGTGTACGACAAAAGATTATTAAAACATGATTTTATTTTGGCATTATTACAAATTTAGGCAACTGTTTTTAGTGTGTGTGTGTCAAGAAACACTCATTAAATTGTCCTTTCTTTAAGTGGCTTTTGATTTATTCATATATCTACAAATAAAACATAATTTTAAGGGTGTAAACATTCAATATAATTAGGCAGACTTATTTTTCACAAGGGTAAACTCAACAAGACACAATTGCAATGAAGCAACAATTGAGTATAAAACATTAATTTTCTCCATTGAGAAAATGATTTTACGTGATAGAATAAACCTGTCAACACAGCCCTACCAGCAGCACTGGGGTTGAAAAAATACATATTGTTCTATTTGAACAATGTACTAATGTAAATCATTAATTATACAGGAACGATTTGCATAAAGCTTATTTAAATGAACACTTGTTCATTACACATAAAATATAATTTTTCCTTGTCTTAATCTAAACTGGCAACTGTTATAATACAGGCAGATTTTATGTCATGGCTAAAAAAAGCCATGTGAGTGTTTTCCTCCCAGACGGCTGTGCCGACTCCCTCTCCGGAGCGGATCAAACCACATGTGCTGAGCTCTGTGTGACACGACTTCAGCCCGAAGCAAAGCATTTTACACTCTCTCAATCGCTCACACACTCTCTCAATTGCTCACACACACTCTCAATCGCTCACACACACTCTCAATCGCTCACACACACTCTCAATCGCTCACACACACACTCTCAATCGCTCACACACACTCTCTCGGTCGCTCACACACTTCCTCGATCACTCACACACTCTCTCAATCGCTCACACACACTCTCAATCGCTCACACACGCTCACACACACTCTCAATCGCTCACACACACTCTCAATCGCTCACACACACTCTCAATCGCTCACACACACTCTCAATCGCTCACACACTCCTCAGGCCTCGGCCTGATTCACACAACCGTTTACATGTGCATTACATGACCTCCACTGACGAGACATGAGATGGAAATAAACATGCGCACATATGTAAGATGTGGAACGTATGATGTGAAACACAGCGCTGCACATGTGCACAATGTACTTTTGTTTTGAATACGACTGAGAAAATAGTCAGATTCAAGTATTTACATGCTTCATTTTCCCCAGTTGATCAGATTCCTTCAGGTCTACACAGCTCTTTCAATCGCTTAAAATTTTAATTCAGATCCGTTTAGGTGTTTTCAGGAAAGCTTTTTTTTTTTGTCTGAATGCCTGAATGACGATTACTAACCGATTTTATTGGTGTATGTATTCATAGTTACTGTGAATGCTTTCTCTCATGCTTTCAAACTAATAACCACTTCTCTCTCTCTCTCTCTCTCTCTCTCTCTCTCTCTCTCTCTCTCTCTCTCTCTCTCTCTCTCTCTCTCTCTCTCTCTCTCTCTCTCTCTCTCTCTCTCTCTCTCTCTCTCTCTGCATTTAAAGGACATTTGCTGAAGTCTGTCTGGTTATTATTGGTGCGCAGCGAGTTAGTTAGTGGAGCTAAGTGGACTAAGCCGACGGCGATTAGGAGACGAGACCCAGGTAAACTAACGGCGACCAGGAGATGTTCTCAGGAACACCGATTAGGAGACAACCCAGGTAGACTTAAGTCAGTTGCGAAAGAAGAAAAAATCTACCACAATGTATAAAAATACCAACAAAAAGGGAGTCTTTAGACACATCCCTGCCCAGGACACAGCCGTGTCATAATCAGTCCCGGACTCCATGAGCTGAAATGGACGGGTCAGAAAAGGGAGAGATCCAAAACATGTACTGTTGCAGAGCTGGGAACACTGCTCCAAAATACAACGTACAAACACACAACTAATTTACTCCTACTCCAGAGTCGGTCTAGACTAGCGCTATAGGAACTACCCGTGATGTTAGTGTTCCTGATTGCCCGAACGCATGCGAAACACCAGCACCCGCCATTTTTTTAAAGAGCTGTGTAAACACAGATTATAGCCTATATATTTACTGCACAAACTAACTCTACGAACATGGAAAACAGTGTAAAGGTTAAGAGGTCCATCTATCACTGAGGAGAAAACACAACATGGCTTTGAGGGGATCAAGAGAAACATGATTATGTATTTCTGCTCAGCAACACTGGACATCAAACACACGGCTAACGCTAATACCTTATCATGTAGTTGTAGTTCCTAGAACTACCCGGTGCGAAAGCCCCTATAATGAGAAATCACTGAAGGTGTAAATGAGATTTGAAGCTCTTCCTGATGATTTATTTCATAACCACATCAACTCTCTGAAAGGCGGTTCACACGGGACAGGTGTTTTTACGTCTGCATTGCTTCTCAGTTGTGGATCTATGTAAAGTGCCTGACACTTTTTTTTCTTTTTTTTTATAATCCCCCATTTCTTCCAGAAAATTGCAGAAATTAAAACATATTTTGTTGTCCACATGTATATCTTCAGTGTGCAGTTGAACAAATCTGAATAATTTGTTAAATCTTAGGTAATTCCACAGAAAAGTACTATAAAATATTACTGGCTCCTTCTTGTCAAAAATAGTTCGATTTCGAGCAAATGATTCTGGTTTACTTTGGACTGAGCATGAATTGAAAATGCCCACAGTATATAGAAGTCATGTATTCAGACAGTTTGAAAAGAGAAAATGACTCATTCTCCTGTTCTGTGTCACTGTAAGTACAGCAAGAAGAACATGGACAGAAGGAAAAATCAAACCAATGAAATAACTGAGAAGGTCAGACACAAGATTATAATCAAGCATGGACGATCTCAAGGCTAAGAGTGCATCTCCAGAGACTTCATTACTTCTGTTTCCACCGTATGTAACGTTAACAAGAGGTTTGCGGTCCATTAGCCAACCCCACTGGACGTGTTCGCAAGAGAAAACTTCATGAACGATTTCAGCAAACTATGGTGGAGAAACCACATCAGCCAATCGCCACTCAGATTCAAGCTGAGCATCAGACTCACGGCACGACAGGCTCCGCTCACACAATCCGGCGCCGGTTCGATGAAGCAGAGTTGCAGTAAAGGATGAGGACCCTGCAAGAAAGCCTGACTGCAATCTGCCAAAACAAGCCAAAAGCCTTCTGGGATAATTCTGCGAGAACAGACGAGACCAAATTACAGCTCACTGGTAAACCACACCATCTCTGTTTTCAGGACATAAAATGAAGCTTTCAGAGAAAACAACTGACAGTCGAACATGGAGGATCTTCAGCAATGCGCTTCGCTTTTCCTTGATGCTTTTAGGAAGCGCTTGATTGCAGTTATTTTGCCCAAAGGCTGTGAGACCAAAATACCAGAGCCAGGCTGTCAATCCTTTTGTCAGTGCCATTTCAATGTGTCTCTTCTGCTCACCAAAGTTGCATTTGATCCAAAACACAGTAAAAACAGTAATATTGTGAAATATTATTATAATTAAAAATACCTCTATGTGAATATATAGTGATTCCTGGGATCAAAGCTGAGTTTTCAGCATCATTACTCCATGTCTTCAGTGTCACATGATCCTTCAGAAATCACTCTAATATGATGATCTGATGCTCAAGAAACATTTATGATTATTATCAGTGTTGAAAACAGCTTCATGTTTTTGTGGAAACCATGATTGCAGATTTCTTCCATTATCTTTGCAATATGTAAAACATTTCAACTGTTCTGAACAGGTCATGCATTAATGCGCGGCTCAGAGGATGTAAAGATGAGTGTTTCTTTCTCTCTGTGTGTGTATGAGCATTGCAACAGTAAAGTACGACTGTATTGATTTTCTTGATTGAAACGATTCTCTGCACTCAGGCAAAACTACAGCAGGTCAAGACCACCGCGTGTGGGCGGACAAACTCCACACATTTCACTGATACGCTACAGCTAAAACCAGATCTGCGTTGCCTCAAGGACATGCAGGATTGGTGTTAAAGTTTGCAGTGGTCCAGGTTTAGTGTGTAGATGAGACGCAGCATCACACTGTGAGGATCAGCAGTTTAACACTGTTTCCTGAACACACACGGTGAGATAAAGTGACAAGCAACAGGACATTTTGTCGATTGCTTCATTATTATTTCTGCCGTATAGCCCTGAAATCTCACCGATCCAACAATACTGAGGTTTAGTGCTTAGAATAAACGCTGTTTGAGCTCTTTTACCTTCTGTAAACATTTGATAATGATGAAGACATGGTAAAGTGACTGGAACTGTGATACTGTCAACCTGGACGTATTTCATAACAGCAGTTACTGTTCAGAAATGAGTCGCCGTGACAAACAGCTGCTAGCAACTCAAGGTCAGGGGTTCGATTCCCAGGGAAAGCCAGATCTGATCAAATGTAAATATGTACACTCTTTAAAGGTTCTTTACACATAGTAACAGTTCTTTCTAGAACCGTAAGAGCCCTTTAGTTTAGAGTTCTGTATTGGTTTTTAAATCTGTATCTGTCAATCCCACATCATTCCTGAGTTTCTGGAGCTCGTCTACAACTACCGACTGTCAACACACTCTACGCAGGTCAATGATTTCTTTCTTAAAATCTCTCATTTTGTACCAATCATGTCTTGTTCTCTTCTTGACGTGACCAGCTCTGTTCAGTTGAGGATCCTTATCTTCTCTTTTCCACTAAGTACAGAGATTTTTTAAATGATTGCTTTATGCATAACCCTTTATAGGGCACTCTTTGAAATACTTGGAAATTCTAAATTTCAACCATAGAGTGTTATTGGAGGATATCATAAGACTTCTAAACATTTGTGAGTTTTTAAAAAAATGTTTTTTTTTTTAGGTTGGAAATCAAGGGCAATGAAGTTATCATATATGGTTCCTCGCCAGTCTAGGGTAATTTTTTTCCCCTTAAAAAGTGTATATATTAAAAATATAATAAAAACACAAACTTGTTACAAACATAAAAATATTTATTTAGGAACACTTTAAATTATTATTAGGAACATTTTAAATTAAATTACACCTCTTGGCAGAGGGGCCTATATCACTGTCTATATCACACACACACATAGAGCTGCTTATGTGCTGAAGACGTCAAAATGTGTCCGTTTAACAATCATGCACTATGATAAAAGTGTTTTGAGCTCATACCGTAGTATTGTGCAAGCGAACCGCCTGAAAACAAGTCTTCATTAATCGATAATCTGCCCATGTAATCATATTTAAAGTCAAAGGGAATAAAAGCTGTTGCTTATTTACTACCTCAAGTGTTCATCTCAGCTGAAGACTGCAGTGATTTGTATGCATTGGTACGTGTTTTTTTAGTTTTTTTTTTAGTTTTGCAAAACTGTAGAGGCACATTTTCCCAACGAGCCTGGGTTGCAACATGTCGTAAATAATAATGCATTTTCAGTGCTCATGAGGTATAATTAAGCAGCAGATGTAGCATGGAGGAAGTCTACAGTACTTTAAGAGCACTTGAAATTAAATCAAATCGCAACCTCAGCAAAGTATTCCTGTAACATTAGTGAATTTTAAATGTTCTGAATTTGCAATTCTAAAAATGCCAATAATCGTAAAATAATTTACTGTTACTATAAGCTCATAAACATGATGAAATTAGCACCCTTAAGTGTACTGTAACGGTTATGTCATCGCAATATGCAAGACATTCATTTCAATGACATTCAAACAATAGAAGCCTGAACTCATGACATTACAAGATATTTGGAGTATGTCTTCAACACACTATTCCTACATAACCAGTGCATCTCTGATCCACTCGAAGTGTTATTTCAATAAAATGTCTTTTGTATGTCACTGTTAGTAAAATGATAGAATGACCTCGGTTTATTTTCTGTATAACATGAATGCATGTGTCCAACACTCTCACGGTGTAACTGTAACGTCATCAAAATACATTTGAAGTTCACATTACAGTTTTTTTTTGATTGCTTACACACTAAAATTATAACTTTCCCACAATTAGCAAAACCTTAAACTCAAGGAGCAAAACACCGGCCTAGATTTGCACAACTGTAAGCACATTGTCAGCTTCACACTTTTTGCAAAACATTACACACAGTGATTTGCAAAACACTAAACACACTTGTATGCATTTGACACAGAAATTTATCATGATGTAATTTCCTTGCAATTTCAAAGCAAAGGCTTTCAAATGAACACACCCATGAACCAATTGGTTAAACACAGCCACCAGGTGTGCACACACACTGGTGCTTAATTGTAGACACACCCATCAGGTTTAAGTACTATCAAAAGGCAACAGGTAAGTTCACCTGTCTTCAAAATGGACGGTGTCAGAGGAAGAGGGAGAGGGAGAGTGCGGATGAGAGGGGGAATCCGGAGAGAATGAGGAGGTGGAGGTGGAAGAGGAAGAGGGAGAGGGAGAGAGAGAGGAAGAGTGCGGATGAGAGGGGGAATCCGGAGAGAAGGTGGAGGTGGAGGTGGAAGAGGAAGAGGGAGAGGGAGAGAGAGAGGAAGAGTGCGGATGAGAGGGGGAATCCGGAGAGAAGGTGGAGGTGGAAGAGGAAGAGGGAGAGGGAGAGAGAGAGGAAGAGTGCGGATGAGAGGGGGAATCCGGAGAGAAGGTGGAGGTGGAGGTGGAAGAGGAAGAGGGAGAGGAAGAGAGAGAGGAAGAGTGCGGATGAGAGGGGGAATCCGGAGAGAAGGTGGAGGTGGAGGTGGAAGAGGAAGAGGGAGAGGGAGAGAGAGAGGAAGAGTGCGGATGAGAGGGGGAATCCGGAGAGAAGGTGGAGGTGGAGGTGGAAGAGGAAGAGGGAGAGTGCGGATGAGAGGGGGAATCCGGAGAGAACAAGGTGAAGGTGGAGGTGGAAGAGGAAGAGGGAGAGGGAGAGGGAGAGTGCGGATGAGAGGGGGAATCCGGAGAGAAGGTGGAGGTGGAAGAGGAAGAGGGAGAGGAAGAGAGAGAGGAAGAGTGCGGATGAGAGGGGGAATCCGGAGAGAAGGTGGAGGTGGAGGTGGACGTGGAAGAGGAAGAGGGAGAGTGCGGATGAGAGGTGGAATCCGTAGAGAAGGTGGAGGTGGAGGTGGAGGTGGAAGAGGAAGAGGGAGAGGAAGAGAGAGGAAGAGTGCGGATGAGAGGGGGAATCCGGAGAGAAGGTGGAGGTGGAGGTGGAGGTGGAAGAGGAAGAGGGAGAGGAAGAGAGAGAGGAAGAGTGCGGATGAGAGGGGGAATCCGGAGAGAACAAGGTGAAGGTGGAGGTGGAAGAGGAAGAGGGAGAGGGAGAGTGCGGATGAGAGGGGGAATCCGGAGAGAAGGTGGAGGTGGAGGTGGAGGTGGAAGAGGAAGAGGAAGAGGGAGAGGAAGAGAGAGAGGAAGAGTGCGGATGAGAGGGGGAATCCGGAGAGAAGGTGGAGGTGGACGTGGAAGAGGAAGAGGGAGAGTGCGGATGAGAGGGGGAATCCGTAGAGAAGGTGGAGGTGGAAGAGGAAGAGGGAGAGGAAGAGGGAGAGGAAGAGTGCGGATGAGAGGGGGAATCCGGAGAGAAGGTGGAGGTGGACGTGGAAGAGGGAAAGTGCGGATGAGAGGGGGAATCCGTAGAGAAGGTGGAGGTGGAGGTGGAAGAGGAAGAGGGAGAGGAAGAGTGCGGATGAGAGGGGGAATCCGGAGAGAAGGTGGAGGTGGAGGTGGAAGAGGAAGAGGGAGAGTGCGGATGAGAGGGGGAATCCGTAGAGAAGGTGGAGATGGAAGAGGGAGAGGAAGAGGGAGAGTACGGATGAGAGGGGGAATCCGGAGAGAAGGTGGAGGTGGAGGTGGAAGAGGAAGAGGGAGAGGAAGAGGGAGAGGGAGAGGAAGAGGAAGAGGAAGAGGGAGAGGAAGAGGAAGAGGGAGAGGAAGAGGGAGAGGAAGAGGGAGAGGGAGAGGAAGAGGGAGAGGAAGAGGGAGTGGAAGAGGGAGAGGAAGAGGGAGAGGGAGAGTGCGGATGAGAGGGGGAATCCGGCGAGAACAAGGTGAAGGAGGAAGAGGAAGAGGGAGAGGAAGAGGGAGTGGAAGAGGGAGAGGAAGAGGGAGAGGGAGAGGAAGAGGGAGAGGGAGAGTGCGGATGAGAGGGGGAATCCGGCGAGAACAAGGTGAAGGTGGAGGAGGAAGAGGAAGAGGGAGAGGAAGAGGGAGTGGAAGAGGGAGAGGAAGAGGGAGAGGAAGAGGGAGAGGAAGAGGGAGAGGGAGAGGAAGAGGGAGTGGAAGAGGGAGTGGAAGAGGGAGAGGAAGAAGGAGAGGGAGAGGAAGAGGGAGAGGAAGAGGGAGAGGGAGAGGAAGAGGGAGAGGAAGAGGGAGAGGAAGAGGAAGAGGGAGAGGGAGAGGAAGAGGGAGAGGAAGAGGGAGAGGAAGAGGGAGTGGAAGAGGGAGTGGAAGAGGGAGAGGAAGAGGGAGAGGGAGAGGGAGAGGGAGAGTGCGGATGAGAGGGGGAATCCGGAGAGAAGGTGGAGGTGGAGGTGGAAGAGGAAGAGGGAGAGGGAGAGGGAGAGTGCGGATGAGAGGGGGAATCCGGAGAGAAGGTGGAGGTGGAGGTGGAGGTGGAAGAGGAAGAGGAAGAGGGAGAGGAAGAGAGAGAGGAAGAGTGCGGATGAGAGGGGGAATCCGGAGAGAAGGTGGAGGTGGACGTGGAAGAGGAAGAGGGAGAGTGCGGATGAGAGGGGGAATCCGTAGAGAAGGTGGAGGTGGAAGAGGAAGAGGGAGAGGAAGAGGGAGAGGGAGAGGAAGAGTGCGGATGAGAGGGGGAATCCGGAGAGAAGGTGGAGGTGGACGTGGAAGAGGGAAAGTGCGGATGAGAGGGGGAATCCGTAGAGAAGGTGGAGGTGGAGGTGGAAGAGGAAGAGGGAGAGGAAGAGTGCGGATGAGAGGGGGAATCCGGAGAGAAGGTGGAGGTGGAGGTGGAAGAGGAAGAGGGAGAGTGCGGATGAGAGGGGGAATCCGTAGAGAAGGTGGAGATGGAAGAGGGAGAGGAAGAGGGAGAGTACGGATGAGAGGGGGAATCCGGAGAGAAGGTGGAGGTGGAGGTGGAGGTGGAAGAGGAAGAGGGAGAGGAAGAGTGCAGATGAGAGGGGGAATCCGGAGAGAATGTGGAGGTGGAAGAGGAAGAGGGAGAGGAAGAGGAAGAGGAAGAGGGAGAGTGCGGATGAGAGGGGGAATCCGGAGAGAAGGTGGAGGTGGAAGAGGAAGAGGAAGAGGAAGAGGGAGAGTGCGGATGAGAGCGGGAATCCGTAGAGAATGTGGAGGTGGAAGAGGAAGAGGGAGAGGGCGAGGAAGAGGAAGAGGGAGAGTGCGGATGAGAGGGGGAATCCGGCGAGAACAAGGTGAAGGTGGAGGAGGAAGAGGAAGAGGGAGAGGAAGAGGGAGAGGGAGAGGGAGAGGAAGAGGGAGAGGAAGAGGGAGAGGGAGAGGAAGAGGGAGTGGAAGAGGGAGAGGAAGAAGGAGAGGGAGAGGGAGAGGAAGAGGGAGAGGGAGAGGAAGAGGAAGAGGAAGAGGAAGAGGGAGAGGAAGAGGGAGAGGAAGAGGGAGAGGAAGAGGGAGAGGGAGAGGAAGAGGGAGAGGAAGAGGGAGAGGAAGAGGGAGTGGAAGAGGGAGAGGAAGAGGGAGAGGGAGAGTGCGGATGAGAGGGGGAATCCGGCGAGAACAAGGTGAAGGAGGAAGAGGAAGAGGGAGAGGAAGAGGGAGTGGAAGAGGGAGAGGAAGAGGGAGAGGGAGAGGAAGAGGGAGAGTGCGGATGAGAGGGGGAATCCGGCGAGAACAAGGTGAAGGTGGAGGAGGAAGAGGAAGAGGGAGAGGGAGAGGAAGAGGGAGTGGAAGAGGGAGAGGAAGAGGGAGAGGAAGAGGGAGAGGAAGAGGGAGAGGAAGAGGGAGAGGGAGAGGAAGAGGGAGTGGAAGAGGGAGTGGAAGAGGGAGAGGAAGAAGGAGAGGGAGAGGAAGAGGGAGAGGAAGAGGGAGAGGGAGAGGAAGAGGAAGAGGGAGAGGAAGAGGGAGAGGAAGAGGGAGAGGAAGAGGAAGAGGGAGAGGAAGAGGGAGAGGAAGAGGGAGAGGAAGAGGGAGAGGAAGAGGGAGAGGAAGAGGAAGAGGGAGAGGGAGAGGAAGAGGGAGAGGAAGAGGGAGAGGAAGAGGGAGTGGAAGAGGGAGTGGAAGAGGGAGAGGAAGAGGGAGAGGGAGAGGGAGAGGGAGAGGGAGAGGGAGAGGGAGAGTGCGGATGAGAGGGGGAATACGGAGAGAACAAGGTGAAGGTGGAGGTGGAAGAGGAAGACCTGAAGGAGTGGACATGCACAAAGAAGACAACCAAATCTGTGTAACGAAATTCGTGCAACAATTGTGGACCATGTAATAAAGCACGGACTAACACTGAGAGAGGCTGGACTGAGAGTGCAGCCTAACCTAAGCAGGTACACGGTGGCATCAATAGTTCGGACATTTCGTCAAGAGCACAGGTGAGAAACTTCTCTTCAATCAACAGAAAATCCATTGGTTACTGCATGTATCATTTTACAGTAAGCTATGTATTTTGTTTGGCCAACATAGGATTGAATGTCATGAGCACCAAGGAGGGAGGGGCCCCATATTCACACAGGAGCAAGAGAGACAGATCATAAACCTCGTTTTGGCCAATAAAGCAATCAGACTTCGAGAAATTCAAGCCCATATTGTCAATGATCACCTCATTTTCAATAATGTCCAACAGGTCTCTCTGTCAACAATAGCCCGTATCCTTAGAAAACGACAAGTTCTGATGAAACAACTGTATAAAGTGTCATTTGAAAGAAATTCTGACATGGTGAAGGTCCTGCGGCGTGAATATGTGGTGGTACGTTTTGTTCACTGACTGTAGTATTGTGTCCTGCACACATAACCTTTTTACTGTACATGTAATTGTACTATATAGCAGACCTGCAGTATATTGATCTACACAATGTGATCTTTTGCTGTATTTCAGAGAGTTTTGCAAATGGATGCGGAGGAAGTCCCGCATGAGTTTATATACATTGATGAAGCTGGATTTAACCTGACAACAGTGCGAAGAAGGGGAAGAAACATCATTGGCCACAGGGCTATTGTCAATGTACCAGGGCAACGTGGGGGTAACATTACCCTTTGTGCTGCCATTACACAGAATGGGGTCCTCCACCACCATGCCAACTTGGGTCCTTACAACACTGTCCTCATTCTTACATTTTTAGACAGATTACACGATATTATCACAGCAGCAAACCAAAGGGACCAGATGCAATACATTGTCATCTGGGACAATGTAGCTTTCCATCGTTCTGCTCTGGTCCAAAACTGGTTTCATCAACACCCACAATTTACAGTTCAGTATCTTCCACCATACTCCCCCTTCCTAAACCCCATCGAGGAGTTCTTCTCAACATGGCGGTGGAAGGTTTATGATCTCCGGCTCTATGTCCAGATGCCCCTCATTCAAGCTATGGAGGAAGCATGTGATCAAATTGAAGCAGCATCCATACAAGGGTGGATTCGTCACTCGAAAAGATTCTTCCCACGTTGCCTTGCAAATGAAAATATAGCCTGTGATGTTGACGAGGCCCTGTGGCCAGAACCAGCTAGGCGGAGAGATGTTTAGTACTGAACTGGACATGTAAATTGTTACAGTATTACTGTAAGCTTACAGTACAATGGTACGTTCAGTAATACTGTATGAAAACTGGAAAAAGTTTTTTTGTTGAAATGTTCAGTATTGACTGACTTGAGTACATGAAAAGAAATCAATATTTTCATTAGTCTGCAAAATTTGTGTCATGTGGTGTTGGTGAATTTATTTGTACACTTTCTCTGTAAATGCTTAGTGTTTTAGGTTGAGCACAGGAGTGTTTAACTGATTCAAACAGAGTCAAACCATATGATGGTTGTGTTTATGTTATGACAACAAAATAAGGTTTTTATAAGACATTGAATAGTTTTGACAAAAGTGTTCCATTTTGCAAATGATCTGAAGTGTTGTGCTACTTTGGTGTAGGGTTGTGTTAATTGTGTGTAGTATTTTGACAAACCGGGCCCCGTTTTCAAAATTGCGCTTAAGCAATCGAAAAAAACTGTAAGTGAAAAACTAAATAAAAGGATAACACATAGTCAAGTATACTCAGAATAGTTCCTTTATAGTGCTAACAAACAAACTTTAGTTGGATCTCAGAACTTCTAAAATGTATTGTACAACATAAGTTGTTTTGATTTAGTAGACTTTAGGTATACCAGTTTATTGTCCACCACAAATACACTTTGGTACACTAAACTAAAGTACCCAAGAATACAGTATGCAGTGTGCTTTACCCTGGTCACTGCCCACAACACCTAGCATCATGCTAGCATGTTTCACGGAAGTGTAAAAATCTAGCTCTTCTTTTCAAGAGATTTCTGAATCACTGAACTTCCGCCCACAGCACTAGTATGCACACTACATTCCTCAGACATCTCCTGATCGGCTCCATCCTTCAATAACAGCTTGCACTGTGGCAGATTCATAAATCATAAATCCGTCAGCGCTGGGATGTGCCAATCGAGCTGTTCGGATCAGACTGAGGGGTCTTGTTGGAGATAAACTTGATCTTTAGAGATCTTTAACACGCCTGACTCTTCTCGCTAGTGCTACTCTCCGCCTGACTGTGAGTGTGAGGATGAAGCACAGGAATCTCAGAAGCACACAGTTTGAAATATGCCATCTTCAACTCGTTGCAGCCGATTACCTGCACTGTAAACATCAGGTGACCAATGTTCAGGAACACGATGTCAGGACTGATGACACCCCAAGAACACACACAATCGAATGGCTTTTCCAAAACTCTGCTGCATTGTGGTACACACCAGTAGTTCTTGTAGTGTAAAATATTGTTTAGCAGGGCAAAATAAATGAATATATTTAGTAGGGGTGTAACGATACACGTATTCGTCCTGAACGTCGCGGTTCGGCGCACACAGTCAGACGACGGACACAGCGAGCCGCAGGCGATACCCACTCCAGTCCAGAAGGGGGCGCGCCGTGATGCAACACTGCTTGCTAACGCCACAACAGCAGACAGAGCAGAAAGCGGCATCCTCTTTTCCTCATTTCACAAAACCACAATGATTTGTTTTTATTGGGAGTGTACAGAAATAAAAATAGACCCTTTACAGTGTCGACCTCTTATAACTATGACTCATGACTCATGATTATAAATGACAGAGACAAACGAGACGAGACAAAATCATTTGGGATTGTGCCATTGTGTGTGGTGGAAGTGTTAGTGCATCCGCCTTTGTCACCGCATGGTAATAACTCTCGCGCGCACAGAAGTGACTGCGTAGGCTACACACAACACGTCAATGAATCAAACATAAAACTAATACGTTTGAAATCAAACCAATACGTTTGAAAACTGTTGCATTTTACGACGCAGCATTGGTCAATCTGTCAATCAAAGTAACAAATCAACAATTCCTTAATTGTTTTATTTTAAGCAATCGGGAATCTGATTTTTAATCGGCTCTACAAAAACAAATGCACTATACAAAGTGCATCTATCCATCATAAAAGTGCATCTGTCCATCATAAAAGTGCATCTGTCCATCATAAAAGTGCATCTGTCCATCATAAAAGTCCATCTATCCATCATAAAAGTCCATCTATCCATCATAAAAATAAATCTGTCCATCATAAAAGTGCATCTGTCCATCATAAAAGTGCATCTGTCCATCATGTGCATCTGTCCATCATAAGTGCATCTGTCCATCATAAAAGTGCATCTGTCCATCATAAAAGTGCATCTGTCCATCATAAAAGTGCATCTGTCCATCATAAAAGTGCATCTGTCCATCATAAAAGTGCATCTGTCCATCATAAAAGTGCATCTGTCCATCATAAAAGTGCATCTGTCCATCATAAAAGTGCATCTATCCATCATAAAAGTGCATCTATCCATCATAAAAGTGCATCTATCCATCATAAAAGTGCATCTGTCCATCATAAAAGTGCATCTATCCATCATAAATGTGCATCTGTCCATCATAAAAGTGCATCTGTCCATCATAGAAGTGCATCTATCCCTCATAAAAGTGCATCTCCATCATAAAAGTGCATCTATCCATCATATTCCATCAATTTTGCAGAGTATAGACTATTTAAATAAATTATTTAATTTGTTTTATTATTATTTATAACTGAATTTATTGATCAAATGTAAGAATTTGACATGAAAGATGATGCATTCATTTAATAAGGTAAAAATAAAAATCAGCGCCTTTATAATGGTAATAACGCCCTGGGGTAAATATAACAAATATTCAGATGTAAGTATGTAAAAGATGATCACTGATGAGAATATTGCTTCTGAATAAATTACGCTATATTTATACCCCAAAAAATCATCCCAGAATAAAAACTGTTATTTTACATTTGATTATTCAATATCTGTACGTGAATACTGTGAGACCTAAAATTGAGTTTATTTAATAGGTTTCATCTTTGTTCTATTAGATTTGTTTTGGCCATTGCTTGTAATTAAGTTTATTTGTTCTTATTTGTTCTTTTTTGTCCAACACTGATCTCGCATTCCCCTCAGCATGCAGTGTCGCCCCTGCGCGCGTCCACACCAGCGCACGACATCGTTGTGTTTATTCTAAGCGCGTGCTCGTCTGCCGCTTTGAATGCTCGAGCTCGTTACAGCAGGATTGATTCTGATTGGCTGTCAGTCTTTTTATCGTTCATCAGCTAGATAAAATCGTTCTATAACTATAATGTTTCTCTATATCGTTATCATTATAGCTGTGGTGTGAACTCTGCTATTCTTTAATATTGAGCACGATTTTTAGAACTACATCCTTATCTTTATTTTCTTTATAGTTATGTGAACAGAGCTTTATCCTTAAGAACAGAAGCATGTTTAAGTCACATGAAAGTCTAATCAAACAACTGCTTTTCTGTGCACTAATAGTCCATGAATGACTTGAGTCCATTTAGAGAATCCCCCGTGTGTCATGACATTAAACGGGACAAATACTTGACAAAAGTGTAAAAAATCCCATTTTCCCTTAAGAATCATATTGTGAAAAGTCAGACTGTTACAAGAAACTGTAACTCGCTTCTCATGAAGTTTTTGTTTCAATGCAATCCAGAGCTAAGCAACAACAGAGGTCTATGGGAGCGAGGAACTTTGACTCACCTGCATGATCTCGAGCTCTGTGTTCTTCTGAATCACATATCGAGCACCCATGGAGAAGACTCGCGTTTGTCGGTATCCACGTCGGTGTGTAGGCTATCTATGAATCTCCCACACACACCTGGGCATCTGCCTCTGAACGCTTCCTCTTCATAATTTTCATCATCACCTGTCCGCGCCCGTGAAGCCCCGCGCGCGATGTGAAACAGCAGAGGCTCCTCACGTCAGCTGAGGCTGCAACCATGGAGACGAGATTACACGTCATGATGCTGCTGATAACGCGCTTTATTATCCGCCAGGCAGCGACACGAATATCTGCTGTGCACTGTTTATAGGCTATTCATTACGAGGAATGTATAAAAAATAAACAAATAAATACCTAAAGTTTAAACCTGGCAATAAACAAAGATTTATAATCTTGAAAAAAAAAAAAACCATTATGATGTGAAATGAGTAATTCTTTCAGATTGTGCATAATTACTATGTGTTTATTATAATGAAATGTCAGTAAAAACTCTTCTGCAGGAAGAGTCTTTTTTTTTTTTAAATAAATTTATAATTTAAAGAAAAAATAATTCACATACAAAATAGTCAACGTTTTCCATACTTTTTAGTTTAAGCACCACAAAATCATGTTAAAAACGTACTATATATATATATATATGTGTGTGTGTGTGTGTGTGTGTTTACATATATATGTGTGTTTTATATATTTATATTTATATATATATATATATATATATATATATATATATATATAGCAGTTTATTAAAAAACGTTTGAAAAAAAAATAAAAAATTTTAAATTATATTTTGGCGCGATCTCCACGGTAACAGCAGCTTTTCTGGTTGGTGAATGAGGTTCACGTGATGCATTCAATGGCGCCACCAGGGGGTGGCCAGCCACCCCTGGCCGACCTGGCCACCCCACTGGCCACCCCAATGGCCAGTACAAATTTTAGTAGCATCAGTTATGCATTTTATAAATAAGTCAAAAATATTCTTTAGTAAAAGAAGACGGGGAATTATGTGTCGTGACGTGCTTTTTAAGTGCCAAACGGTTACAGTATACTGTTTCAGCAGCTTTTTGATGTGTCTTTGCCACGTTTTGACGAGCAGGGATGCAAACAGCGCGCTTTTCGGCGCCTCCCGATTTTTTCACTTCAGTTTGGGTGACAAAGTCATCTGAAGTCATTCCATAGCTTAATGTGAGGGACAGAAGTCTATTTACATCATTAAAGTATACGGAAACTCGTTTTCCCTCCTCTGCGGCTGTCAATCATTCTCCATTCATATTCAAACAGCGCGCGCGCCTCTTGGATGCACGGTAAAACTCTCTCCAATATGATACATTCACATTATAATGCATTATCTGTAGATAAAAGGCTGTAGATTTGCATAAAATTACTTTATTTTGTGTGAGTTCGTTGCTGTTTTTAAACGACTCACTACCGTGTGCTTGCTAGATCACACACACACACATCACAAGGACTATGAATCGGCATCAAACGCACAATAACTGGCATTCAAAACTGTGAAACAAAGGAACAAATCACACTAGGATTTGTGCGCTCGACATTTCTTCGCTTTGTGACGTGAACTTTTAAATGCGCACTTATGCAGCGCTGCACACTGTGACTCCATGTTGCTTTGAGCACATCATTCTGCACCCGCGATGCGCATACACGCTGTGTGCGCTCTGTTTTTCATGTTATCATGGGTTTGCGCACTGAAATATTATTAAAAGCCAATATATTTTGTTATACCTAGCCTGCTCAATACATTTAAAATAAGCATAATTTAATTGCATATTATTACTTTGTAGTGTAGGCTATATATGCACTTCTGAATTCTTGACATTCATATATAAATATAAAATTGTGAAATGTATGATTGCCTGATTGAATTTTATAAGAGAACTAATAGTAATTTGTTTTATTAACATATTTAGATTTTATAAAATTACTGTGCAGATTTTTTTCAAGAATTGCTTTTTGCTGCTGATTTATACACTCATTAAGTTTATTCAAAATTCATAATACATTTATGAAATATTTAAAGGTCTTAACTGTAATCTTACACTGCAAAATAATAACTTAAAAAGGATTAAATTCATCACAATTATGTAAGTATCTGGAAATTTGCCGCGGGGCGAGGGTCCTTATATATATCATATCTATATAATATATATCATTATATATAATATAATATATATTAGTAGGGCCCTACTAATATCATTAGTAACATTAAATATAACTCAATAAACCAAAGTATATCAGTAGGAGTTTCCTTAAGTCTTTCTGATAGTTTTCTACAGGCCGGTTTACTACAACAGTAGAATACAATTCTGAAATTATGGTTTATAGTTTTGGTGTGCCACCCCAAGATTTTAAGTGGCCCCATCTGGCCACCCCTATGAAAAATTTCTGGAGGCGCCACTGGATGCATTGCGTCGGTTGAAATTTCTCCCGCTGAAGGGTGAAGACGTCTGTCACTGTCAGACAACTGCTGTTCAGGTAAGTGAAGTTCGTCGCTCTCTTTCCTCGTGCTTTTTTAAATACCTGAATTCAAACTCGGATGTCACTTTGTCACTTTCCAAGAATTTACATTTTTGGTTGAACTATTCCTTTAGTGGATAATTGCCATTTTATTTGAACAGTTAATAAATTAAATGTTAATTCACAGATAAGCATGTGTTTACACCACAGTTTCCATATCTCAACATTTTTAAGGATTTTGTTAGCTAAAATGGTTTTGTTTGTCAAAATACTGTTCTCAAACTCTGACAAACCAGTTAGTCATTCAATAGTGCCACATTAAGCAACCATTTCCTGTATAAAATGTAACCAAAGCAACCTTATTTTATTTTGTTACCTACATTTATTTACAGGTGGATTAATGTTTGTATATGTATTTATTCATTTTGTATTATTAATTTAGTATTTTGTCTTTTAGCTGCTGTGAGAAAAAAAAATCGTCTGACACAACATGCTCCCGATCAGGAGATAGAAGCAACTATACAAGATGGCTTCAGCTTGCTGCTGATAGAGATGGAGGAAGGAGAGGAGAAAAGAGGGGCTGCAGAGCTGTACTTCACTTCCCGAGGACAGTCCTAAATAGGATCACTTTCTCCCTCACACATACAAAAATTCTGATGTCTAAATTTGTTTTAGGTAATTGTTTTAATTTGCTCTATGTTTGTTGAGAGTAAAATTACATTATAATATGGTTACATTTCAGTGCTAGATTCATTCATAGATGCATTTAGTTAGAATTGGAAAATGTTGTATACTTAGCTGTTCAGGCAACTTAAAGGGTTAGTTCACCCAAAAATGAAAATTAAGTCATTAATTACTCACCCCCATGCTGTACCAACCCCGTAAGACCTTCGTTCGTCTTCGGAACACAAATGAAGATATTTATGATTAAATCTGAGAGGTTTATGACTGCTACATAGGCTCCCTAAGGGAATGAATCCTGACGGCCCAGAAACTCATTAAAGAAAATGTTTAAATATTCCATGTCGCAACAGTGGCTCAACTATAAGTTTATCAAGCGACGAGAATACTTTTTGTGCGGAAAAACAAACAAAAATAACGACTTTATTCGACTATTCCTTTTCTTCCTTGTAGGCCTGAAACGAGACTTCAAGAGATTTCCACGACGCATGCGCGAGAACTGAACTGAAGTAGTTGAAGGAGATCGCAATTCTCGCGCATGCGTCGTGGAAATCTCTCGAAGTCTCGTTTCAGGCCTACAAGGAAGAAAAGGAATAGTCGAATAAAGTCGTTATTTTTGTTTGTTTTTCCGCACAAAAAGTATTCTCGTCGCTTGATAAACTTATAGTTGAGCCACTGTTGCGACATGGAATATTTAAACATTTTCTTTAATGAGTTTCTGGGCCGTCAGGATTCATTCCCTTAGGGAGCCTATGTAGCAGTCATAAACCTCTCAGATTTAATCATAAATATCTTCATTTGTGTTCCAAAGACGAACGAAGGTCTTACGGGATTGGTACAGCATGGGGGTGAGTAATTAATGACTTAATTTTCATTTTTGGGTGAACTAATCCTTTAAATAGTGTTCACACAACTCTAGTTGTCATTTTTATTTTATTTTTGGCTTGTGCATTACTACAATAAGTAAGCTACTGTTTAAAGGAACACTCCACCGTTTTTTCGTATTAAACTTTTTTTTATTTTATTAAACAGACCATTAATATATTAAACAGACCATTAAACTATGTTATTCCCTTATAACATATAATGGATAACTATAATGTATGGCGGAATAGCACTTGATAGCACTTCGACTCTGCGCAGTAATATCATCACTCCTGAAAAATCCTCTCCCCCTCTCCCGATGATATAGTTATATTACTGCGGCGAGTCCAAGTGCTATTCCGCCATACATTATAGTTATCCATTTTACCCGCTCAGAAAAGCTTCATGCCAGAGCGACTGAGTGCCACACTGAGACGAGAGAGGTATTTATCAACTCTTAGTTAAGGGAATAACATAGTTTAATATGAAAAACGGTGGAGTGTTCCTTTAAGACAGACCAGAACATTTTGAAATTAAATGCACTTTTTTGAGGTAATAAGATGTTGCGCTTTGAATGTACAAAAAAAATAGCCTTCATACAGTTACACAATTCTAGATGTAATTTAAAAAAATATTTTTGGCTTGTGCATTATTGTTAAATAAAACAATTTTGAGAATTGAATTTTCCTGTGACTTATTTGTTCATATGGTTTGGATAAGATTAGGCTGGGTAAGGGTAATGGCTCAGTTTTGGGGTTTCTGGTGTTGATATGGTTAACCTATGGCTGAGACTTGGTACCAATAATAAAACCTGTTTTGGTCCAATTCAGGGCCGGTTATGGCCCATGTGTGACTCTTGTCTTTAATCCAGTTCTGGGCCACTTCAGGGCCAGTTAAGTGTGATTAACCGGCTGAGATTCGGGCCGGTTATGGCCCATGTGTGACCCTTGTCTTTAATCCAGTTCTGGGCCACTTCAGGGCCAGTTAAGGGTGATTAACTGGCTGAGATTCGGGCCGGTTATGGCCCATGTGTGACTCTTGTCTTTAATCCAGTTCTGGGCCACTTCAGGGCCAGTTAAGGGTGATTAACCGGCTGAGATTCGGGCCGGTTATGGCCCATGTGTGACCCTTGTCTTTAATCCAGTTCTGGGCCACTTCAGGGCCAGTTAAGGGTGATTAACCGGCTGAGATTCGGGCCGGTTATGGCCCATGTGTGACCCTTGTCTTTAATCCAGTTCTGGGCCACTTCAGGGCCAGTTAAGGGTGATTAACTGGCTGAAATTCGGGCCTGTTATGGCCCATGTGTGACCCTTGTCTTTAATCCAGTTCTGGGCCACTTCAGGGCCAGTTAAGGGTGATTAACTGGCTGAGATTCGGGCCGGTTATGGCCCATGTGTGACCCTTGTCTTTAATCCAGTTCTGGGCCACTTCAGGGCCAGTTAAGGGTGATTAACTGGCTGAGATTCGGGCCGGTTATGGCCCATGTGTGACTCTTGTCTTTAATCCAGTTCTGGGCCACTTCAGGGCCAGTTAAGGGTGATTAACTGGCTGAGATTCGGCCCGGTTATGGCCCATGCGTGACCCTTGTCTTTAATCCAGTTCTGGGCCACTTCAGGGCCGTCATTCTTTGCGGTACTTGGGCCGAGGGAAAAGTGATTGTGTGGCCCGGAGCTGGGCCAGAAAACATTTGCTATGTGGGTGGCAGGCTTATGTGCCGGCACGGGGCTAAGTCCCGGAGAGCCCCGGCCCTGAGCTTGATGATATAGTCTACATAGCTCTGCTTTGGGCCCGTTTTTCTTCCTCCTCCTTCCTTCGTTTTCGGAAAGCCGATCCCGATGGCTTGGGTGTTCTTTTAATTATAAAAGAGTATATAATATAGGATCATTTATAGCCTACAACCGCCAAGGGGCGTTTAAAGCGCATTTAAAGCGCTAAAACCAGCTGTCAGGTGTTTTCGCGCCACTCCCGGTTGCTGAGCAACGCGCGTGAGTTTGACAGCTGCCTGTCAGAGTGACTCAGTCGTTTTTTAGGATTGTATAATCTAGTAAAAGAAATGGACAAATACAAGCAGTGTGTGGATAGGGCACAGTAAAAGTGTACAGCGTGTGCGCAGCTTTCATAATACGATACATTCATTTAATTAACTATTTTTTTTAAATTCTGCAATTTTGCGCCCCGTCCAGCAGATGGCGCCCCAGGCGGCCGCCTGTGTCGCCTGTCGGCAAAGCCGGCCCTGAGTACACCAGTACCACTGGAATTAAAAACATTATTACAAGCTTAACGCTTTTAATCAAGCTAAGGCAAGCAGAGAGTTCTGAACACTGTTATGTATTTTCTCATATGTATTTTGGATAATTTTTAACCTAAAAAACAGCTATCTGCAGCGTTAAGTTCCTAATCATAATTTTTAGAGGAGTGAACCCATCTAATCTTTCAACCTTTTTAGCTTAAAGATTATATGGGCAAACAAACTTGTGAACAGTTTTAAAAAAAAATTTTTATCGTTAACAAAGTCACTACTGAAGCCACATCTTCAAAACTCTTCTTACAGTTTACATTAGCAATCTTGTTTTTGTAATTTTTCCATTCATTTCTGAAATGGGGATTTAAAAAAAACAGTCTTCAGCAAATAGTTATGAGCCATGAACCAAGCCAATCAGCTACAAGGTGAATCACAACACTACAAACTTGTACAAAACTGATTTTATTGAAGTAAAAAAACAATAATAACTCAACTTTATTTCAAAAATGATAATTTTAAAAATAATCTGAAATTGTAACATGTCCTGTTTACCTCAGTGCCCTGTCAGTTGACCCATAGTGTGTTTAAAATAACCCCTATACCTTCATTCACAATCCCCTACATTACTCCACCACTATAGTCCACTCGAGGGAGTTACATTACTCCACTCGAGGGAGTTACATTACTCCACTACTATAGTCCACTCGAGTGAGTTACATTACTCCACTACTATAGTCCACTCGAGTGAGTTACATTACTCCACTACTATAGTCCACTCGAGGGAGTTACATTACTCCACTACTATAGTCCACTCGAGTGAGTTACATTACTCCACTCGAGGGAGTTACATTACTCCAATACTATAGTCCACTCGAGGGAGTTACATTACTCCACCACTATAGTCCACTCGAGGGAGTTACATTACTCCACCACTATAGTCCACTCGAGGGAGTTACATTACTCCACCACTATAGTCCACTCGAGTGAGTTACATTACTCCACCACTATAGTCCACTCGAGTGAGTTACATTACTCCACCACTATAGTCCACTCGAGGGAGTTACATTACTCCACCACTATAGTCCACTCGAGGGAGTTACATTACTCCACCACTATAGTCCACTCGAGGGAGTTACATTACTCCACCACTATAGTCCACTCGAGGGAGTTACATTACTCCACCACTATAGTCCACTCGAGGGAGTTACATTACTCCACCACTATAGTCCACTCGAGGGAGTTACATTACTCCACCACTATAGTCCACTCGAGGGAGTTACATTACTCCACCACTATAGTCCACTCGAGGGAGTTACATTACTCCACCACTATAGTCCACTCGAGGGAGTTACATTACTCCACCACTATAGTCCACTCGAGGGAGTTACATTACTCCACCACTATAGTCCACTCGAGGGAGTTACATTACTCCACCACTATAGTCCACTCGAGGGAGTTACATTACTCCACCACTATAGTCCACTTGAGGGAGTGAATGAAACCAGTGAGTGAATTCGGACATTGATAGCGCCGCTTTTGTATAGTTTGTATACAAACTATACAACCCTGCCACTGTGGACATGTCTTGTATGGACTCTGGAAGAAATTTGAAGGTGTTTGAGAAAGATATATCTGTTTCTCCCACCCCCGCTAGTCCTGCCCAGCCCTGATTCATCAAATGAAACGGCAAGCTCCCAAACCTCAGTCCGTGTGCTGCCTCGGCAGATGCCAAATGAGAACAACGGGGAGCAGACACTTCCCTCACTTGAGGAGAAAGCAAAACAGGTTAAAGTTTCATTTTAAAGTTCCCGCAGTGCAGCAGTCAGAAACACCCTCGAATGTGGACTGCACTAAGACATTTTACCATAAATCTTACTCCACGTCCCCCCGCGTGACACCGGCTCACACATGGTCAGGTTTTCTTGACCATGACAACTAGACGAGCCCTGGAGACAGACCCCTGTGAAGACCTCGTCAACTAGACAGCCAATGGCACAGATCCTCAGCGAAGACCACGAGAACAAGACAAGTCCACTGCACAGCCAGCTTCAACTCCCCCCAACAAATGCTGGCGTATCCCGATCTCAAGCAGAAGGAACTGGATGAAGTATTCTGAATGATATCAGTCCACAATATGAATACTTGTGATGCACTCTGGAATTAAACCACAGCATGTTCGTTCATCTGGCCAGAGGAGAACTGGCCCCCCGACTGACTCTGGTTTCTTTCTCCGTTCTGTCACCGATGGAGTTTGGGTTCCTCGCCACTGTCGCCTTTTTGACTTACTTAGGGACACTTATTCAGCAATATTATTGACCTGACTGCTGACTTTTTACTATTGTCTTTTTAGAGCTGCTTTACAGCAGAATTAAAGTCTATTTGCATCATTGAATAATTATTTTCCTGTTTATCACTGTAAAGTGGCTATTGTATAAAAACTTGGAATGATGAGTTGATGAGTGACCGAAGTAACCGATTGATCATTTCTTTTTTAACAGGTTCATTGAAACTTTCCCTCACTATTTGGTATAAATCCATGGACGTAGCTTCTCTTTACATCGTTTTGTTTAGACCAGGGGTGCTCAGTCCTGTTCTTGGAGATCTACCCACCTGCAGAGTTCAGATCCAACACACCTGTCTGTAATCAAGCGCTCCTGAAGGCCCTGCAGCCGATTCGAAAGATGTCGCTGGTCATGTCGATCACAGTACTGACTGCCTTCACCAAACACTGATGCCTAAACCTACCCGTCACTGTAACCTTAACCAATGAGCAGCATATCCGCTGAACTGGTTTGGGGGGAAATCACGCCTCCTGAAGATCTTAATGAGCTGCTTCAAGTGTGTTTGATCAGGACTGGAGCTGAACTTTGCAGGACAGGAACAGGACTGGGCGCCGCTGGTTTAGAGGGTCGTCCTGCTTGGCTTGTAAGAATGGAAAAAGCTGAACAATAAAATGAGAATAATCATTTTCTCTTATGTCATTGAATGCTATTAATGTGTCTCTGACTTATTAAAAAACAAGGTTTATGCATAATTAATATTCATTGTTGCAAATATCACACTCCTCAAAAGCACACATTTATATCCAGCGGTTCTCTATGCTTTAATTAAGCCTGTTGTGTGCTTTTAAGGAGAAGCTTTGATTTAGATTCAATGCAGAATTATCTCAGCTGTCAAAACGTCCCAGGAGAAAAGAAACGAAAAGAAAAGGGCCAATGTAATTACCAGGGTGAGAGGGAAACCATCCAAATATGCAGCTTAAAGGGCTCATAATGACAAGTGTAATTATAAGCACATGTTTAGATTCGCAGATGCTTCATTATTGTTCAACAAACCTGCTCTATCTGTGTGTGCTTTTGGATTCGTCTAATGTACTGAAATATTATCTATCAAATTTGTATTCATCACATGCTGGTGATGTATTTAATGTGATTCTGTGCTGCAGCTGAGGTACAGTGTGTTACATGAGAATGAGTTTGAGATCTGAATCTCAATAAACTACATTAGATTAGCGTTACGGTGTTTTCTCTTTATCTGTTAGAGTAGTACACTTTCTGCATGCGATTCAGGCGAGGTTTTCCTGTCCTCTAAAACTGCTTAAAGGTGCATTGCGCACATCTCTGAGTTTTTGCAGAACTATGCCCCCTCTGGCGACAAGCGAAACTGCCTTTGTCTTACGTGGAGTTTGCGTTGGGGTTTGGAATGAACTACAAGCCGGTCTCTTTGAATCCATCTTCTACTTTTGTCGAAAGTTGACTAAAGTTTTGTCGCTCGAGTTGTCTTCGCTGATACGGAGAATGGCGGCGAATACACAAACCTGCCAGACATAGCCAGGTGAGCGTGAGCGCGCATGACGTCACGCCCAGTCAGGGATTCCGGCCCGAATCCCTCTTATTTATTTGACTGTACAGGATTATAGAGGCAATCGCAGTGATCAGAGAAGGGCTCATTCAGCCCATCAGGCAATTGTTTAAGCATGTATGGGTTAGAAAAACGGGTATTTTTAAAATGAAATGTTGCGCAATGCACCTTTAAAGGTGACCTATTACACTTTTCTTTTTTTTACCTTTCTTTAGTGTGCAATATCAACCCAATCTCACGGCAATTCGTATGTTTTTTACGAGGTGGCAAAGAGTTCGTACGAAAGACCTTCCCCTTGCCCCGCCCCTAAACCTTCCCGTCACTGGGGTTTAGAGAAATCGTACGTATTAGTCACCTCGTAAAATACGTACGAATTGGTCATGAGATACTGTTGGTAATAAAGCTGTTTGTACAAATCACAAAGTCCCCACCACAGGGAGTTAATCTCTCCAACAGAAAACACCCTGAATCGCTATATCTGTGGTCCTGCCACGATTGCCATGATGTAGTTACAACACATTTGCATAATGTTCACCTGCTGGCTAATTTGGCTCACCCTCAGGGATGTTACTTTATTGTTAACATCATTCATCAGCAGTACAACCGTCCCATCATTGGCTTCACCGGGTGCTTGATCCCTCCGGCTCCGTCTTGGTACTCTGTGGTATTGTAAAGATCCACTGAAGGCAAGTTTGAAGAGAACCCGAGTGTAGTTTATTCACGCATAACAAAATCCAAGATCAAACTAAAACCAAAAACGTGGCATGACGCTTACCAACAGTCGTCTACAGGAAACAATACTTGACCAAGACACATGGCAAACATGAGGGCTTAAATACACACAAGACTAATGACAAGACGGGACACCTGTGAACAATGAAACTATGAACAAATGACAACATGACACATCAGACAAGAGAACACATGGCAGGATCACATGACTAACAAGGAGGAATCACATGACAGACATGGAAACATGACAATGACATGAAACATGACCAAGACAAGACCAAATCGTAATAGGTGTGTCTGCTGTCAACTCCTCTATCCTTTTTTTTTTTACTGGATCCAAACCTCAAATCTCTCCCGCATCTGTGCCAAACAGTTACATTTACTTGTCTCCTGATATTGCAAGGGCGGTCAGTCATTAAACTTATTTGTCACACTTCTGCTAAACTCACCAACTGTTGTCCAATAGTCATTGCATGTCGTTTTAATTGAAATAAAAAAATAAATAATTGCATGTCATGAGACTTTTGGCTCTTGTTATGTGTTCCAGTTATCAGTTTGTATTATTATTATTGAAACATTGTTGAAAAAATATATAATAATAATGTTTTTACTCTGTGGAATACATGATACTGTAATGTCAATTGTGGCATTCAGCATTAAAAGATTTCCTGAGCAATAATGACCACACAATATAAGAGCTCATTCAGGAAAACTGTGCTCTACTTGAGCTGTGCTTGTGCTTTGACTCTCTGTGGGATCATGTACAGTCAGATGGTCAGTCTTACTAAATGAATCGCTTCATAGTGATACAACACCTGATTGCTCTTTTCTCTAAAATTTTCTGTTTTGAATTATAATAATTATGTATTTTAGAGATATGTCTCTGGTTTATTAAAATGCTAAAACTATTCCCTGTATTTCAAACCATTAGAAAGGCATGTGTGTTTGCCAGACATAGTTATAATTTTCTATGCTGTAGTTTATGAGCTTTTCAGAACAGAGCCACTCTCCGAATATGCCATTAAGTTGTCATTAAGTCAACAACGTCCCGCTTGTGCTGTCAATCATCTTTAAAAACGACACCTCTAGAATAGCTTTTTATATATTTGCTATCATAAGTGAGGATGAGTGTCAACTTAAAGTCTAGACTAAAGATGAGCATTTCAACATTCAATACATAGCCATATCATTACGAATGCTCTCCATATATCAGAAAAAGATGTGTATGTTGGCTGTGAAAGCTCACTGGCACACCACTACGTTGGATTGGGGGATCGGCATGGCGAGTGTTTCTTGCTGTCCCTTTTTCAGTTCCCTGTGATGGTCAAGTTCCTCCTTCAATCTAAGTCTGTGGGTTCAACAGTCAGCCAAGAGACAAACAGTCAGCCGATAAAGACATGTTCATATTGACATGAACATATAGACATTCATATTGTTCCTAAGTGCCGTGTAAAGCGAAATGATGCAGAACTACTGCTATTCAGTTCAATTCCATTCAAATAGCTTTATTGGCATGACAAAAGTACATTTTTGCATTGCCAAAGCATTGAAATAACATGTCTGATCCCTAACATGACACTCCGTGACTAATGAGGCCGTGTGTAAACACACACACACACACACACACACACACACACACACACACACACACACACACACAGTTCGGTGTGATTCTCGGTCTGTCGATGGGGAGCGTCATCTAAACGCTGATGAGCGCACGCCACTGAAGTCCACAGGCGTCTGGCACAGCTTCTGTCATGTTGCATTTACGCTCTGTGACACTGGTAGGAAAACAGCAGACTCTGTTCGCTCTCATAAAGACACACACATCACACTGCTGTGGGTTAGTGGACACACACACTGAGAGCACATGCGTTGTGTTGCAGTGACAAGCCCAAATCTCCAAAGTCTGTTCCAGTGTCTTCCATACTTCTTTTGAAGTATTGATCGCTCTGCTCCTGTCTGATCGCTGATCGATTGCTCCTGTCTGCCTCGCTGTCTGCTGTGTGTTTGTTTGCTTCGAGGCTGTAAGCTTCGCCTGAGCCTCGTATTTCTTTATGTTTTGAGCCATCATTTACTATCTAGTTGTTTATACTACTAAATACAGCTTACCCAACATCTCAGATTAACCTTACATCTCTAGCTTCCGTTATTGTTAACACAGCACGCTAGTAACTCGCTAACGTTAGCCTGCTAACGCGCCACCCGTGCGCTCATTTATTTATTTATTTTCTCTCGCGCGCCCGCGCCTTTGAGTTCATAAAGTCCAGGTAAGTAAGAAATCAGTCAACAAACACGGTGAGTAATGTCTTCTTGTCCTGTTATTGTCACCTGTGTCACATGTCATATGTTTAGTATAGCCTTCTCCGATGGCAATATAGGATTTATATGTGATAAGTGCAAGGAGACAGTCAGGCTGACGGAGAAGATTTCAGAACTAGAGACACGCATCCAAACTTTAATTGAGGATGGTAAGAATGCTAGATCTTTAGATAGTGTTTTGGATGCGCCTAGCATAGTGAACTCTTTACATGATTCGGTTCCGGCTGAAGTAGAGCCCGTGCAGCAGGGCAGATGGGTGACCGTGAGAGATCGTTCTAGTCGCGGATCAAAGAACCACTCTTCCGTTCCGATTCCCATAACAAACCGATTTGCCCCACTCAGTGAAACACCCACTGAGAATTCTGTTGATTGTGCCCTGGTAATTGGTGATTCGATCACACGGAACGTGAAAATAGAGACACCAGCCACCATAGTCACATGTTTGCCGGGAGCCAGAGCGCCTGACATCAAAGCAAATTTAAAAGTGCTGGCTAATGCTAAACGTAAATTCTCTAAGATCATTATTCATGTCGGCACTAATGATGTTCGACTCCGCCAGTCGGAGATCACCAAAATTAATATTAAAGAGGTGTGTGAACTCGCAAGTACGATGTCAGGCACTGTAATTTACTCTGGCCCCCTTCCTGTATGCAGGAGTGATGAGATAGTTAGCCGATTGGCCTCACTGAACGGTTGGCTGTCGAAGTGGTGTCCGCAGAATAATATAAAATTCATAGACAATTGGAAAAGTTTTTGGGGCAAGCCTGATCTGTTGAAAAGAGATGGTATCCATCCCTCCTGGGCTGGTGCTGCTCTTCTCTCTAGTAATTTGGCTCATAGTCTTAGAGATAAAACATGACAATCTGGGGCTCAGGTCAGGAAGCAGACAGACTGGCTAAACCGACCGTCTGCTAGCGTCCTCACGTCACCAAGGTCAGATAAATCCCATCACATAGAGCCTCTTTCACCTAGATATCATCATATAGAGACTGTGTCTGTTCCCCGAATTTGGAAATCCAAAAAACGTCAGGTTAAAAATTTAATTGATGTTCAACAAATAAAAAACAGATATAATACAGATGAGCAAATGATAAAGCTTGGGTTGCTGAATATTCGATCCCTTACTTCAAAATCTCTCATAGTTAATGATATGATTTCAGATTATAATCTGGATATGCTGTGTTTGACAGAAACCTGGCTAAAACCAAACGATTACATTATTTTAAATGAGTCAACCCCACAAGATTACAGTTATAAACATGAACCTCGTCTGAAAGGCAAAGGGGGAGGTGTTGCTGTAATTTATAGTAATATTTTCAAAACCACTAAGAAATCTAGCTTTAAATATACTTCTTTTGAAGTATTGGTGCTTAATGTAAAAATATATAGTGTAAACGATAAATCACATTTGAGAATTATGCTGGCTACTGTATACAGGCCACCAGGGCACCATAAAGATTTTATCAAAGAATTTGCGGACTTTCTATCAGAATTAGTATTGGCTGCAGATAAAGTACTAATTGTTGGTGATTTTAATATACATGTAGATAATGAAAAAGATGCATTGGGATTGGCATTTAAAGACATTGTAAACTCAATTGGAGTTAGACAACACGTGTCAGGACCTACTCATCGTCGTAATCATACTCTAGATCTAATATTATCACATGGAATAGATGTTGATGCCGTTGAATTTCTGCAGCAGAGCGATGACATCTCAGATCATTATCTAGTCTCATGTAAATTACATTTAGCCAAGGCTGCAAAGCCGACTCCGTGTTATAAATACGTTAGACCTATAACTTCTGCCACTAAAGATTGCTTTATCAATAATCTTCCTAATCAGTTTCATCATCTCAGCATCCCGGATAGCTTAGAAGAACTTGATATTGCAACAGAAACGTTTAACTCTCTCTTTTCCAGCACTTTAGACGCAGTTGCTCCGTTGCGCTTAAAGAAGATTAAAGAAAATAGCCCAACGCCGTGGTACAGCGAGCACACCCGGGCCCTTAAGAGAGCAGCCAGAAAAATGGAGCGCAACTGGAAGAAAACTAAACTAGAGGTATTTCGGATTTCGTGGAAAGAGAGCTCGATTGCTTACAGAGAGGCTTTAAAAGCTGCTAGATCTGCTTATTTTTCAAACCTATTAGAAGAAAATAAACATAATCCAAGGTATTTATTTGAAACAGTGGCTAAACTAACGAAAAAGAAAGCTTCAAGCTCAGAAGTGTCCAAGCAACACAGCAGTGATGACTTTATGAACTTCTTCACTTATAAGATTGATAATATCAGGGACAAAATTATAACTATGCAACCGTCTACCACAGTATCGCATCAGGAAGTGCATTGTAGTCTCCCTGAGGAAAAATTTGATTCATTTGTTGCTATAGGAGAGGAAGAATTCAGCAAACTCGTTAATTCATCTAAATCGACAACTTGTATGTTAGATCCTATACCGACTAAGCTACTGAAAGAGATGTTTTCAGAGGTCACATATCCTCTTCTTAATATCATTAATTCATCTTTGTCTCTAGGATACGTACCAAAAACCTTTAAACTGGCTATGATAAAACCGCTTGTTAAAAAAACACAACTTGATCCTACAGAATTAGTCAATTACAGGCCGATCTCGAATCTGCCTTTTCTGTCAAAGATATTAGAGAAAGCAGTATCTTCACAACTGTGTTCCTTTCTAGAAAGAAATGATATCTGCGAGGATTTTCAGTCCGGATTTAGACCGTACCATAGTACTGAGACCGCTCTCATTAGAGTCACAAATGATTTGCTCTTATCATCCGATCGTGGTTGTATCTCTCTATTAGTGTTACTCGATCTTAGTGCTGCATTTGACACAATTGACCACAACATTCTTTTAAATAGACTAGAAAACTATGTGGGCATTAGTGGAATTGCACTAGCATGGTTTAAATCATACTTAACTGACCGTTATCAGTTTGTAGCAGTAAATGAAGAGATGTCTTATCGATCACAAGTTCAGTATGGCGTACCACAAGGCTCAGTACTAGGACCGCTGCTGTTCACTCTGTACATGCTACCATTAGGAGATATCATTAGGAAACATGGAGTTAGCTTTCACTGTTATGCCGATGATACTCAGCTGTATATTTCTTCAAAACCCAACGAAACTTACCAATTCACAAAATTAACGGAATGCATAGCTGATATAAAAAATTGGATGACTAGTAATTTCCTACTACTAAATTCTGAAAAGACAGAGATTCTAATTATTGGACAAAAAACTTCCACACGTAATAACCCAGAATACTGTCTAACACTTGATGGCTGCTCTGTCAAGTCTTCGTCGTCGGTTAGGAACCTGGGTGTGCTCTTTGATACCAACCTTTCTTTTGAAAGCCACGTGTCTAGTATCTGTAAAACTGCATTTTTCCATCTTAAAAATATATCTAAAATACGCCATATGCTCTCATTGGGAAATGCGGAACAATTAGTTCATGCGTTCATGACCTCAAGGCTAGATTATTGTAATGCTCTACTGGGTGGTTGCCCTGCACGCTTAATAAATAAACTACAGCTAGTTCAAAACGCCGCAGCTCGAGTTCTTACCAGAACCAGGAAATATGACCATATTAGCCCGGTTCTGTCAACACTGCATTGGCTCCCTATTAAACATCGTATAAATTTTAAAATATTGCTGATTACCTACAAAGCACTAAATGGTTTAGCTCCGCAGTACTTGAGCGAGCTCTTAACGTATTATAGTCCTTCACGTCTATTGCGATCTCAAAATTCCGGCCAGTTGATAATACCTAGAATATCTAAATCGACTGCAGGCGGTAGATCCTTTTCCTATTTAGCACCAAAACTTTGGAACAGTCTTCCTACCATTGTCCGGGAAGCAGACACACTCTGTCAGTTCAAAGCTAGACTAAAAACACATCTCTTTGACCTAGCATACACATAACACACTATAGACTTCTATAATTCAATGTTAGGCTGCATAGATTAGGTCAGCCGGAACTGGGAACACTTCCCTTAAATCTTGATGTACTCGCTACATCATAAGAAGAATGGCAACTACGCTAATATTAGTGTCTTTGTTTATCCCGAGGTTTTACCGCAGCCTGCCGGATCCAGGCCGTGTCCAGATCTGACGAAGGAGATCCGCCTGGACCCGATGACAATGCAGTGCTGAAGTGTCCACTATCCTCTCCCTATGGAGGATCCCTTTCCCACTCTACAGATAAAGCGTTGTGAATTCCGGCTCGCGTACCCCGAAGTGATAAAATAAAACAAAATTCTCTATCAAAATTTATAGGCAAGAAAAGTAGTTTGTTTAGGCTGGGTTGTATGAATTATAAACCTGCGCACATATTTTAAAAAGCACATAACTATAGAATCAATTCTGAATGAGCATGTGAACGCCGTCAGCGTTAATCACAGGTTCGCGTTTAAAGTCTGATCATTTCGACGGAGGTGAATCAATCAAAGTTAACTTTAGCTGGAAATAACATTATTCAAGAACCGCTATAATGCCAAAACAATCTGTTACCTTAAATTATATGTTTATCTCTGTAAAGCTGCTTTGAAACAATCCATTGTTAAAAGCGCTATATAAATGAAGATGACATGACATGACATGACATGTAATGTAGCCTATCCTTTCAGAGTCAGTCTTTCACACTGGACCCCACATTGTAGTTTAAACTTGTAGTACATACTTGTACACACACACACACACACACTAACCCGACCCCTAAACCTACCAATCACACGCACACACACACACACACACACTAACCCGACCCCTAAACCTACCCATCACACGCACACACGCACACGCACACACACACACACACACACACTAACCAGACCCCTAAACCTACCAATCACACGCACACACGCACACGCACACACACACACACACTAACCCGACCCCTAAACCTACCCATCACACGCACACACGCACACACACACACACTAACCCAACCCCTAAACCTACCCATCACACGCACACACGCACACACACACACACACACACACACACTAACCCGACCCCTAAACCTACCCATCACACGCACACACGCACACGCACACACACACACACACACACACACACTAACCCGACCCCTAAACCTACCAATCACACGCACACACGCACACGCACACACACACACACACACACTAACCCGACCCCTAAACCTACCCATCACACGCACACACACACACACACACACACACACTAACCCGACCCCTAAACCTACCCATCACACGCACACACACACACACACACACTAACCCGACCCCTAAACCTACCCATCACACGCACACACACACACACACACTAACCCGACCCCTAAACCTACCCATCACACACACACACACACACACACACACTAACCCGACCCCTAAACCTACCCATCACACGCACACACGCACACACACACACACACACACACACACACACACACTAACCCGACCCCTAAACCTACCCATCACACGCACACACGCACACACACACACACACACACTCTAACCCGACCCCTAAACCTACCCATCACACGCACACACGCACACACACACACACACTAACCCGACCCCTAAACCTACCAATCACACGCACACACGCACACACACACACACACACACTAACCCGACCCCTAAACCTACCCATCACACGCACACACACACACACACACACTAACCCGACCCCTAAACCTACCCATCACACGCACGCACACACACACACACACACACTCTAACCCGACCCCTAAACCTACCCATCACACGCACGCACACACACACTCTAACCCGACCCCTAAACCTACCCATCACACGCACACACACACACACACTCTAACCCGACCCCTAAACCTACCCATCACACGCACACACACACACACACACTCTAACCCGACCCCTAAACCTACCCATCACACGCACACACACACACACACACTAACCTGACCCCTAAACCTACCCATCACACGCACACACGCACACACACACTAACCTGACCCCTAAACCTACCCATCACACGCACACACGCACACACACACACTCTAACCCGACCCCTAAACCTACCCATCACACGCACACACGCACACACACACTAACCTGACCCCTAAACCTACCCATCACACGCACACACACACACACACTCTAACCCGACCCCTAAACCTACCAATCACACGCACACACGCACACACACACACACTAACCCGACCCCTAAACCTACCCATCACACGCACACGCACACACACACACTAACCCGACCCCTAAACCTACCCATCACACGCACACACGCACACTCTAACCCGACCCCTAAACCTACCCATCACACGCACACACACACACACTAACCCGACCCCTAAACCTACCCATCACACGCACACACGCACACACACACACACACACACACTAACCCGACCCCTAAACCTACCAATCACACGCACACACGCACACACACACACACACACTAACCCGACCCCTAAACCTACCCATCACACGCACACACACACACTCTAACCCGACCCCTAAACCTACCCATCACACGCACACACGCACACACACACACACTAACCCGACCCCTAAACCTACCCATCACACGCACACACGCACACACACACTAACCCGACCCCTAAACCTACCCATCACACGCACACACGCACACACACACACTAACCCGACCCCTAAACCTACCAATCACACGCACACACTAACCCGACCCCTAAACCTACCCATCACACGCACACACACACACACACACACACATCTGGGGATGTTTCTGTCCTGCAGTGGTCATCATGTTCAGCTTACATGCGTTGTGTTGAAACGGGTGTTTTGATGAAAATAAACTGCTTGTAATGAAGGATTAGCACTTGCATGTACTGGTGTTTCAACAAGCGTTCCTGATTGACTTTGCTTTTCTCCATGGAACACAATTCATTTCAATGAGAGCGAACGATGGAATAAATTATGACGTTCACACTATGAAATCTCACAAAAAATTAAACGATGACATAAAAGGTAAAAATTATGACATAATAATTCATAATTATAACATACTAAATCATAATTGAGATAAAAAAATTATTTAGTATCTCATAATTTAGACTTTTTCATCTAATTTCGATTCATTGTGTTCTTTTAATTTAGATGTTTTGTATGTATTATGACACATCAAGTCTAATTTAGTATTTTTTCATCTAATAATTAAGACTTAAATTGTACACTTTATGTCATAGTTCTGATAACCCACAGCATGAGTTTTGTTCTAATGTGTTGTAAATGTGCTGTCAGAGATCTAGATCTGTCAGAGATGGCGTCAGGGTCTGGGTGACCGGGTCAAGGTGAATGATATCATCTGTTCCCAAAGCAATGTCACCGTCAGAACACGCACATTATGAACAGAGAAACCATGATGATACGGATGCATTGTGCTGAAATTGAGAAGATAAATGATCACGCATCACGATAAGTCTGCTCTAAATGCACAACACCACATCTAGGGCCTTATTGCTCGCATAAATCAGTCACCACATAATAAACACATTTCTTTATTACATTTCACTAAGCAAATGTATTCTACTTCCATTGGTAGATCCAGTGGTGACAGGTAAACTGATGTTAAGCGGTGTGTGTCTGTGTGTGCAGTGCAGTTATATGGTGAACAGGACAGCACTGAAAGACAATGACCAAACCTGCATTGATTCCCAGTACATCCATGTTCTGTCATCATTTACTCACCCTCATGTTGCTCCAAACCCAAATGACTCTCTTTCTGCGGTGGAAAGTGGAAATTCAAACTCAATGTGGTGTAAATTCAGAGTGCATTTTCAACTAAATTAAAATCATTTGTCTTCTTTTTAATGTTTTTGGTGTTTTTCTACTGTTTATAAAGGAATGATGCAGTCAGGGCACATGTGGAGATCTAGTTTTCCGAGAAAGGTTTTTCCCAGTATGGTGTCTGTACTCTTAGTGTTATGAAGCCCCTGCTAGCGTCCTTCAAGAGCAACCTCAGCTTCACAGGAGATCTCCTGTCCAGACTCAACCCTGTTTCAGTCGCAGGCCACAGGTCCCCTCGAGGGGCCCACACACTCCTGTCTTCTGTCACGGTGTGGGTTTTGGATTTTGTTCCTTGTTCTTGTCTGTCATGTGTTTCCCTGTCTTTTCATGTTCAGCTGTTCCCCGTTAGGTTTATTAGTCTCCCCAGGTGTCTCTTATTAACCACGCCCCCTTGTTATCTTGTTTAGCTTGTTTGTCTGTGTATTTAAACCCCTGTGTTTCAGTTGTTTGGTGTCGGTTGTTGTTTAATGTTGCTGGTAGTACCTTTGTTCTGTGTGTACCCTGGATTACCTGGTCGTTGGATTATTAAAGTGCTTGCATTTGGATTCACTCTCTGCTTCATTCCTGCCTACATCGCAACATCTTCCATGACAGATCAATCAATATAGACTGTGGGAAACGGCACCTTTCATGCAGATGGTAAACACCAAACATTAGTCTTTTTGCATGTTATTCTTGGCCTTCCGTCACTTATATCAAATGTGTCCCGTCCTGCATTGTGTTTATCAGCTGATGCATTTTACTCAATGCCAGAACAACACGTGTCAAGTCACATTGACTATTTCTGTAGTGCTTTACACAGCACAGATCACTTCACAGAGTCAACTTCAGGCTAATAAGGAATTTTGCTAAATTAATTAAAAGTACAATATGTATGATTTTGGGTAACACTTTATTTTGATGGTCCCTTTTGAGCAGTCTGTTGACTATAAGTAACTTTGTAACTACATGTCAACTAATTCTCATTCGAGTATTAGTAGACTGTCTGCTTAATATCTGCTAACACTTTATTGCTCTTCAACAGATATTATACTGATTATAAGTAACTTTGCAACTACAAGTCAACTTATTCTAACCCTACCAGTCTACTTATACTCTAGTAACATGAGAGTTAGCAGACATGCAGGTGCAAAGTTACTTAAAGTAAACAGAATGTGTTAAAGGGACCATCAAAATAAAGTGAAACCAATTTTTGTAATAAAATATTCAAAAAACACTTTTACAGTGTGATATATTTCATTCAGTTGTGTACTTACATTATCCCAAAAGTTCCCAATCATTTGTAAATCCAGAGATATTACAGTTTTTCCCCCTTGTCATTGTCGCCTATCATCATCGATGTAATATCCACACTATCCTCAGTTTCCGCTTGTAGAAACCAGAGACATACCACATAGATGCCTCATTAGCGGACGCTTCAATGTACCGCTGTACTGATAACGGTGGATCTATGTATGATGCAATATCTCCTAGCCTCTGTTGTGTCGTTCAGTCATCATGGTTCACAATTATGGATTGGCGAGTACAGAAAATCAAAAAACGTAAACATAGATTAACTTAGGCAAGCAGGCTTTGGGAAAAACGGAGAAATAAAACATGGATCAATATCGGCGTGGTGTTTTCGAGATGGAGAGCTTCACGACACACTTGGACTTGACAGACGCTCTGTGTTTTCAAAGCAAACATATATTATTATTTATTGTACACACATTATATTGCACTTTGTTTGTACTTTAGTAACGCTTTTTATCACGTCTGGTGACCAAGACTTTCACTGCATGAGCAATATCCAGCAAAGCATCTCCTGTTGTGTTCTTCAGAAGAAGGGAAGCGATGCTGGTTTCAAACTCAGCCTTTAAATAGTGTCAACCGTGGCTGTGCATGACGGCGTGTTCATATCTGAGCAGCTGATAACAGAAAGCTTGTGAGATGCCAGCTGATGGTCCATGCTCGACACACCATGAAGATGTATTAAACTTCATACCAGTTTGAGATGTTATACACAATCACAACACAGCTGGAGCCACGTCAGGTCTGGGTCGCCAGAAGCAGAACACCAGGATTTGCATTGCCTTTCCTCTCAACATTACTATTAACAGCCCATTACTCTCTCTCTCTCTCAAATTCAAATTCAAATTAGCATGACTGTGTAACACAATGTTGCCAAAGCATCAACATATTATATATAAATAATAAAACAAACAGTAAACATATATGTATAAATCATGTCATATGTAGCATTGTAAATAGATAGATAAATAAACACAATCTATCTTAATAAATAGATAAATAAATACATTTGATCACTCTAGAGAATTAGCTGTCTCTGGCGTTGTGAATAGCTAGCACATATTTAGCCGCTAGTGCAGCTGTATTAACATCATCTCCGAGTAAGAAGGACATTTTTTCAGTGTCACTCAGTTCATAGAATGATGGGATCAAGGCTTCAAATCTGGGCAGAAAAGTTTCTCTTATATCGGTATATTTGGGACAGAATAGCAGAAAGTGTTCCTCATCCTCTATGTGCTGTAGATCACAGTGTCTACAGATCCTCTGCTCTCTCTCTCTCCATGTTTGTCTATGTCTTCCTCTCTCTATCTCTAGATCGTGGTCACTTAATCTGTATTTGGAGAGGATTTGTCTGTCTTTAAAATGTTTAATAAATAGATAACTGGCCAATTTAGTGGTTCTATTGAGGGTCGAGTAACATTGGAGTTTATTTTGGAGGTCAAAACTTGCTTTTAGTGATTGATCATGAGTGTCTTTTAGATGTGTGTGTATTTCTTTAACAATAGTTTTGGGGCTGTAGCTGTGGTCAGCGGGGGGTGTAGTCTGATGGAGGAGATGAAGAGCGAGTGTGTTTAGAGGATGAGGTTCTGCTGAGGTTTCATTGGCGAGGAGGGCTTTATATTGGACTGACTCTGGATCAGACTGATGGAGGTGATGCCAGAACTGAACACATCTCTTCTGGATCTCGATGTTCAGCGGGTACAGGCCTAACTCAGCCCTGCAGGCGGCAGTGGATGTGTTTCGGTGAACCCCTAAAATATTTTTGGCAATTTCCAATTGTAATTTTTCTACTGGTGTTTTATCCCAATTTTTAAAAATTTGTACTGGTCCCCAAATTTCACATCCATATAAAATAATTGGTTTTATTATTGAATTATATAATTTGATCCAGGTTTTAATGGGTAATTTTAGGTGGCCGCATCGTGACTTTATAGCATAAAAAGCCCTCCGAGCCTTTTCACTGAGTGTTTTAACAGCCAGACCGAAGCGTCCCGAAGCACTGATGTCGATGCCCAGATAGCTATAGCTCGTGCTGTGCTGCAGGACCTGGCCTTTATACGTGAACTGGTGTTTGTGTTCCTGAGATCTGGCCTTCTTCTGGAACACCATGACTCTGGTTTTGTCCAGATTGACGGTCAGGGCCCAGTCGTGACAGTACTGTTCCAGCAGGGACAGGCTCTGCTGAAGGCCCTCAGGTGTACGGGACAGCAGGACCAGATCATCCGCGTACAGCAGACATCTGACCTCTGACCCCTGACCCCTGGCCTGTGTGTGCTGTAGAGTGAGGCCGGGGACAGTAGAGCTCTCCAGCGCTGATGCCAGATCATTGATCATTGATTTACTATTAACAGCCCATTTCTTTCTCTCTCTCTCTCTCTCTCTCTCTCTCTCTCTCTCTCTCAACATTACTATTAACAGCCCATTACTCTCTCTCTCTCTCTCTCTCTCTCTCTCTCTCTCTCTCTCTCTCTCAACATTACTATTAACAGCCCATTACTCTCTCTCTCTCTCTCTCTCTCTCTCTCTCTCTCTCTCTCTCTCTCAACATTACTATTAACAGCCCATTTCTTTCTCTCTCTCTCTCTCTCTCTCTCTCTCTCTCTCAACATTACTATTAACAGCCCATTACTCTCTCTCTCTCTCTCTCTCTCTCTCTCTCTCTCTCTCTCTCTCTCAACATTACTATTAACAGCCCATTACTCTCTCTCTCTCTCTCTCTCTCTCTCTCTCTCTCTCTCAACATTACTATTAACAGCCCATTTCTTTTTCTCTCTCTCTCTCTCTCTCTCTCAACATTACTATTAACAGCCCATTTCTTTCTCTCTCTCTCTCTCTCTCTCTCTCTCTCTCTCTCTCTCTCTCTCTCTCTCAACATTACTATTAACAGCCCCTCTCTCTCTCTCTCTCTCTCTCTCTCTCTCTCTCTCTCTCAACATTACTATTAACAGCCCATTTCTTTTTCTCTCTCTCTCTCTCTCTCTCTCTCTCTCTCTCTCAACATTACTATTAACAGCCCATTTCTTTCTCTCTCTCTCTCTCTCTCTCTCTCTCTCTCAACATTACTATTAACAGCCCCTCTCTCTCTCTCTCTCTCTCTCTCTCTCTCTCTCAACATTACTATTAACAGCCCATTTCTCTCTCTCTCTCTCTCTCTCTCTCTCTCTCTCTCAACATTACTATTAACAGCCCCTCTCTCTCTCTCTCTCTCTCTCTCTCTCTCTCAACATTACTATTAACAGCCCATTACACTCTCTCTCTCTCTCTCTCTCTCTCTCTCTCTCTCTCTCTCTCTCTCTCTCTCTCTCTCTTCATCTCTCACCTTCCACCCACCCCTCCACATTACTTCAGACTCAATGGAGGGATATTGTTCATGATGTTTTGTGCTCAGACTGTGGCCAGATGGCCATTCTCATCTTTAGCTGAATTGCACCCAGAACGCTGACTCACACACATTCCCACTGCGGCGTTCAGGTCGGAGGCGACCCGTCTCAGATGATATTAGTATTCAGTTAATGCTTGAGTCTGTGGATCGGGGAGAGCTTGTCTTCATAGCTACAATAAAGTCAAATAAAAGCTGAGAAGAAAATGACATTTGAATTTGGCCATGTTGAAAATCCTGATCATTTTTACTATTTTTATTTATTTTAAAATATTTTCAGATGTTAAGTGCAGCGGTTAAATGATCATTTATGTGCATGTAACACAATGGTCTAGTTTCACAACTGCATGTTAATACAATCAAGCATCTAATGATCATCGGCTGTCTGCTGACTCGGCATAAGCAGTTTTACAAATCTATCCCAGATACCATATTTGATTTGTTTGCAAGAGTACGACTCCAAAATGTGTGACTGTTTTAGTTTGGTTTTACCCCGGCTGAGTTATGAACACAAAGTCTTGCCTACGCCTACAAATCAAGAAGCACTAATCAACTTCCAAAACATTTCAGCACTTATTGTTCACTCAGATTTACAGCAAGCAGGGCTTTAGATGGGCTCTAGCTGGGCTATTTACAGCACCAGGACGCTTTATTTGATTTATATCTGCCTCCACTAGGCAGCTGTGTGGTTAGCACACACGAAGAGGTTCCTTTGGATAGAAAAATACTAATGGATTTCAACTAGGAACATATCAAATGGAAAATCCTCACTCATAATGCAAACTGTGTGAATGGTGTGTAATGAAAACACTACTGAGTCCTGTATTTATATTGATGTGCCTTTAAAAAAAAACGTTTTGCTTGTCTTATACCACCTGCAAAAGAGACGAGAGAAACGAAGCCATTCAGCTGGCAGAGTGGGAAATTACTCCAACGTTGTCCAATTACATTTATTGAAGCATATCTTGGAGCTCCTCCAGACTTGGATTTTCTTGTGGAATAATATGAGAGAGGTGTAATTTAAGCACTTGTTAATATTGTGTATATTTTGGAGGATGCTAAGAGGAAAACACTGGAATCATGACTGTCATGAGGTAATAATGATTGATTGATGATTGACATGTAAAAATTATTGACAGAATTGTGTCAACAGAAATGACAGTATTTGTCACAGTATTTGATTCACTGTCTTGTTTTATTTCTAGCTATGGTCGTTTCAAACTTTGTTTGCTTTTTGGTCGTTTTTTTTTACACAACAACAGTGTTTTGGGGGCCTGCAAACACAGTGTTTAGTCTATCCGCGTTTGGAGCATTTTCTGTTTTAAGACTGTTGTTGTTGTGTAAACGTACCCTCATTTTCTCTGTTTTACCTGTGTCCTAGTTCTTCGTTGGTTTTCATGGTTTCTTACTAGTTCTCTCCTGTTCCCTGTTTCGTTGATTGTCTTCAGTTCATGGTCTTGTGTAAACGTTATGTTGGTATGTGTATGCTTTTGCTATTTGTGTTATTAAAAGTCTGTTGTTAACATTTATACTGCATCACGCATCATCTTTGACTTTAACTACACACAACCCCTGACAGATTTTTAATAAGAAAATATAGATATCCGTGCTGTTCACCTGCTGGATCAGGGGCATCACACGGGATTTGCTTGACCTGGTGCGCCTCACCCACTATGCCAACTGCTTGCTGTGTGTTTTCTATCCCGCTGGTCGTAACGAGAGGTTGAAGGCACGCCTGAAGGTCCTGTAGGGAGCTTAATAGAGAATGTGGAAGGAGTGCTGATGCAGTGTAGTCATCAAGTAGGGGCGTGTCCACGAGCTCAGGGGCTCCAGTGCGTCATCAAGTAGGGGCGTGTCCACGAGCTCAGGGGCTCCAGTGCGTCATCAAGTAGGGGCGTGTCCACGAGCTCAGGGGCTCCAGTGCGTCATCAAGTAGGGGCGTGTCCATGAGCTCAGTGGCTCCAGTGCGTCCTCAAGTAGGGGCGCGTCCAGGAGCTCAGGGGCTCCAGTGCGTCATCAAGTAGGGGCGCGTCCAGGAGCTCAGGGGCTCCAGTGCGTCATCAAGTAGGGGCGTGTCCAGGAGCTCAGGGGCTCCAGTGCGTCATTAAGTAGGGGCGTGTCCTCAAGCTTAGTGGCTCCAGTGCGTCATCAAGTAGGGGCGTGTCCAGGAGCTCAGGGGCTCCAGTGCGTCATCAAGTAGGGGCGTGTCCAGGAGCTCAGGGGCTCTAGTGCGTCATCAAGTAGGGGCGTGTCCAGGAGCTCAGGGGCTCCAGTGCGTCATCAAGTAGGGGCGTGTCCAGGAGCTCAGGGGCTTCAGTGCGTCATCAAGTAGGGGCGTGTCCAGGAGCTCAGGGGCTCCAGTACGTCATCAAGTAGGGGCGTGTCCAGGAGCTCAGGGGCTCCAGTGCGTCATCAAGTAGGGGCGTGTCCAGGAGCCCAGGAGCTCAGTGGGTCCGTCAAGTAGGGGCGTGTCCAGGAGCTCAGGGGCTCCAGTGCATCATCAAGTAGGGGCGTGTCCAGGAGCTCAGGGGCTCCAGTGCGTCATCAAGTAGGGGCGTGTCCATGAGCTCAGTGGCTCCAGTGCGTCATCAAGTAGGGGCGTGTCCAGGAGTTCAGGGGCTCCAGTGCGTCATCAAGTAGGGGCGTGTCCAGGAGCTCAGGGGCTCCAGTACGTCATTAAGTAGGGGCGTGTCCAGGAGCTCAGGGGCTCCAGTGTGTCATCAAGTAGGGGCGTGTCCAGGAGCCCAGGAGCTCAGTGGATCCATCAAGTAGGGGCGTGTCCAGGAGCTCAGGGGCTCCAGTGCGTCATCAAGTAGGGGTGTGTCCAGGAGCTTAGGGGCTCCAGTGCGTCATCAAGTAGGGGCGTGTCCAGGAGCTCAGTGGCTCTAGTGCGTCATCAAGTAGGGGCGTGTCCAGGAGCTCAGGGGCTCCAGTGCGTCATCAAGTAGGGGCGTGTCTAGGAGCTCAGGGGCTCCAGTGCGTCATCAAGTAGGGGTGTGTCCAGGAGCTCAGGGGCTCCAGTGCGTCATCAAGTAGGGGCATGTCCAGGAGCTCAGGGGCTCCAGTGCGTCATCATGTAGGGGCGTGTCCAGGAGCTCAGGGGCTCCAGTGCGTCATCAAGTAGGGGCGTGTCCAGGAGCTCAGGGGCTCCAGTGCGTCATCAAGTAGGGGCGTGTCCAGGAGCTCAGGGGCTCCAGTGCGTCATCGAGCCCCGTTTTAGCCCCGCCCAAAAAATCCGGAAAATAGCAATGGTGAAAAACTGTTTCACGGTCTAACTCCACGATTCAGTAATTCACAGTTCACAGTCTTTGTAATATGTTTTAGCAATACATTTCTAACATTTATAATGGGTTTAGAATTTTTTTTAACGATCTGACCGTTACAGCCTGCATCATTTCACCACTACCTTTCACTGTCTGCCCCATGGAGGAAGAACTCACCAGCCCCAGTCCAGACCCAGAGCCCAGCCAGCCGTCAACCATCCCCACAACGGAGCAAGAGCCAGAGCCCACCACTGACTCGGAGCCCGAGCAGGCCGTGAAGATTGAGCAATCGCAAGAGGCTGTTTTCGTCCTGGAGCCCGAGTTCAACAGGTGTGCGAGCTGGCAACAACGTCCATCATGGAGGGCATTTTAATGGAGTTTGAGGGGCACCAAGCCTTCATCATCTAGCACCAAGCCTTCATCATCTAGCACCAAGTCTTCATCGTCCAACCTCAAGTTTCCTTCATCACAGATGGTTCAACACAGCCTCCATCTCCCTCCTCCATTGTCAAAGTCATCCAGATCCTCTGCCTCAGCTCCGCTGTCTCAGTCATCAGCTGTGAATCCCTCAAACCCACCTCAAGCCTCCTAGCCCCAGACTCCACCTTGGCTCAACACTCTCCCAGCTCCACCATGAACTGCCATCCCTCAGGCTCTGCCAGGCTCCTTCGTCCCTCTGACTCCATCTTGGACTTCACAGTCAACAGCTGCACTTCGACCCTTCACCGCTCTGGCTCCGCTGGCCTCAGTCAGTCATCTCCCTGGTTCCGCTCGGCCTTTCCACCTTGGCTCTACTATGGCTCCTCCCTCCATCGGGTCCACCGTGGACCTCTATGTCTCTGCTCTGGGTCATCCTCCTGCTGCTCCCATCTCTGCTCTGGCTCCTTCTCATCTGCCCTGACTCCGCCAACCTTCATCTTTTCCCTGGTCAGATAAACATGACTGGTGGAATGTTGATTGACAGATGGTTTTGACATGGTATATGTGCTGCTCATCACTTATTCAAAAGAAAACGAGTGTGCCATGCACAATAAGACAGACAGAGAGATGGATAGATAGATAGATAGATAGATAGATAGATAGATAGATAGATAGATAGATAGATAGATAAGACAGCATAATTTAAGCCCATTCCTAAAGCTCCCCCGCCTCTGAGGACACTTCACACTGCCGTCTCCTCATTCATAGAGCGAGGCGCTGAGAGGACGAGCAGCCATCCGTCCTTTTCTCTCTGTGTCAATGCAATGATGCTTTTTATCCTTGAGAGCTGGAGGAGAGCGAGGAAATGTCTCAAAATGAGAGGGTCATACTTGAGTGGTCCGCTAGCGTGAGCTGGTTTAAGAGCAGCTGGGATATGAGTGGTTGTATATTGGATTATAGAAATAGCAGAACTCTTCTGTATGAAATGAGACCTGCTCCATTTCACTGGAGCTACTTTTTGACAAGGGTGTCTAATAGAGTGAAGCATCTCCAATCGTCCGGCAGGAGATTCGTTTCATTAGTGGGTTATAAGGAGTGCTGGTCCAGAGCTGGAGCAACAGCAGTAGTGTTCACTGCGATACACATCTCAACTCTTTTTCCGTGGTTTTTCACTGTTTTAGTGAAACTGCCAGACAAAAAGATAACACACGTGTACATGCTGCCGATATACTGTACATCCACTGACCAACAGTGGCATATTTGATTTATTTTTCATAACACTGAACCCCAACAGATTACTCTTACTTCACATTCATTAATCCAGTGCCGACAGCAGGAATGATGTTATCAAATGAAGCGTCACAATCTCATTTGAGACTTTGAGCTGGTCAATATGAATGAATGTTTCCTCAAATCACTATGTCATGAGAACTTAGTTTCTTGATACATCACAGCAACTCAGTATGTTATTGACATTGTGTAAATTATTCTTCTGATCATATCTAGTTGTAGTGCTTCTGTTTTCAGTTGAGTTCAGATTTGGAAGTGAGGAAATTCTCAACTGCATGATGATGTCTGCATCCATACATCATATCAATTGTTTATCAGACAAAAAAAAGATGTCTTGGCTGTCGCTGTTTTGTGATGTATAATTCAGCACACCTGTGCCTGTAAGATTGTCAGTTACCACTGCTTGTTCTTGTGCAGTTAATACAGTACAGTACATTTAATACTGAACAGTACATTTGTACAGTTAATACAGTACATTCCCTTATATGTATATTTGTCCTGTAGTATAAGCTGGTGTCTGGTTTCCATGGAAACCCAACCAGTGATGCTGTGCCGCAAAACAGTGGCATCATCATCATCATCATCATCATCATCAGATCATCATCATCAAATCATCATCATCATCAGATCATCATCATCATCAGATCATCATCATCATCATCATTATCATCATCATCAGATCATCATCATCATCATCATCATCATCAGATCATCATCATCATCATCATCAGATCATCATCATCATCATCATCAGATCATCATCATCATCAGATGATCATCATCATCATCATCAGATCATCATCATTATCAGATCATCATCATCATCATCATCATCATCAGATCATCATCATCATCAGATCATCATCATCATCATCATCATCATCATCAGATCATCATCATCATCATCATCAGATCATCATCATCATCATCATCATCATCATCAGATCATCATCATCATCAGATCATCATCATCATCATCATCATCATCATCATCAGATCATCATCATCATCATCATCAGATCATCATCATCATCATCAGATCATCATCATCATCATCAGATCATCATCATTATCAGATCATCATCATCATCATCATCAGATCATCATCATCATCATCATCATCATCAGATCATCATCATCATCAGATCATCATCATCATCAGATCATCATTATCATCATCATCATCATCATCAGATCATCATCATCAGATCATCATCATCATCATCAGATCGTCATCATCATCATCATTATCAGATCATCATCATCATCATCCCATCATCATCATCATCATTATCATCAGATCATCATCATCCTCATCATCATCATCAGATCATCATCATCATCATCATCAGATCATCATCATCATCATCATCATTATCAGATCATCATCATCATCATCATCATCATCATCATCAGATCATCATCATCATCATCATCATCATCATTATCATCATCATCATCATCATCATCAGATCATCATCATCATCATCAGATCATCATCATCATCAGATCATCATCATCATCAGATCATCATCATCATCATCATCAGATCATCATCATCATCATCATCATCATCAGATCATCATCATCATCATCAGATCATCATCATCATCATCAGATCATCATCATCATCAGATCATCATCATCATCTGCATCCATACATCATATCAATTGTTTATCAGACAAAAAAAAAGATGTCTTGGCTGTCGCTGTTTTGTGATGTATAATTCAGCACACCTGTGCCTGTAAGATTGTCAGTTACCACTGCTTGTTCTTGTGCAGTTAATACAGTACAGTACATTTAATACTGAACAGTACATTTGTACAGTTAATACAGTACATTCCCTTATATGTATATTTGTCCTGTAGTATAAGCTGGTGTCTGGTTTCCATGGAAACCCAACCAGTGATGCTGTGCCGCAAAACAGTGGCATCATCATCATCATCATCATCAGATCATCATCATCAAATCATCATCATCATCAGACCATCATCATCATCAGATCATCATCATCATCATCATCATCATTATCATCATCATCATCAGATCATCATCATCATCATCATCATCATCAGATCATCATCATCATCATCATCAGATCATCATCATCATCATCAGATCATCATCATCATCAGATCATCATCATTATCAGATCATCATCATCATCATCAGATCATCATCATCATCAGATCATCATCATCATCATCAGATCATCATCATCATCAGATCATCATCATCATCATCATCAGATCATCATCATCATCATCATCATCATCATCAGATCATCATCATCATCATCAGATCGTCATCATCATCATCATTATCAGATCATCATCATCATCATCCCATCATCATCATCATCATCGTCATCAGATCATCATCATCCTCATCATCATCATCAGATCATCATCATCATCATCATCAGATCATCATCATCATCATTATCAGATCATCATCATCATCATCATCAGATCATCATCATCATCATTATCAGATCATCATCATCATCATCAGATCATCATCATCATCATCCCATCATCATCATCACCATCATCATCATTATCAGATCATCATCATCATCATCATCATCAGATCATCATCATCATCATCCCATCATCATCATCATCATCAGATCATCATCATCATCATCATCATCAGATCATCATCATCATCATTATCATCAGATCATCATCATCATCAGATCATCATCATCATCATCATCATCAGATCATCATCATCATCATCAGATCATCATCATCATCAGATCATCATCATCATCAGATCATCATCATCATCATTATCAGATCATCATCATCATCATCATCATCAGATCATCATCATCAGATCATCATCATCATCATCATCATCATCAGATCATCATCATCATCAGATCATCATCATCATCATCATCAGATCATCATCATCATCATCATCATCAGATCATCATCAGATCATCATCATCATCAGATCATCATCATCATCATCAGATCATCATCATTATCAGATCATCATCATCAGATCATCATCATCATCAGATCATCATCATCATCAGATCATCATCATCATCATCATCAGATCATCATCATCATCATCAGATCATCATAATCATCATCATCATCAGATCATCATCATCAGATCGTCATCATCATCATCATTATCAGATCATCATCATCATCATCCCATCATCATCATCATCATCAGATCATCATCATCCTCATCATCATCATCAGATCATCATCATCAGATCATCATCATCATCAGATCATCATCATTATCAGATCATCATCATCATCATCATCATCATCATCATCAGATCATCATCATCATCCCATCATCATCATCATCATCAGATCATCATCATCAGATCATCATCATCATCATCATCATCAGATCATCATCAGATCATCATCATCATCATCAGATCATCATCATCATCATTATCAGATCATCATCATCATCATCATCATCATCATCATCATCATCAGATCATCATCATCATCATATTATCATCATCATCAGATCATCATCACCATCATCATCATCAGATCATCATCATCAGATCATCATCATCATCATCATCAGATCATCATCATCATCATCAGATCATCTTCATCATCATCAGATCATTATCAGATCATCATCATCATCATCAGATCATCATCATCATCATCAATCATCAGCATCATCATCATTATCAGTTCATCATCATCATCATCATCATCAGATCATCATCATCATCAGATCATCATCATCATCATCATCATCATCATCATCAGATCATCATCATCATCATCAGATCATCATCATCCTCATCATCATCATCAGATCATCAGATCATCATCATCATCATCAGATCATCATCATCATCATTATCAGATCATCATCATCATCATCATCAGATCATCATCATCATCATCCCATCATCATCAGATCATCATCATCATCATCATCATCATCAGATCAAAATCATCAGATCATCATCATCAGATCATCATCATCATCATTATCAGATCATTATCATCATCATCATCATCAGATCATCATCATCATCATCATCATCAGATCATCATCATCATCATCATCAGATCATCATCATCATCATCAGATCATCATCATTATCAGATCATCATCATCATCATCATCAGATCATCATCATCATCATCATCATCAGATCATCATCATCATCATCAGATCATCGTCATCATTATCAGATCATCATCATCATTATCAGATCATCATCATCAGATCATCATCATCATCATCAGATCATCATCATCATCATCAGATCATCATTATCATCATTATCAGATCATCATCATCATCATCAGATCATCATCAGATCATCATCATCATCATCATCAGATCATCATCATCATCATCAGATCATCATCACCATCCTCATCAGATCATCATCAGATCATCATCATTATCATCATCAGATCATCATCATCATCATCAGATCATCATCCTCATCAGATCATCATCAGATCATCATCATCATCAGATCATCATCAGATCATCATCAGATCATCATCAGATCATCAGATCATCATCATCATCATCATCATCATCATCATCATCAGATCATCATCATCATCAGATCACCATCATCATCATCATCAGATCATCAGATCATCATCATCAGATCATCATCATCATCATCATCATCATCAGATCATCATCATCATCATCAGATCATCATCATCATCATGATCATCAGATCATCATCATCATCATCAGATCATCATCATCATCATTATCAGATCATCATCATCATCATCATCATCATCAGATCATCATCATCATTATCAGATCATCATCATCATCATCATCATCATCATCATCATCATCAGATCATCATCAGATCATCATCATCATCATCATCATCATCATCAGATCATCATCATCATCATCATCAGATCATCATTATCAGATCATCATCATCATCATCATCATCAGATCATCATCAGATCATCATCATCATCATCATCATCAGATCATCATCATCATCATCAGATCATCATCATCATCATCATCATTATCAGATCATCAGATCATCATCAGATCATCATCATCATCAGATCATCATCATCATTATCAGATCATCATCATCATCATCAGATCATCATCATCATTATCATCAGATCATCATCATCATCATCATCAGAGCATCATCATCAGCATCATCATCATCATCAGATGATCATCATCATCATCAGATCATCATCATCATCATCAGATCATCATCATCATCATCATCATCATCATCATTATCATCATCAGATCATCATCATCATCATCAGATCATCATCATCATCATCATCATCATGATCATCATCATTATCATCATCCCATCATCATCATCATCAGCAGATCATCATCATCATCATCATCATCATCATCAGATCATCATCATCATCATCATCATCATCAGATCATCATCAGATCATCATCATCATCAGATCATCATCATCATCATTATCAGATCATCATCATCATCAGATCATCATCAGATCATCATCATCATCATCAGATCATCATCATCATCATCATTATCAGATCATCATCATCATTAGATCATCATCAGATCATCATCATCATCATCAGATCATCATCATCATCAGATCATCATCAGATCATCATCATCATCAGATGATCATCATCATCATCATCATCATCATCAGATCATCATCATCAGATCATCATCATCATCATCAGATCATCATCATCATCATTATCAGATCATCATCATCATCAGATCATCATCATCAGATCATCATCATCATCATCATCATCATCATCATCATCATCATCATCAGATCATCATCATCATCATCATCATCATCAGATCATCATCAGATCATCATCATCATCAGATCATCATCATCATCAGATGATCATCATCATCATCAGATCATCATCATCATCATCATCAGATGATCATCATCATCATCATCATCATCATCATCATCATTATCATCATCAGATCATCATCATCATCATCAGATCATCATGATCATTATCATTATCATCATCCCATCATCATCATCATCATCAGCAGATCATCATCATCATCATCAGATCATCATCATCATCATCATCATCAGATCATCATCATCAGATCATCATCAGATCATCATCATCATCATCATCATCAGATCATCATCATCATCATTATCAGATCATCATCATCATCAGATCATCATCAGATCATCATCATCATCATCAGATCATCATCATCATCATCAGATCATCATCATCATCATTATCAGATCATCATCATCATCAGATCATCATCATCATCATCATCATCATCAGATCATCATCATCATCATCAGATCATCATCATCATCAGATCATCATCATCATCATCAGATCATCATCATCATCATCAGATCATCATCATCATCAGATGATCATCATCATCATCATCATCATCAGATCATCATCATCATCAGATCATCATCATCAGATCATCATCATCATCAGATCATCATCATCATCATTATCAGATCATCATCATCATCAGATCATCATCATCAGATCATCATCATCATCATCATCATCATATCATCATCATCAGATCATCATCATCATCAGATCATCATCATCATCATCATCATCATCAGATCATCATCATCATCATCAGATCATCATCATCATCAGATGATCATCATCATCATCAGATCATCATCATAATCATCATCATTATCATCATCAGATCATCATCATCAGATCATCATCATCATCATCATCATCATCATGATCATCATCATTATCATCAGATATCATCATCATCATCATCCATACTCTACAAATGTGACTGTTTTTTCAGATATTCTGAACGATTATTAAATTCATTACCTCTCTCATAGTGACTCATGATCGAAATCCAGACTCACAATCCAAGGACACTCCATTTATTGAGAGATGATAAAATTATGTGTTGTTGGAAGTTTCAGGTGGCAGACTGGATTTATGAATATAAAATCAAATCTCCTTAGTTCATTTATATTGCCAGAGCAGTGAGATGTTTTGATAAAGCTGTATTAGAAATGTTACGGAGGCTTACTTTATAGTCAAATCGGTAACACTTTACTATTGTGTAAACCGGTGTAGCCTGGGTTCTCTCAAGGTTTCTTTTATTTTATGGAGATTTGTTCCTTGCCCTCGTCGTGGCTTGCTCACAGGGGATGAACTCAGTGTGTGTTGGCTTTCTAGCAGCTCCAGAGGTGGACCATAGGAACAATCTTTACCACCATATAAGCCATTTTCAACAAAAGTAAGAAACGGCATACATTATAATTGTGCTTGAAATCAGGGACATTACTAATTGAAATGAAAGCCATAGCCTATATTTCTCCACATTTGTCACTTGCACTGATAAGCTACTGTAGAACATTATGTCAGGGTAGAGTAGCAAATAATCAGTTCCCGTGGCCACAGACCAATCAGAGAGCGCATGATGACCCTGATCACTGTCGAACGCACACTGGAAGAAGACATATGATTTATTGAAATATTTATTTTAACCTTTGTAATTTCTTTTGTTCCCTCTGTTGACAATCAGTGTCATCTACATTTAAACAAAGTAAAAATCGTTTCAAAGGATCTATGCACAAATCAGTTAAAAAGAGCTTGTGTACACTGCAAAATAAAAACATTTAGAGATATGAAAACAAAGAAAAATACCAAATAACAGCCTAAACAGTGCCATTGTTTTGTCTGAAGATGCACACCAGTAATGTTTTTTTTCTAAGACACGTTTATAAAAGCTACTTAAATGTCCTAAATGAACTAAGGCCTAATCCTGGCTTAATCTAAGCCCTGTCTGTGAAACCAGGCCTTTGTTACCCGTTTATTTTTGTGGCATATTTCCCTGTTTGTCAATAAGTCCCTCATTGAACAAAACCAACCAACATTTAAATCTCTTAATTGCCTTTGAACATACAGACTTGTGTCCGAGTCATGGCAGCATTGATATAGGCATCACTTTAAATACAACATAGCTAGATTCAAGTCAAGTCAAGTCAAGTGAGCTTTATTGTCATTCTGCTATATTTGTAGACATACAGTGAAACGAACTGTCATGACTCTACACAAGTATAAACCTACACATAGCTAACCTAATGAAAGACATAGTCTAACTACACATATACTACATGTAATCTAACTATATATACTTAATCTTACAATACATACGTTAACACAACCTAAAATTATGCATATATTCTACTATGGTAAAGCATTAAGGAATTAAAGACATAATAGTATGAATTTCTGTAAACTACGTGTGTTTTGAAAAATGCTATACAAATACATTTAACTTGCCAAATAAACATGGACTAGAGCCTGAACTCATACATTCGTCTTCAACTGATGGTGAATAAAAGCATTGACTAATCGAGAACTAGTAAAGTGCTAACCTTGATTATGACTGGAGTCAAATGACTGCAGAACACACTCGGCTCACGCACGCTGATCCAGACCGCCTTTCAGTCTGTGTGCTGATTTGTGACCCGCAAAGCTTGATTCTTCAACTTCTTTTGGATCTATTTTCTTATAAAGAGAAGAAATATATGAACCACCTGGCCAATTTTAGTCTAAAACAATGTATTTTTGCAGTGAATTCAGTGAATTCCAGGTATATTTTTAGTTGACATTTTGTCCGCCATTTTGGGCAGGTGTTTGTCTTTGCAATGCATGATGGAATTGCGTTCTACGAGAAGGTTACATGCGATGCTGGCTTGGAAGTTGAACCACCATAAGTATCTCAAAAGGCAGGAGTGTATTTTATTCTTTACTTTACTCTCCTTTCATATCTTAAAATGCTTTCTAGGTATAGGCAGCTCATAGGTTCTGGAACAGAGCCATTCCCTCTGTCTTCCACGATGAGGACCAGGGAAACGCTTTCACACTCATTACTTCTGAACTTTATGGATAATATTCATGTGTTATTTCATATATTAATAGATTATTTTATTTCGTTCTCCTTTCCTCTGTATTTGTCAGCACAGTTACATGTTTAATAACCTGCCGAATCATGGGGGAAGTGTGTCCTTGAGAAGGATTTCATTAGAGCGCTGTTCAGTTCTCTGCCTGACAATCCACACATGTTCTCCTGCAATCACGTTCCTCACGGAAGAGTGTACAGGTGGCTGTGCGGGATGCAAAATACTCCTGTCATCAGCTCCTGTGATCCTCAGCCCTAGTAATTATTTATAAGAGACATTTCCATCTGTCCCTGCTTTAAATGAACTTTTCTCTATTGAAAGCTATATAGAGCCATGCAAGGTTGATAAGAGCAGCCGGTGGCCCGTGTGAGAAAGACTCAGATCAGCTGACTGTGTTTGAGTATCGTTCCGGGTTACTTGACTGTAACCCTGTTCCCTGAAAAAGCGGAACGAGATGCTGCGCTGCTTAGCGCATTGGGAACGTCTTTAATCGTGACCCGCTGTGAATATAGTGTGTAAACACGTCGATAGAATCGACCGGAAGTAATAAAGCCTCGGTCGGTGACGTCATCGTCGCGCGCCCGCGTGCACCCGCGCACACTCGCGCGCATCCGCGCGCACCCGCGAGGCTATAAATAGATGAGCCGCAGGTGCATCGTCAGGATATTTTGTCTGAAGAACTGTCCTGGGACATCATCAGCACGCCAAAGTAGCGCAGCATCTCAATCCGCTTTTTCAGGGAACAGGGTTACGGTCAAGTAACCCGGAACGTTCCCTTACAAAAGCTACAATCGATGCTGCGCTGCTTAGCGCATTGGGAAGGAGAATACCCACGCCGCCGTGCTTGAAGGTGTCTGGACTCCTTACGGTTGTGTAGGTGTGCTCACAAGAACGCAAGAAAGCCCTAGACATTAGCTTGTGATGTCAACTCAAGGACATGAGAGCCCGGAGTGGCATGAACATCTACACTATAAAACCTTATGAATGTGTGCGGAGAGGACCAGCCTGCCGCATCAAAAACATGCTACAAGGGGGCACCCCTTGCCAAAGCAGTAGAGGAGGCGACCCCTCTGGTGGAGTGAGCCCTTAGACCTATTGGCGAAGCTTGGCAGCACGCCTCATAGGCAAGAGCAATAACATCCCTGACCCAATGTGACATGATCTGTCTAGTAGCGGTAGCACCCCTGTTACTGCCCCCATAACAAACAAATAGTTGCTCTGACTTACGCCACTGGCTAGTACGGTGAACGTAGGCCTGAAGAGCACGGACTGGACACAGTCTGTGAGATCTCTCCTGCTCCGGCGTTGTGAACGGCGGAGGGCAGAAGGCCTCAAGAGTGACCGGATGTACAGCTGAAAACGGTACTTTAGGCAGGTAATCAGGATGAGGATGCAAAATCACTTTCAGCATTCCTGGGGCAAAGTCTAAGCAGGATGGCAATATTGACAGAGCCTGCATATCCCCGATTCTTTTTAGAGAGGTTATAGCCATAAGAAAAACCATCTTTAGGGTCAGAAGTTTGTCAGACGCTGACTCTAGAGGTTCGAAGGGGGTCTCAACCAGACCCTCTAGGACTATAGCTAAGTCCCATGAAGGGATCTTGGTTCTTACCATAGACTGTAAAAAAATATGGACGTAGTGTGCGTGACGTCACTCGTAGGTTTCTGAAGACCGTTTTTGAAGCCTAAAGTGGGCGCATCCGACCGTCGCCATCTTGGCAGCGCGTCACTCCCAGAAAACGAAAATGGGCAAAGAGGCGGGACGTGGGTGGAGCCGAGGAGCCTGCTGCTGAAACCACGCCTACCTAGCTCGACGCGATCAAGTTGTCTTTGGATGGAAGATATTGGCGGTTGATTTTGAAACGATTCAAACCAAGCTTACTATTTGAAGCAAATTAACCTCAACCTACACAACAAAACTTGAAATAACTATTTATATGTTATTGATATTAAACTACACAAAGTTTAAAACGCTGCAGCACTTTTAATACATGTGGTAACGTTTATTTGCAACATTAGATGACTTGCAGAAAACGTTACTAGTTGTCATGAATAAGAATTAACGTTATAACTTTACTTAAAAACTTAGAAACAATTTGAAGCAAATCAATGAACCTGCATTTATGAGTGTGTATTTGGATGTCAACTGAATATAACGTTATTAAGATAGGGTTAGATTCGGATGAGCTAACATTAAAAATGTTATTACCTATTTACATTAGTTAGCGTATTTTTTACAAGCTGTGTATTTTTTTTTTAGTGATCGATTTTGAGGTGATGGCCACCCGTGACGCATACACCACGTCTGCACATAGCTTAAACTGTAAGTACTAGTCTTGGCTATTTGACAGCTTATAATGTCTGTCTTAAAAGGACAACAACAAATTAGATTGTCATCTATATTTGAGGTGTTGCTCCCTTCATCTATGTTCTCCCACATGTGATAGTATTGTCAACATAAAAAAATGTTGCTACATTTCATTTCATTTCATTTCATTACCTCATGCATTTATTAAACTCATTTAATTTCCTTCCATAGACACAGTGTGGATCATAGGTGACAGCTATGTCAGACGTGGTGCCCAGAGAGCTGCAGAGACCATGGGAAGCAACCTCAGTCTGCCAGGCATCCGTGTCTGTTGGTTTGGTTGTGGTGGGCTGCGGTGGAAAGGACTTCTCCCCTTCTTCTCCCACTCCCTGCGAGGAAGAGCAGCACGGACGTCCTCCTCATCCACTGTGGTAGCAATGACCTGGGGGTGGTCAGCAGCGTCCAGCTGGTGAACGCTATGAAGGAGGACCTGCACCAGCTTAAACTCCGGCACCCGGGCATGAAGATCATATTTTCAGCTGTGACCCAGAGGTGCCGGTGGAAGGCTGGTGCCAATCCGGTGAAACTTGATAAGGCTAGAAAGTTTGTTAACAGTGTTATGGCTACATTTGTTCGTAGTTTAAATAGTGCCATGATTGAGCACCCTCACATTAGACATGACAGTCCTGGGCTATTTTTGAAAGATGGAGTTCATTTCACACCTAGGGGAAATGATATGTTTTTAAATACATTAGCTAACTGCCTTAAAGGGCACATTCAAATGCAGTAAACTGCGTACAGTTGGCAGTGTTACTGCTTTTGAATTTTGCCTTTAGGGCCAATTTTGTTAGGCCTAAATATAGCCCCGACCATCATGGCTAATGTTGAGTTTTTTATGTTAATTTAGAAACACCTGTAGCCATAACACTGTTACCACCTCTGCTCTTCCTCATCCCTAAATCCCCCCCCTCCCTCCCTCCCTCCCTCCCCATATCCCATCCCACCCGATCCCACCACCACCATCCCATGGTCTCTGCAGCGATATCATCTGGAAAGAAGCATTTAATAAAATAGATTCAATCTTTCACCGTTGTTTGAGCAGTTTTTAAGGCATGCATTGATTTTTCATTTCATTGTTTTATGAAGTAAATTTAGAATAATGTTTTGATTATTGTTTTAATGTTTATCAAAAGTGAGTTGCCATGAACACTGAGTTATTTAAAGAAAAACAGCTGAACTGCAACTTTAGAAAGGGTATAATGTGAATGTGTGTGGATAACATAGGATAAGGGGGGAGTAGAAGTTAAACAAAAATCTAAGCAAAGCAAAAGGGTGCAGTCAATGACAGAGAAGATATAGAGCCATGATGGAAGCTGGGATCAGAACGCTCCTCATCTGGAGGATGGATACTGCAATCAGCTCCTCTGGCACATCAACAGACAACATGAGTACGGTTACTGACAAAGCACACACAAAAGCAGGGGACGTCACACACCCTACATGAGAGAAAGATGACAAGGTTAAAAAATACTAGTAGAATACATTCAGTATGGCCTGTCTTGGTTCAGGGTATCTGCACATTTTTTAACAGCAAATTTAATGACTTTTAAGACCTTTTTAAGTCCTCTAAAAGGCAAATTTAAGACCTTACCACGACAAAAAAAACAGGAAAATGTTCAACCCGACTGTTAATTTTGGCAGCCATTTTTTTTTAGTCTTAGTCTTCAGATGAAAATACTTATTGGTCACATTTTAGTAATTTTGTCTTTCATAGTTTTAGTTGACAAAGTCAAACTTCAGTTACCGACATTAATTTTGGTAGCTATTTTATATGTAGTCTTTAGACAAAAAATGACATTATAATTTTTCGCTTTAGGCCAATTCAATTAAGCTTTTGAGACATTTGAATCAAGGTAATAGGCTGTATTGACAATGCACTCTTTAGCAGTAGCACTTGTGCAATTCTACATATCGCTTCAGTGGTTCTCCAATCTTTTATAGTGCCGTAACCCCTCTTGCACTTAGACTGCAGTCACACCTTTTCCATTAAGGGACAATATCTGCCCATTTTAATCGATTTTTTCCAGTTCATTTTTTACCTTTATAAATACTTTTATAAAATAAATAATGCTTTAAATCAAACAATGTTCAATAAATATGCAATGATGGTAAAAACGAGGTAATACTTTTAAACATTAAATTAAAATCGCCAGTAGGTTGCGGTAAGTCACTGTCTTTATGAGCGAGTCATCCGTCATCGAGTCATTCATTTATGGTAACAAAGCAAGTGACTGTATTTATGAACGGGTCATTGAATCTCACGATTCGTTCAAAGCCACAGATTCGTTCTCGAATCACCGCTGTGTGCTGCAGTTCTGCCGTGGCTTTCGTTGCAAAACAGCAATAAAATGATCAACATTAAAAACACTGCTAGATATCAGCCTGTACTGATCGCAGATTTAGTCGCACAAACAGCGCAAGCGGCTCGTGACAGAATAAAGACCAACTGAATGACACTTTAATTAATGTAAGTAGAAAATATCAAATGAAGATCACTGAACTCCAGCTTACTTGTCTGTGTTTTCAGATCATCCGCGCTTCTTCAGCAGTGTAGAGAGCGCGCGCGCGAGCATGGTTGCCAGATACCATTGACAAGACCGGCTAGAAAACGTGTTATTTTAACAGAAAAGCTCTGACTGAGGATTTAATTATTTACATCTGGCAACCGTAAGCATGAACGCTCGCTCGTAAACACAGTCTGTAATGTGTTGTTGTCTCCTTTATTCGACAAAAAAGTGGTTTTAGTCAAGTTTGTATTTTTTTAAACACACTTTAGTCTCGTCTTTTTTCGTCAACGATATTGTAGGTGTTGATATAATACCGGTAGTCACAGTTATCGTTTAATGACGTGGGTATCGTCTCTCATGGTCTTGTCTTAGTCAGGGGAAAAAAAAGTCGTCAACAAACATTTTTCGTCATGGTTTTCAATAACGGAATTAACACTGCGACACGACACAGAATGGTGTGGCAAACCATCAACGCGCCGCATTCATCTTCAGTCACCTATGGAATGAAGCAGGTTGCACCCACATAGAAAAGTGCTGCCCCCAAATGGTGCGCACTGTTCAAAAAACAAAACAAAATAACGGATGACGAGTCGGACAAGAAATTTAAGGCCCGTACGTGAAATTTAAGACCTCCTTATCGGAAATTTCAGATTTTAAGACTTTTTCAGGCCTTAAAAAGTGAAAATTTTATTTAAGACGTTTTAAGACTTTTTAAGGACCCGCGGGGACCCTGTGGTTAAAAGCCCACCCACCACGACAAGGTGCAGGCCAGGAGTGAGAACATATAACGGGACAAACTTACAAGACACTACAAAACCACAGGTACAAGACATGAAAAAAATAGAGAACATACGACCGATACAATGCTGGAAAAGCAATATACAATGGTGAAAACTGAGGGATAGGAACAAATATGAACATTTTGCCTAATGAATCGAACTAATCAAACTAACAATGGATGTTAACTTGTTGAAGCTAGCAACTTAACATGAGAGAATACTTTTTTTTTAAGATATAAATTTTGTTAGATTTTTTTGTAAATATGTCATGAACTGATCCTTGAATTTGACACAGAATTCCAGAAACTATACCCATAAACATTGACCAGGGAGGTTGCATAATAGATGGCAAACAGATCAATATCATCTTAGGCCCCGTTCATGCGAACTCTAAGAGATATTGAACAGTCCTTAATGTGACATGGGAAAGCCCATACAAACTATAAGTTTAATCAGCGATATCTGTGTGGGTTAAAGGGCTAGTTCACCCAAAAATGAAAATTAAGTCATTAATTACTCACCCCCATGCTGTACCAACCCCGTAAGACCTTCGTTCATCTTCGGAACACAAATGAAGATATGTTTGATTAAATCTGAGAGCTGGATCACTGCTACATAGGCTGCCTAAGGGAATGACACTTGACGGTCCAGAAAGTCATTGAAGAAAATGTTTAAATATTCCATGTGCCTACAGTGGCTCAATTATAAGTTTATCAAGCGACGAGACTACTTTTTGTGCGGAAAAACAAACAAAAATAACGACTTTATTCGACTATTCCTTTTCTTCCTTGTGGGCCTGAGACGAGAGTTCAAGAGATTTCCACAACGCATGCGCGAGAACTGAGATGAGGACGTTCTTCTTCGACTCCTTCTTGTTACCGGCTGCTCACCGCTTAGAAGTATTACCGCCACCTACCGTATAAGATGACGTGTTGGAAGCGCAAAACTTTCTGTTTACAAGCAGAGGAAGACGCGCGCTGTACATACGCGTTTCAATTCGTAAATATGTCTACTGATTTCGACTTTTTAACCATTGTATATAATATAGCGAGACCTACAGCACATTAAGTGTCGAATTGAAAAGCGTATGTACAGCGCGCGTCTTCCTCTGCTTGTAAACAGAAAGTTTTGCGCCTCCAACACGTCATCTTATACGGTAGGTGGCGGTAATACTTCTAAGCGGTGAGCAGCCGGTAACAAGAAGGAGTCGAAGAAGAACGTCCTCATCTCAGTTCTCGCGCATGCGTCGTGGAAATCTCTTGAACTCTCGTCTCAGGCCCACAAGGAAGAAAAGGAATAGTCGAATAAAGTCGTTATTTTTGTTTGTTTTTCCGCACAAAAAGTAGTCTCGTCACTTGATAAACTTATAATTGAGCCACTGTAGGCACATGGAATATTTAAACATTTTCTTTAATGACTTTCTGGACCGTCAAGTGTCAGTCCCTTAGGCAGCCTATGTAGCAGTGATCCAGCTCTCAGATTTAATCAAAAATATCTTCATTTGTGTTCCGAAGATGAACGAAGGTCTTACGGGGTTGGTACAGCATGGGGGTGAGTAATTAATGACTTCATTTTCATTTTTGGGTGAACTAACCCTTTAAGGAAGGCACTATGTATAAAGGCTCTATGTACAACTTACAATTATGTCAATATTGCATGTTACTGTAGCATCGCAGCATGTGATTTGTAAGAGTTGGGCCCCGTTCATGCGGACTCCAACTGACAATCATCCTGGGAACCGGTGGGGTTCTCTTTATAGAAGCGTTTCATCAGTATAAGATAGGATAAGATAAGATGTTCCTTTATTCAAGTACAGGCACAGCAGCTTAGAGGAATGTTAAAAGAAGAACAGACCACAATAAAATAATAATTTACATGGATGTATAAATATATACACACACACTATATACAATCAATATACAATTTACATTATATATAGATGTATACATATATACACACTGTACACACACTATATACAATAACAAAAACATTAACACAATAACAACAACAATTATGTACAATATATAAACTTTATGCAGGCCCGTTTATGCAGGCTCTAAGTTAACGTTCAACAACTGATTTGTCAGCAAGGTACATCTGACATTGAGGTTAATTTGAGACAACACATGTATGTACGTACTTCTTTTACAGCAGACATTGAAAGTTACTTAGGCCCCTATCATGCAGGCTCTAAGTAACATTTACAATGTTGTCCAAAGAGAGATAGGCTCAATACCATTTTCCATGTTCTACGTCTGATGACTACAAAGAAAGTTTTAGTTGGCTACATTCTGACATACACATAGAAAAACATACTGTACAGCAACCACACACACACACACACACACACACACACACACACACCTGACCAACCACCTTTCCCTTAATCTCCATAAAAATTGATTAATTTTGTGAGTTTTTTACGGACCACCTTGACTTCTTTAATTTTATCTGTCGTCCGCCTTGCTATCTGATTTAATCTAACTTTGCAGTACCACGCAGAAGCCATCTTCACCAGAACATGGACAGGGTTAGCTTCAACACACGTCAAATATGTGATTGTTCTGAGAAGAATCTCTTCCCACAGCTGCACAATCAGAAAGAACCTGGGTGACAATGGCTGCTGTCGTTCCTCTTCCCTGTGGAGCCCTTCCCTCATTGGTTTTTAGCAGCCGCTGAAAGCATCTTTCTGTAGCTTGGCAAACTGCAGTGATGCCTGGAGATGGTTTCTGTAGGCCACCTCTGTCCTTCAAACTAATGAATCGATGCACCAAGTCATCTGAGGTGAGTGCTTGTGAGCAAGGCATGCAAGTAACCTTCTCTTTCATCTTTTTCACAATGAAGCCTGTGATGTAAGAGATTGCTGCTTCCTTGTACTCAGACAGATTGTCAACATCTGGAAGGTCAGAGAGGGAATCATCCTCAGGCACAAGCACTTCCACAGGCTCCACATCCACCCGGCGAGCGATGTTTACAGTCGCAATTGTTGAGTCAAGGATGGTTGTGTTGTCTCGAAGGAGACAATTGCCTGTGCCCCTTTTCACCTGATGCCTTACAAGGAGGCGCTTGTATGCCCCTCGGAACTGCCTTACATTGGGGTTGTTGTTGTAACCTCCACGCGATCTGACTGCAGAGAAGAACAACTCCAAGTGGTCCTGACTGAGTTTGTAGGTCAGAAGGTATCGGCATGGGGCAGCTGGCTGCTCTACCAGGTCTTCGTAGATGCCCATCACACTTCTGCCACAAGCAATGAAACCATAGATGGGTGTCTTTTTCTGTGTGGAATGCACATGTACAAGTGTGTTGTCTCTTCCTTTCATTTTGAGCCCAAGGAGAAGTGACTCGGTTTCTTCTAAAAAACCCTTAGCACAGTGTTTAGTAGTTGGCTTGATGGGTGCTTTGTGTCCTTTACCAAGTGGGTTGCGGCTATTAAGGACATCAAAGGCTGCATCTATTGTGCGCAGGAATTGAACTGTGGCTGCACATCCACTGAACTGGGGATACTTCAGCTCCTGCTCACAATACTCTAGGGCATCAGCCACACTGCTGCTGAAGAGCTGGGCTGCAAGATTGACCTTCATTTTCTGATTTCGCCACTGAATGTCCGCCATTTTTAGTTTATTACCAAGACGCAAGCCTTCCTTCTCCTGAAGCTTGTGGAGCTCCTCAATGTACCGCCACCTTATCTGCTGGCCATCTTCTCTTACCAGAACCTCAACTGTTGAGAACACATTCCGAAGAAGCTTGAGCATATGACATGGATCCAAGAGGACATGGACTTTTTGTGTGTGATCCTCAGGATGGAGAAATTAAGGTCTCATGTCCATGATGCACAAGTTAGCACCAAGCTCCCTGATCATTGCTATGTTTTGGGAGGGTCCATCACACGTCAAGGAGACAACCCTAACTCCGATTTCATGAAGCCTAACAAGGCTCTCTCGGATGATGCTTGCTCTCTCTGTTCCTGTCATGCTGTTGATAAGAAAGTAAGCAATGGGAATCTTCCAAGACTCATTGATTGCAACAACCATGAGGACCAGTGCTTGTGTTGCCACAACATTTTCTATCTCACCACCTCCAATGTCAACATAGCCATGAATTTGGTCCCCGCCAAACTCAGTTTGCTTATGAATGTACATTTCATCCATCATCAATGAGCAAACTGTGTCCTTACCAACTTTCTTCTGCTCAGCAACATGACTTTTTAAAGCTGTGAATGAAGCAACAGTGTATCCAGGATCTGCAGAGACGCTACTGTACCATTTTCGTATGGTCTGAGGATGAGGCAAAGCCAAGAGAAACTTCTCTCTCACATATTCATAGGCCTTTGGAGAGCAGAAGTGCAGTGTAGTTGCGAATTGCTTCATATTTTCAGAAAACACCGACTTTTTCTTCTTTTGGATTCTCTGAAATATCTCCCGGGGAACATCATCCAGACTTTCAAGAAGAGAGGCACATTCACTTGAAATTATAAGTTTCTTTTGAAGCACTTTGATTACACCTTTCAAGGAAGAAACTCTTGCCTTTAGTCTCCTTGTCTGTTGCCTTTTCAACCTCAGCTTTTTGCGAGCTACACATAGCTTGTCCTTTACCTCATAAGCTTTCCTTTTAATTGTTTTGGGAGACTCTGAAATATAGTAGCAGTGATCGCTCAAAGAACCAAAGTGTGATTGTTTTCCACTCCGTTTTGTGTGCTGAACGCTGCTACCCAAACCAAAATCCTCACACACATTCACTGTCAAAGCAATGTCATCATGCAGGACATCTTGAGCAACAAAGGCCTGTTCAGATGTGTCAGATGTTCAGTGTTCAGATCATGACATTGCTCTGATTGACAGCATGGCTGTTGGCACTACTCCTATTGTCTACATATGCAACCTCCTCATTACTATTTACAGCTGAAATAGGGATGCCACTTACCACCTCATCAATACTTACCAAGCGTCTTCTTTTTGGCTGTTGTTCTTTGCCCTTGGAGAAAGAGAAAATGGTTGGCACAGCGGTGTCCTTCAGGCATGACCTTCCCTAATAAAAATGACAAGAGGCATAAAAAATATGACATTATTGGTCATATTGGCTGTTACTGGCTGTAAATGGCTGTTATTCATAACAGAGATGTATGCGTTTATGTTTCATTATTCGGTCTAACACTAGTATGAATACAGATTACATTTTAAAATTATTATTACTATTAAAAGAATATGTAACTGTTTGCAATAACTGTCACAACAGAATCATTCTGTGTTCCGCTGTCTCACTTGGAGAACAATTTTTCAAACATGAATTTCACAGAAATATCTATTTTATTTTATGGTATTTGCATAAAAGGTAGGGGTGCACAATATATAAAAATGATCAAAATATCGCAAATGTACATATCGCGATATGCATACCACAACAACTTGCAATAACTGGGGTCATTAACAAAAGACAAAGACAAAATAACTCACTGCTCTTGGCTAAATAATTTTTGTAGCTTTAATAAGAATCAGTGTATCTAATTCATACAGTGAAAACTAAGCAGTGTTTTATTTTTACATTTCGTTAGCCTTATAGCATAATTGCCTACTTCATATTTTTTTTTAAAACGTAGGCAATTATGCTATGAGGCTAACGATTTGATTATTCAGTTTCTTTTGTTAAATACACCTAATGTAGGATAACCTAAAACTCTAAACCCCGTGGTTTACACTAATGTTAAAATAACACTTCTTATGCTACAGTAAAACACTGCTGTTCACTTTCAGAAGCTGTAGGGATGTTTTCTTGTCAAAAAAAGAATGTGAAACACGCATGTAGGATATATAATTTTAAATATATTTTAAAGATAATTTAAGTTTATTTTACACACTTTAAGCATTATCGTATCGCATTATTTAATGAGTTATCGCATAGCGCATTTTTCTTCAACAATTTCAACCAATATGTTGCTTGACTCTTTGTAAGGTATGAAACGAGGTGTCTGTACCCTGGAGTCAGTGCTGAAGTGATGACTCTCAAAATGTTCACTGCACAGACGAGAATACTTGTTAGGAGTCCAATTCTGTCGTTTCATGTTGAGCATCCACTGGTCCAGCCTGAGATGTTCTGGATCACCTAGAGGAAAACTTTACACAAACAAATAGATAGGCTAGTTACCTCCTTCTATGACTACTTTACATGCAAACAATAGAACTTAAATTTACTACAGTGTCCAAAAGGTTGAAATAAATGTATTTTAGCTTAAAAATTTGTGGCGGACATCACAGTCCTCATTCTGTTTCGTTGTAGTGTCTATTGAGTAATTTAAGGCTTATTTGCTACACATATCTTTGAGGACATGTCAAAAAATACTTCCAATCTAGTCAGTGTTAGTAAATGTTACTCTATTTATGAAATGCAGGCGTAAAATCATATGACAACGTTTCAGACGTTTTATACAGTCTATGATTTCAGCCTACAGCTTCACAGTCTGTTGGATTCTGGGGTTTAATAAAGTTTTAAATACAATTATAAATCATAAATAAATTATTAGAAATAAAATGAATAAATTAATAAATGAAATTGTATTAGATTCACTCACCGGAAAAAATGGAGTCCAAGCTTCTTCTTGGACGGTCTGTTAATACAATTAACCCCAGAGCAGGACATTTTAATTGTGAAATAATCCCGAAAAATCACAAACACGGCAGCGATATCAATTCTGGAATTTACTTATTTTAACAGTCGGACAATTAGCTGAGGTAACGTGACGGCTAACAGACAGCAGACAAACGGCTAATGATGAAATTTGACCCTATGCTCATGACGCAGCAGCGGGAATCCACCTGTCACTCAAAAGTGGACACACCCTTAATTATGCAGGAATTTAAGGCTTAATATAATTTAAACGGATGAGTTATAAAAAATTCACCCCCCTCACAGTTGTCATGAAGGGGAAAATTAGCTGTATAGACCAAAACAACTTAAGGCACCAGGCTGTAAACATATTTTTTTCGGCTGTAAAGTTGGGCATTTTAACATGGGAGAGATACAGATTTGGCTCACTTTTGCAGTCAGCCTCAAGCGGCCAGTCAATGAATTGCAGTTTAATTCACTTCCGTGTTGGTTTCAAGAGGGAGACAGGGAGGTTGCCGCTTGGTTCTTACGGGAGGCCTCAGTCGTCTGGCCCCACGAATGAAGCGAGCGAGCAGAGGATGTCTCCCAAGTGGCACCCCGTCAACCAAGGCGTGGCAAGCCGAAAGAGCGGCCACATAAACCCTGAGAGTGGCGGGGCATGTGCCTGTTGATAATTTTTCCTGCAGGAAATCCAGAACTGAAGCAATCTGGCAGTTGACCGGATCTGCATTATGTACAACACACCACCTTTCAAAAACACCCCATTTGTTGGCATAACTCTTTCTAGTGGAGGAAGCCCTAGCACTTAGAATAGTCTCAATAACGGCAGGCGAAAGCCCAGTGTCCCTCAGTTGGTACCCATCAGGGGCCAAACATGAAGGTTCCACAGGTCGGGCCTGGGATGGAATATTGTGCCTGCCGCCTGGGACAGAAGGTCCCTCCTCTCCGGAATCGCCCATGGCGAGCCGTTGAGGAGAGATATCATCTCCGAGAACCACATTCTGTTCGGCCAACGCGGCGCTATCAATAAGAGGCAAGACCCTTGCTGGCGAACTCTGGCTAGAACTCCCGGGAGCAGAGCCACTGGAGGAAACGCATACAGGCGCATTTTGGGCCATGTGTGCGCCATCACATCCAGACCCAGGGGGGCTGGGTGACTCAGAGAGAAGTAGAGGGGACATTGCGCTGTCTGATGGGAGGCGAAGAGGTCCACTTCCGCTTTGTAAAATCTGGTCCAGATCTGATTGACTACTTCTGGGTGGAGTTTCCATTCCCCCGTCAGCAGTTTCTGTCTGGACAGTAAATCTGCTCCCACATTCTGGTGCCCAGGGATGTACACTGCCCTGAGTGACAGGAACTTCTCCTGGGCCCAGAGCCTCGCTATTTTGTTCAGATTGCGTGAGCGCAGACCTCCCTGGTGATTTATATAAGAAACTGCCGCTGCGTTGTCCACCCGCACTAGGACATGACAGCCTCTCAACTGAGGGAGAAAGTATTTCAGGGCCAGAAATACAGCCATCAGCTCGAGGCAGTTGATATGCCAATCGAGCTGATGACCCTCCCATTCCCCTTGAGCTGGACGACCACTTAAGACCGCTCCCCAGCCCAACAGGGAGGCGTCTGTCGTTAGCAATTTGCGACGACAAGGCGCCCCTAGAGTGGGACCCAAGGCGAGGAACCGGGGTCTGAGCCACAGAGATAGTGTACGAAGCCCGCGGGGCGTAATTTTTATTTGCCTTTGAGGATTGGCCCTTGGATGAAATCCCCTGGCTTTTAGCCACAACTGAAAGGGTCTCATGTGCAATAGCCCCAAAGGAATCACCGTGGATGCTGAAGCCGTGTAACCTAACATCTTTTGGTACTGACGAACAGTACGATCTTGACCTAGCCTGACTTTGCTCATAGTTAGCCGAATGGTCTCGATTCGAGCGGGGGACAATTGTGCCCGCATCGTGGTCGAATCCCAAATGATTCCGAGACAAGTCGTTCTCTAAGCAGGACAAAGAACACTTTTCTTGGTGTTGAGTCTTGGTGTTGAGTCTCAATGTCCAGACCATCACGATGTCTCTGTGTTGAAGCACCATCTCTTGCGATTGTGCTAGTATTAACCAATCGTCGATGTAATTCAAAATGCGAATGCCCTGGAGTCGCAATGGAGCCAGTGCTGCATCCATGCATTTTGTGTATGCGCGGGTTGATAAGGCTAGGCCGAATGGAAGAACCCGAAATTGGTATGCTTCGCCCCTGAAAGCGAATCTCAGGAACTTCCTGTGTTGTGGCAATATTTGTATGTGAAAATATGCGTCCTTCAGATCGATCGTGACGAAACAATCGTGATGTTGAAATTGCGACACGACCATCTTGACGGTTAACATCTTGAACTTGAGCGCTTTGACTGTACGGTTTAAGCTTCGAAGATCTAAGATTGGACGCAACCCCCCGTCCTTTTTGGGGACCAGAAAGTATCTGCTGTAATAGCCCGACTCCCTCTCTGGCAGAGGAACATGTTCTATGGCCTCTTTGCTCAGAAGAGTTTGTAGCTCTTGTGATAGTACATGCATCAGCTCCGCTCTTACGGAAGTGGAGACCATGCCGTTGAAACGCGGAGGACGATGAATAAATTGGATTCTGTATCCTATTTGTACTATGCTTAATACCCAAGCAGAAATGCCTGGCAGAAGTTGCCATGCTGCCAGACTCTCTGATAGTGGTATCAGTTTTAATACTTCCTCTTGAGGGGATGTTAAATGTGCCATGCCCTGGATGAAAGCAGGGAGCAATGGAACATCTAACATTTCGCTGGAAACCGCTGCCCCCCGAAGCACCAAAGGTGGCGGGGATGGAGAGGTTTTGTGAGGGTAACGAGAAGGGGCGGCCAGATATAATACACGCCCCGTCCCGCGGGGGGCTACCCCCACCAGACTGGGCGCCAGACCATCAGGACTTCTTCTTTCTGTTGATGATAGTCCTGAGGTCTGGCTTGGGAGGTTGCTGAGCCTGACGAGCCTGTCTCCAGTTCTTACTAGGAGGAGCACGGCTCGCCACGCTCTGCTTTTTAACCTCCCTAGGTCTTGAAGGAACAGGGAGAGGTTGGGTGGCCGATGGCCCCTCCCCTTGAGTGCGGCGAGGAAGGAACTGAACAAACGCCTCCTCATGCTTCTTGACCTCCCTGAACCTGGTGACTACTGAGTTGACCGAGTCGCTAAACAGGCCAGAGGGAGAAACTGGAGAGTCAAGAAGAAAGACACGATCTTTATCTTTGATGCCTGTGAGGTTGAGCCACAGGTGCCTCTCCATGCTTACTTAAGCGGACATAGAACGGCCGATGGCACGGGCCGTTTGCTTAGTGGCACGAAGAGAAAGCGCTTCCTCATCTATCGTTGTACCCGCACTCAGGTCCTTCAAGAGGTCAGCCTGGTATGCCTGTAACACAGCCATTGTGTGCAGCGCAGCACCAGCCTGACCTGCAGCTTGGTAAGCTTTACCCACAAGCGAAGATGTTATTCTACACGGCTTTGAGGGGAGGGTAGGTTTTTTAAGCAAAGATGCAGACCCAGGCGAGAGATAGCTGGCGAGCGTCTCTTCAACCTAGGGCATCTCCGCATACCCTTGCGCCTTTGCACCCACGATTGTCGAAAAAGTCGACGTCGAAGGCACGAAGATACGAGAGGTATATGGTTTTCTCCATGATTTAGATAGCTCATCATGGAGGTCCTCGAAGAAGGGGAGAGACTGATGTTGAGGTCCCTCCCCCCTGCCACCGGACAAAAACCTATCCTCAAGCTTACTGCATTTGGGGGTCTCTTGTTCACGAGGACAGTCAAGCTGTAATCTGGCCACCGCGCGAGTAACCACCTCGAGAAGCTCCTCGACAGATTTATCGTCGCGCGAGGAACGCTCAGAGGTTGGCTGCTCGAAGTCCGTAGACCCAAGAGATTGATTATGGTCCCCCGCGTGAGCCGAAGAAGCACCGGGATGCGCTTCAGGATCACACGAGGGAACGAGTGGATCTGGTGAACAAGCAAGCGAAAGGAACGGACTCGTCTCTTGCTCGTCAGCCAAATCCATTCGGGAGCCCCATGATGATAATGCGGGTGCGGACTGATAGTAGCCAAGACGAGCGCGAAGCATTTTAACAGTGAAAAGCTCACAATCGCACTCCCCTGACTCCAATGCAGCGGCCGCATGCTCCTCCCCCAAACACACAAAGCAGTAAGCGTGTGTATCCAGTTCTGACATGGGTCGAGAACATGGAGGGACACAGCGCTTAGCTTTTTGACTCATTTCTCTTTTTGCTTTTTGAACTCTTTAAATGACGTTAAGAGATGAGAAAGAGTGAAAATTCTGCACACTGTCAGGTATAAAGCTAAATAACTCCTAAAAAAGATCTGTAGCAGAGAGAAAATAGATGCTTGCACACCAACACAGAGAGGTCTCTGAAGACAAAAGACCTGACGGTGCACCTGCGGCTCATCTATTTATAGCCTCGCGGGTGCGCGCGAGTGTGCGCGGGTGCACGCGGGCGCGCGACGATGACGTCACCGAGCGAGGCTATATTACTTCCGGTCGATTCTATCGACGTGTTTACACACTATATTCACAGCGGGTCACGATTAAAGACGTTCCCAATGCGCTAAGCAGCGCAGCATCGATTGTAGCTTTTGGAAGGGAACATCATGCCTTGCAAACATTAACATGCGGTTTTCTGTGAAGTATTGAACAGTATTGTAAATTCTGGGGCCGGTTTCACAAATATAGACTTTGACTATGGCTTAGATATAGTCAGATAGTCAGACTTAAGGTAGACATCTAAATCAGACCGTTGCACAAAGCACTGATGACTCTGAATATCTTAAGTAGGACTACACTGCAGTGCATTCTGGGTAAAGTAAGACACTTTTTAAAACAAAAAGCATGGCGGATCGAGTAAGCGCATTCAACCGCTCAGTGCAGTTTACCCCAGTGGGAGATATGTGTTTGTTGGAGGAGTGTAACAGTAACAAGGACATTTTACATGGGAAATTTAGCGGAGAATGTAGTAACAAGAAGAAATGTTTAATTTGGACAAAGATTGCTACGACAGTTAACAGCGTTAATCTGACCGTTGAGCGGAGCGTTAAAGACGTACAGAAAAAGGTACAAGATGCCAAAAAAGAAATATTCAGGAGAAAATATCCAAAAACGGGAGCAGGACCCCAAGAGAAACTTAAGGACACCACTGAAATGGTGATGACTATATATGGTGGACAGTCGCCTATGTTCTGGGGGATAAGCGGAGGACGGGAAAGTGGAGTGTGTGGCCACTGACAGCAGCACCCCACCTTGTCAAGAGGAGAATACAGGTAACTGCGGGTGATTGTTTTAAAGAAATCAGTTTGTTTTTTACTTTTGCTTCATTGCCGTCGATTTGATGCTAATAAAGTCAAGTTGATCTATGCTAATGTGAACCGGTAAGCTTGCTAGCCAGCAAATAAACGTGAACAACGTAATGACTCAGCCTATAATAAAAGGAACCTATGTTCTAGGTCGGCAATGTACATAATGTAGGAATCCGATTCATGAAGCAAGTAAGGTAATGTTATGTCTGTACTTATTTTTAGTGACCCTGTCTTTGACTTGGGGCCGAAGCGAGGCAGTGGAGGAGGAGCCGGGTTAAAGACGGGAGTGGACGGGAGATGAAGAGTCTGAGTCAGCAATAGCATCAGCTACAGCTGCTGGTCCCGTGGTTTGCACATCGGTGTCGAGAGGAACAACTATGTCAATGGTGCTAGACAAACAATGCAGAAATCTTGAACTGGAAGAGAGGAAATTGCTGCTCGAGATTGAAGTTTTACAGCTTTAACAAGATAAATTAAAATTAGAGTTGAACAAACAGTCGCTGGAGTTGTGAATATCTTGAATACTTCCAATAAGGCAATGAGGTATTTTAGGATAATTATTTTCTGTGTTTTTTAAAGCAGTTTCAAAAGTGAATATGTTGAGTAGGCCTACTTCTAATCTGCCTTATTAGTTTTACACTAGTTAAGAGTTAGAACGGTAGATATGTTGTACTTTTAATAACCTTGAGGATTTTGAAATGAATGAAATGAGACACAAGTGCTGTATAATTTCTTGTAATAATTTATTGAATGAGCAGTATGTCACTTGAGAAAACTTAAAAAAATAAATGTATATATTTATTAAGTTGGTTGCTACTCATTTAAGCCTAATAGGTAAACACAGGCAACATGGTGGCCCACTTTAATGTGATTGTTGTTGTTGTTTCAGATATTGAAAATCCTGTCAACATACATCTGACGCACATATCGACCGGTTCCATTCTGCTCCTCTAAATCTTCTCTGTCCTCCAGTTCATTGTGATTGTCATCTCTGATATCCTCTCCTTGAGGGTCAGGTAGCCGGAGATCCCTAATGATTAAGAAGTAAACAATTATGATTATAGTTGTAGAATGTGGGAAATAGTTATTCAATTAGGCCTATTGAAAATGCTAGCAATTTAAAAAAAAAAATTTCAGGTAGGCCTACCTCGCTATGTTATGCAGCACAACAGTCGCACAGATGATGTTACACACTCTGCCATTCGCAATTCCCCATGTAGCCAATGGAAACGCCTCTTCAGTACACCAAATGCCCGCTCTACAGTGCTACGAGTTGAACAGTGTGCTGCGTTGTAGTTTCTCTGTGCAGGTGTAGTAGGATTCAGGAAGGGAGTTAGGAGCCAAGGTTTTAGAGGGTAGCCAGAGTCCCCCAACAGGACCCCATCGATAATGCCTTGCTCAAATGCACGGAAAAGTTGAGAATTTTGAAGAATTCGAGAGTCATGAATTGATCCAGGCCAGCGGGCCACACAGTTGAGGAACCAGAGATCAGAATCACAAACAGCCTGAATGTTTAGGCTGTGATATCCTTTTCTATTCACAAACACGTGTTCATGAGCTGTTGGAGCCTGGATTCTGATATGTGTCCCATCAATTGCTCCAACAACATTGGGAAATCTTGCTATGCTGAAGAACCCTCTTTTGGCTTTGTTCAGTTCAGCCAGTTGGTTTGGAAACTTAGGGAGCTTATTTGAAAGTGCCCTTGATACCCTGTATACCACCCGTGACACAGAAGCTTTGCTGAGACCCACTGTGTCACCAACAGCAGTCAGAAACGTTCCTGTTGCATAAAATCTCAACGCAGTGCAAAGCTGTAGCACTGTTAGGATGCTGTGGCTTCTTGAAGTGGCAGGGCTCAGTACTTCAGCTAATTCATCTGTCAGACTCAGTATAGCTTCCTTGGGCAAACGCAACCGACTGATGAAGTCCTCATTATTATATATTTCCAGTAGGTTAGCGCGGTCCCTAAAAACCCTTTCTCTTCTCATAGCTCTCTCCATAACGTCGTCAGCAAACCACAAATTATGAGCCATTTTCCCTTTTCTTTTGGCTGTTTGTAATGTAACTGATTGCTACTGTTGGTTGCCACGGTAACAGAGTCTTAGACCTGAGTTAGCCTGGGGGTAAGGTGTCTAATTTTTTGGGTCTAAATTAAGTCAGTCTTTCCTTTTGTGAAACAGTCTAACTTGAAACTAGTCTATGAGCAACTAGTCTATGAAACAGAAACTAGTCTATGAGCAAATTTTAGACTTGTCTAACACTATAGACCGGTCAAAAATAGCTTTGTGAATCCGCTCCTGCTTAACATTTCACTAATTTGAAAATATTTAGCTTGTTAAAACAGATATTTTAAAGAAATTCTGTCAATAATCATATTATCCACAGAATGTGCTATGTATTTTTATGCTTATTAGGTGCTTAATGTAATTCAAGGACCATCACTGTAAGTATTTTTATGTTTCTTTGTATATAGTGATGTTAGTGATGCTAGTATCAGCCTGGACGAGTGGAGTCTCTCCTGAGCTTCTTTTTCGAGGAGTGATATTTGTATGATTGCATTACATAACACAATATCAAAGCTAGTGGCATTGATGGGAAAGAAAGATGCACATCTGGCAGAGAGGACTTTGTTGGGTTTGAACTGCTAAAACAATAGATGTAGTGTTGAACATGAAGACAGTCAGTGTTGTGTTTGCTGTGGGTGTAATTCTGCACACCTGCTGTTCCTCTGTGAACTTCAGGAGAACTCACTTCATACATCCACTAAAGATCACCAGCTGATGCAAACACAATGAGACTTCAAGCTTAATGAAAAAGTCATGTTGGTTGATTAGAAAAGATCCTGCAGAAGTGTGACTTATGTGCCACTGTATTTTTATGTTCCTCACAATGTGTACGGTTCATATTCATTTCAGTTTTAGATTGGAATAGACATGTTTTCCTGAAACCTCTTTATATGGTGCCTTAACAGGTAATAAAAACCCTTGCGCTCAGGATTGTCCTCTGAGAGTACAGATGTAGTCCCCTGATACAGACGTCTATATCCTCTATCAAGCGAAAAAGAGCACTGAAGGAGGATCAGAGAGTTTGTGCCAGCGAGACACGAGTGCTGGAGGCAACAATGGGTCGAGAAATGGAAAAGCATTAGTCCAGATGAACTCTAGAGATCTGGAGACGCCAATTACGTGCCCTCACAAAGCAGCGGGCTCCAGAGGCATTATGGGTAGCTGAGACTCCCTCTGCTTTATCACAGAAGTCTTTATGGCAGCCAACAAAACAAGCACCAGCTGCTTATTATGGACACACACATGGAAATAAAGGCATGTTCAAGTGTTTTTCCAATGACAGGGAATAATAATATGGACTGGAGAGGGGGAAGGACAAAGAGACCCTCTGTGTGTGAGTAAACGTGAAGCACACGCTATGCTGAGGACTCGCCGCCGTAGGAGTGACCTGTCCGTGGATCTCATTAGTCTGAGCTTCCAGCACTGGGAATTCTTGGAACTTTCCCTGACGAAAGAGAGACAAATGGGTAAAAGTGTGGAGTTTGTGTGGGCAGATGTAATTCAGCAGTTCTTTCCAAAGAAGATTTATATATAACTTTGTTAAACCTACTAGAGAACCATCAGAATAGCTGAAATTCAGGTCTACATACTGGAGCTTTAGCTTCATCAGACAAACATGAACATATATTCATATTAAAAAAATAAAAGGTACATTTTACTTTTACTGAAAAAGTCCAGACAAATTCTTTATCTATAAATCCATCTGTAATACTAATGCATTATTCCAAATCAACAAAAATTGCTCACAATAAAAAGGCATAACACTTATAAAGCAAACCAAACAACTGCACAATATAAGCCTCCATTCAATGTTTCTGGAAAGAAAATAAAATAATTGGTGAATATCTTGTGTGGATGATACTTCTAACAGCTTGAATTTACATATAATAACAACAATATAACAATATTCTGTTCCCATCACATCTGTAAGCACACAAACCAGCATTAAAATGTTGCAGTTGTGTAAGGATTTTGTCAGTCTGTTTGGAAATATGATATGATAACAGATAACAGTTTTATCCGAGGCACTTAAGTAGCAAGTACACAAGAGAGTCATGATCAGAACTGTGTTTAATCCTGTTTGTGAAACTGAAATTGTTTCTATTGAAAGACTACGCAAGAATAAAGGCTGGAACACACTACGCAACTTTTGTCCAGATTTATGCCCTTGTTTGCAGTCTGGACGAGTCAACACTAGGTGCTGTAAAGTCAGTGCCAGTTTGCAGATTTTGGGCCGTCGGAATGGAAAGACTTCACAGAAAATCAAGTAGTGTATGACAAACTATGGCTTTTTAGCTTCAGACTTTGATTCTGTTCAGCTGAAGGATATCAAACATGTTTGCCAATTTATCAAAAGTTTGAGCTTAGTCCAGAGCAACAACGTTCACCTGTTTTTTCCGTTCCATGATGAGGCTGTCGCAGCCCCAAGCACAGGAATATGTGTAGTTACCCGGCTAATCTCCACCTCGTTCACCCAGACCACAGGTACCAAATGACCAGATTTTGAAACACTATTGAAGGTTATATGTGCGGGGGGTTCTTGTGTAACCGGTCCTACTCGATCTGCTCCGAGCAGGACTCGAACAGGGTCTCTGGCATGGGAGACGGGCGCGCAAACAAGGAGGCTAAAGAGCTCAGCGTCAGTCACTAGCATGCCTCATAAGGCCAGGAGAGTGAGGTTTACACACACAGCTCTTACTGGCCTGCATCCGGTGATGGCGTCGGGGGACTGAAACTTTTCCCGCCCTTGGGGATTTCTCTTCACAGCTGTCACGGGATGAGTCCTTTAAGCATGTCTTTGGGCAAATGCAGACTATTGATGGTCTATCCCTATTTGTCAATAATGAATTGGACACTCAGACGAAAGAAGGATACAACTCAATTGTTGATACAAAAGAGCCATTGGGAAATGCTATTCCAAGCACCTCATCATAATCTGATGGAAGGACAATTGGAGGTAGAAATACAATAAGTCGTTTGCTCTCTTCCACTGCCCTCTCCCTCGCCATCCTTCCTTCTCCATGTCCACCCCTCTTCTTCTTCCCTGGGTTTCTCATCCACCGCCAGCCAGTTTCCTTGCTTAGCTGTAGTCTCCTCGCGTCTGGAGGCTGTAATACTCGCCTCCGGTCTCATTGCCAAAGCATTACTCTGTTGCCTTTTCTCACCACTGTCTGTGGTCCCTGCTCTCCAGAGTGTGGTTCCCTCATCATTGCATGGAGACATGGTTCCCCTTCCACCGAGTGCTTGAGTGCTGCTCCTCCCGTCCCACCAGACCCTGACTGGGATCCTTGTGTTCCTGTCTGTTTTTTTTTACTTGATTCTGTGGTGCTTAAATAAAGCCAGTGTACCCACTCATCAAATGCTGCTGCTTACCTTATATGTAGTAATGATTGTGCAGTGGCATTTCCAGCATGTTCTGAGATCGCTGCGAGGACAGGACCCTTGGCAAACCTAAACAGGTGTGCAATTGTCTGGGTGGAAGTATGCTCTCTGGGCTTTCACTTGGGTCATGAGAAAGTGGGTCTACGTATTGACAAGACGGCAACAATAGCGACTTGCCTGAGACCCAAAAACAAACAACAGGTAAGACAGCTCTTGGAGCTTGCTGGGCATTACAGAAGGTTTGTGCATCATCAACATGGCTGATCTAACTACAAAGTGATCATCAGACGCAGTCCAGTGGGTAAAAGCTTGGGTAAAAGCTGCACTGTGTGGAGGGACGTTGTTACACTCTCTGGCTTCTCTCTCTGCCTTGTGCATCACAGACAGATGTGTCAGATCAATGGTGTTGTCTCAGGCTGTATGCATCTCTATCAGAAGTACTCCAGCCCTAACCTATGAATGGCACCTGCAGTAAAAATGGTCACTTATACTGTACTGTGATTAAAGAAAGTACTGTATGTGACCATCCAAAGATGACACACTTCAGCTTAAATTTCTCAATTACAGTCTTGCTGTGGTGTACGTCTGCTCCCCCTGAGAAAACCCTCTGTGGACTCAAGGGACACAAATCAGGCTGTGGTGGAATCGATCACTATTGAATGGTTCACATACTGATGCTTTCATATTTCACAGTTACAGGTCCCATGATGGTGATTAAGAGACTATTTCTGAACGTGAAGACATGAATGACCTTAACACAAAGTGACTCTCCAGCAATCAGTCAAAGCTGCACTGCACGTATATTACTCTTACTTGTGTTAGGATTATGGCAAGAGCGTTGGAGGTGACTGCCGTAAGTCATAAGTCACCGCTTCCCACATTCGCCCTCATACACACATGGGCTACAGACTTCCCTCCAGCAGACCACCACAGTCAGACACCAACGAAAAGGAGGGGAAAAGCGAGATGTAAGAAATTAGGGCTTGAGCTGTGGTTAGACTGAATGGATTTCAAGTGGTGAGATGATTTTAGCACATTAAATCAAGTCATTAAACCACACACAGCATGTTACTCTCATGTGACACTCTCATGATCCTGTCTTATTAGAGGAGTGAGGCGTACTGTCATTTATTCACACTGTTGTTATTTGGAGACCTTGGACAGCTTGAAAGGAGATACTGATGGTACAGATGGTACTCAAATCTCTCTCCTCATCCAACATTCTTTGGCTTTCATTCATGAAAAGTCACCAGATTAAAACAGTGGTTGAAAAACTGAAATAAAATAAGTAACAAAAAAGATGTGTTTGCTTTGAGCAGTGCGATCGCTGGCACTAAAGACCGCAGCGTCGCTTACACTATTGGTTAGGGTTAGGGTATGGTTCAGTGTAGACTGTGTAGGGGGTATGTTTACTCATTTCAAAAATAGTAGAGCATTTAATTTCTTTCCCCGATTCCTGCAAGAACCAATCCAATGAAAGATGCATCCTAATAAGGCTGCATCTCTCGGCTGAGTGCCATCAAAGACCGTCTCAATTTGAAGGATTATTGGAAAGCAGCCTTTCTTTCATAGCCTTCATTCTGCGGATTTTGAAGATGCTTTAAAGCCTTGTTTAAAATGTCAGTCCAAATCCTATTATTTGTGTTTCCGACTGGAATTATTGACTCTCCACATTGTGTATCGCAACTGTTCAGATCCGATTTGTTTGTCCCGTGGCGCTCTTTCGTTTTCCGGAATATCTTAATTGGTTTCTATGGCAGTGACTTTGCAATACAGATGTTGTCTTATTTACAGCCATGTGTAGCTGTTTTTTATATTAAACATACAGAAGTTCTGATTTATCTTTGTTTCATTTTTACATCACAAAAAAAAAAAAACTATTTTAACAGGGTTAAATTCAGAACATGATTTGACTTGACATGATATAACATAACTTGACTTAACGTGAGCTGACATGACAGAAACGCTGTAACCTGAGGCTCGGCTCTTTCCCAGCATGAACTGAGACGTTACTCGATGATTTGGATTGCTTGGTGGTTTAGAAACTTTAGGATATTGCATTAAGTGCTTTGTTATGGCAACTGTGTATTTAAAGTAGAGTGCTGGCTACTATTGTGATTATTTCACTTGGACATTCACATCATTTTCAATGCGATGTAAGTTGTTATACTAAATTCATGTTGCAGTGAAATTATCAACAAAATATTTCTTCTTTGTCATCATTAATTGTCATCATCTTGATGCATCTTTCATCAAAATAATAATTAAAAAAACGTTAATGTTTGTTTGTATTAACTCTTTGCTATGGAAGTAAGCTGGAAACCCAGAACAAATAAGCAAACGGCCAGAGCAGAACTTCCAGAGGTGTGTTATTGCATGTCCTTGCACTTTATTCATGGACGTGCTCTTTGTGTGCTGCAGTCTCTCCAGGGCTAAAGCCGAGAGTGACCCTTCAGTGTGTGTGTGGAGCAGAAGATGTGTGACCGAACCCTCCGCTGCACTCGCCACGCTAATACATTTACTAGAGGCAAGGCATGCTGGGAAAAATGCAGGAACTGTGAGAGATAGTCCTAGTGTTGATCTCTTAAGAACATCATTCCCAAAAATCTCATTTTTAATGCACCGCTATCAAGCAGTCTTTAAATATCTCAGACGACAAGCACACGACAGAGGAGAGTCAAAGCTTTGTCATTAGTGATTCTTATTACAAAGCAAAAGAGACATGCTCAGAGGAGCCAGTGATCAAATCCTGTCAAGTAAAAAGTAATACTAATAATAAATCCGTGTGGCAGAAATGATCCAAGACACTGGAGAGGAACACTTGCTCAAATCTTAGTTGTGCAGCATGTAATGAGTTTTGAAGGATTGATCAGCGTGCTTCGTGTTGAGATCACAGCTCAGGAGAGTCATCCTGAAGGGGTTGAGACTGGTGTCATCAGCAGATCGTCTCCCTGACTGATCGGTACATTTACAGTGGGCTACACTGGGGATCGCTTGGCAGTGCTCTGGCACAGAATACATTCAATCACTACATCTTTCAACATGACTACATCTACCTCAGACACAGACACCACAGAAAACAGAGTTAAAACTACAAAACCTCTTAACAGGCCGAGGAAACATTTAAAAAACCCATGTTAAGACCAGATATAAACAGTGAATATGGTTCCCCATGTCATGTTTTGAACTAGATAAAAAGTTTGGTTTGAGGAAGCCTGATCAGAAAGTGTAAAGTAGTTTTAAAAGCTTGAAGTTTGAAGACCATACAGTCTATCAGAAAAACTGATTGATATTCTAGATGGTTGCTAGGACGTTGCTATGCAGTTGCTAGGGTATTCTGGGTGGTTACTAGGAGGTTGCTAGGGTGTTGCTATTAAGTTGCAAGGGTACTCAGGGTGGCTGTTATGGTATTCTGGGTGATTTCTAGGGTGTTGCAACGTGTGGTTGCTAGGGTATTCTGGGTGGTTACTAGGAGTTTGCTAGGATGTTCTTGGTGGTTGCTAGGGTGTTGGTAGGTTACTCAGGATGGTTGCTAGAGTGTTGCTATGCAGTTGCTAGTACATATTTCTTTGCTATATAGATACTGTGCTAATTGATAAGTCATCAGTAAGACTCATCAACAACGAATGTTATTAACTTATGATAAATAATAAATACAGGCAACTGAAGTAAAAATATGCAATAATTAACTGAGCAAAACATTAAAATTGGCGCAGGTGCTGATATTTATAAGGCCAAGAAATAAGATGAAATTCTGATAGCTAGTAATGCAAATCAATGAGATCTTATATAACAGTATAGTTACACAAGATTTCACTCTATATCTGCCAATAATATGTCTTAGAAAGATGATACTTAAATGCTTAGTTTTATGATCAAAGCTCTGTAAAACATACCTACAATGCATTTCAATACTATAATGATTGCGAGACACAAACAGGAATGCAGGAACACAATGCATAAACAGGTAAGTGATGATACTTGAGATCATCAGCAGATGAGATAGATGTGTATTGTTGAATTTGAGTCTTTGTCTTACAGGACTGTTTGAGCACACAGAAGAGAATAATGCTGAGACCAGGGACGACTGTAGGACGGCCTGGTGACGTGATGACTGGAGGATGACTGGAAACAGCAGTAGCTAGCAAGGTAGTCTGGACCATTACGCAGGTTAGTGTGCAATGCAAGTAGTCGTAGCATCAGACGAGGTCAGGTAATGACTGAGGGAGTGTGTGTGCTCTATATAATGCTGGTGATGAATGCTAGATGAGTTCCAGGTGTGTGTGGTTAGCTACCAGGGAGGATGCTGGGAAATGCAGTCCTTGACACTTACGTTTACTTTATAAAATTCCATAAAAATACCACATAAAAAGACCACAAAATGACGGTGGCTGTTTGTAAAATTATAGGCCTTTTACTTGCTTCAAGAAGGCATGTAGTAGATTCTGTGCAACAGGTTTTTCAGCAGTTTTGATCATGTTGATCTTTTAGAGGCCTTAAAAATATGATACACTAGCTTTACAGGGTTCAGTTTACCCCTGACTGCACGGAGGAGTTAAACATGAGATGTGACTGTGTGCAGACTGTGGCAGTGACAACACACCAAACACAGCTAACGGAAACAGAGCCGCTCACACACTCACCTTTGACCCCGCGTCCCAGTCTAATGAAGCTGGTGCTAGAGAGGTTGTGGAGACACGTGAACTGCCAGGCTGAGTGATGCTCGACAACAATTACAGCAAACCACCAGATGATTCGCTGAACCCTCACATGTTGCAGACCCTGAACACTCAACAAATCAACATGCTAATTCTGGCAGACACATGACAGCACTGGTGCCCGAGCACAGCACCTCCAGTCTGCTCAAGCTAAACACACAAATGAAAAGATAAACAGTCAAATAACTTCTCTTTTCTTTCATTACACAAATTATTTTTGAATGAACGGATGTCAGTGTCACTGATTTGCCGTTAAACAAGCTCTTAAAAGAAAGCACATACATATCTTGGCTGTGGGATTGTGTAGAGATGTTCCTGCGGTTAACACACAGTTCTTCATCACACTGTTTCAGATGTTAAACATTTTTCATGTCCAATTCAAAGTGCTTAAAATGTGGATAACTTATGACGTCAACTGAAAGAATAACAAAATCCAGCAAATGGTCAAATTATTTGCGCTACAAACCAGTGAGTTTATGATTATCATAATAAATTATATATATATATATATATATATATATATATATATATATATATATATATATATATATATATATATATAACAAATAACAGTTTGTTATATAATGAAGCATATATTTTTAGCATATATAGCAATATGAAGCATATATTTTTTTACAGCTAAAATAGCTGTTTTGTAGCGCAAATTATTTTACCATTTGCTGCATTTTGTTATTCTGCAGTTAATTACTTTAGTGGCTAATGAGTCGAAAGTGCCCGCACATTCACAAAACACTTACTTCTGCATTGTAACTTAAGGTGAATACAGAGAAAATCTGAGCCAAATGAGTCTCTGGGATCTTTGCCTCTCAAGCCAAATATGTCGGGTGATCAGACGTCCTGTTGTTCCCGGGACAGTCCTGTATTTTCGCTCTATTTTTAGTGTCCCGACTTATCATGAAACAATCATGTTTTTTTCCTGCATTTCTTCTTTCCTAAATTATCTTTGTTAGGTGATCATGAAGCGAGTAGCAGTCTTCTGTGAATGGCCCAATCAAAGGTAGCCAATCTCATCATAGTATATTATTTGAGAAGCAAAACATCCAATCACAATTCATTATCGATTAACTTGCAGTTAGTGAAGGCAAGATATTAGAGATCGAGTCAGACACGGAGATGTCAAAGAAGCGTGTGTACATTAAATGAGGATCTTCAAAAGGAGTTTATCAAGTTATTATGCTCAGTAAATTGAGTTTTAAAAGTCTCTTTTCTTTTTTTACCAAAAAAGTATTGTGAAAATGTTTGAACTTTACCTTACAAGGCTGAACTATGACAAAGACACAGTATATTCACTTTTTGAGTCAGCTTCGGGGTGTCACTCACAAATGCTGTTTTGTTGCTGGCTGTCATTATCAAACTCCATGAGAAAACTTTAGTGCATGTTGTGATGTGCTGAGGAAGTCCTCGCTGTCAGTCACACAGACTGCTTCACTGCTTCATTGACAAGCAGAACCGCTCACAAATGGACGAATCTCTAAATATTCACTGTTATATCTAATATAGCACTTACTGTCACTGTTGTGATTCACCAGACTCAGAGAGATCCATTAGCAGCGTAAAGTTTATTAACAGCTTAGTCAGACAGGCAGGGGTCAAAGACAGCAAACACAGCACTGGAGGCAAGGCTTAATCGAGGTTGAATTACCAGGCAGAAGATCAGGGCAGGCAGAAAGCAGGCAGAGTCCGTGAACCAGGCAGTGGTAACGTAGGCAGGCAGCAGGCAAGGGGAAATCCAAGACAAAAGGGGTCGATAAACAGTCAGGCAGTCACTGGGTAATAATGCTCGGTAGTGTTCACAAAAGCAAAACAAAACTTCGCACTGAGAGCTGTGCATGGTGCAGTTAAATAGCCCGGTAGATGGGCTGCAGCTGGGCATGGTGATCAGTGTCAATGATGAGGCTTATGGGAAATGTAGTGCGAGTATGAGAGTCAATATTCGGGTGAGGGCTCCCTCTGCTGGCCAGGGAGGGAGGTTGCGGAGTCCGGGATTGTGACAGAGCCCCCCCCCCCCCCCCCCCCTGCGAGCGACTCCTGGCGTGAGGAGCCTGACGACGTCGGGGTCTTCCACGTGGTCGTGGAGCCGGTCTGGTGGGATGGGCCTGGTGGAAGTCTGTAATCAGGCTGGGATCCAGGATGTCTGTGGCGTTTACCCACGAACGTTCTTCAGGGCCATATCCTTCCCAATGAACCAGGTACTGCAGGGAACTGCCCCGACGTCTGGAATCCACGAGCTCCTGAACTTGATAGACCTCATCGCCCTCCACTTGGATGGGCTGGGGACTCTGGTCTCGGGATCTCCCCTCCTCCCTCTCGTTGGGCCCATCAGCGGGTTTGAGCAGAGAGACATGGAAGGTAGGAGCGAGACGATAGTGATTAGGCAAGTCGAGACGGAAAGAGACTGGTGTGATCTGCTGTGTGATCTTAAATGGACCCACATACCTGGGACTGAGTTTTTTGCAGGGGAGTCGCAGGCGGAGATCTCGGGTCGACAGCCAGACCCACTGGCCCGGGTGGTATTCCGGCCCCGGCCGACGACGACGATTAGCCTGTTCCCTCTGACGGCGAACCGCTCGTTGGAGATGGGTATGGGCTTGGTTCCAGGTCTCCTCGCTGCGCTGTAGCCAATCGTTCACGGCTGGAACATTTGTGGGTTCTCCTGACCACGGGAAGAGTGGTGGTTGAAAACCCAGGACACACTGAAAGGGTGTAAGGCCGGAGGAGTGCTTCCGGATAGAATTTTGGGCGTACTCTGCCCAGAACAGGTAACGACTCCAATCCTGTTGGTGCTGATGGCAATAGGAGCGCAGGAATCGGATTACCTCCTGGTTCATGCGTTCGGCCTGCCCGTTGGATTGAGGATGATATCCAGACGTTAGACTGATGTTGACCTGAAGGGTCGTGAAGAAGGCTGACCAAACTTGAGATGTGAACTGGGGTCCTCGATCGGAGACTATGTCTTCTGGCAGGCCGTAGAATCGGAACACTTGATTGCAGAGGTGTTCGGCGGTCTGCAGCGCTGTGGGGAGTTTTGCGAGGGGAATTAGGGGACAGGCCTTGGAGAACCGGTCGATAACGGTGAGGATGGTGGTGTGACCCTCGGAAACAAGGAGATCGGTAATGAAGTCGATGGCAATGTGCGACCATGGGCGCTGTGGAATGGGAAGCGGTTGTAACAGACCGGCAGGTAGTTGACGTGACGACTTCTGGGTATTACAGATCCTGCAACGTTGGACGTGGGTTGTGGTATCGGAGGCTAAGGAGGGCCACCAATAACGGTTTCGGAGTAGCTGGATGGTGGCCGTGATTCCTGGATGCCCCGAGCTAGGTAGGGCATGAACGAGTTCCAGGACCTGATTCCGGAGGGACTCGGGGACAAAGACTCGGTTGGGCGGACAGCCGGATGGGAGATCAGCACGGGAGTTGATCTGTTCAATCTCAGTCTCAATGTCCCACTGGATGGGAGCGACAATGAGGTTGGGAGCCAGTACTGTCTTGGGGTCTTGTGGTGTGAATTCTAGGTCGTCTTGACGTGACAAGGCATCTGCCTTGGTATTCTTGGAGCCTGGACGATAAGTGACAGTGAAGTGGAAACGGGTGAAGAAGAGCGACCAACGAGCTTGCCTGGGATTTAGCCTCTTAGCGGTACGTAGATACTCCAGGTTCTTATGGTCGGTGAAAACGATGAACGGATGGACAGCACCCTCGAGCCAATGCCGCCACTCTTCGAAGGCTGCCTTCATGGCCAGGAGTTCCCGATCACCCACATCATAATTTCTTTCGGTGGCATTCAACTTACGGGAGTAGTATGCACAGGGGTGCAACTTGGGTGGCGAACCTTGGCGTTGTGAAAGGATGGCCCCTAGAGCGGTGTTTGAGGCGTCCACCTCGACTATGAACGGTAGACCGGGGTCAGGATGGTGCAGGATGGGTGCTGTGGTAAAGCGTTGTTTGAGCTGGTTAAATGCCTGGGTGGCAGGCTCATTCCACGGAAGACGATGTGTTCCTTTCTTCACCAGAGAGGTGAGTGGATTTGCCACGGCACTGAAGTTCCTTATGAACCGTCGGTAAAAGTTGGCAAACCCTAGAAAGCGTTGCAGCTCTTTCAGGGTTGCGGGTCGTGGCCAATCGCGGACTGCCCTGACCTTGCCCTCGTCCATAGCAACTCCGTCCGGGCTGATGACATACCCCAAGAACGAAACGGAGGTCTGGTGGAACTCACACTTCTCCAGTTTGGCGTACAGATGGTGGTGAATGAGTCTCTGAAGGACGGCCCGAATGTGCTGCACATGGTTTGTGAAGGTGTCAGAGTAAATCAGGATGTCGTCGATGTACACTATTACTGTACGGTGGAGCATGTCTCTGAAGACGTTGTTGATGAATGACTGGAAGACGGACGGACTGTTCGCCAGGCCAAACGGCATGACCAAGTACTCGTAGTGCCCTGTGTTGGTTGAGAAGGCCGTCTTCCACTCGTCCCCCTCCCTGATGCGGATGAGATTGTACGCACAACGTAGATCGAGCTTGGTGTAGTACTTGGCCGTACGGAGTAATTCCAAGGCGGCTGGTACCAGCGGGAGCGGATAGCGGAACTTTACAGTGATGTCATTCAGGGCACGGTAGTCAATGCAGGGTCGGAGGCCTCCGTCCTTCTTCTGGACAAAGAAGAAACCGGTGGATGCAGGAGACGTGGAAGGTCGAATGAAGCCCTTTGCAAGCTCCTCCTCAATGTATCTCCTCATAGCTTCGGACTCTGGTTGGGAGAGAGGAAAGATACGACCCTTGGGACGTACGGATCCGGGTAGCAGATCGATGGCGCAGTCACTGTCACGATGAGGTGGGAGCTGTGAGGCTCCTGCTTTACTAAAGGCCTCTGCCAGATCATGGTATTCGGAAGGGAGGTCGTTCAGGTTAGCCCTCTCCACGGGCATAGAGATGACTTGGATGGAAGAAGGAGCAACAGGAGCGAGGCACTTAGAGTGACAGTGTGCGCCCCAACGGACAATCTGGTTGGTTCTCCAATGGATCTGAGGATTGTGTTTACGGAGCCATGGCAGGCCTAGGATCACAGGGGTGCGTGGACCGTGGAAGACATAGAACTGAATAACCTCGAAGTGGAGCGCCCCTGTCTGCAGCTGGAGCTCCTGGGTGAGATGGGAAATGTGACCGGAGCCAAAATGGCCTTCCGTCGATGGCTTCGACTGCAAGAGAAGAAGGGCAACGGATTAGTGGAACGTTGTGTTGTCGGGCAAAATCTGCAGAAATAAAGTTCCCGGCGGCACCAGAGTCTACCAGAGCTCTGGTGGGAACCCGCTTGCCGTTCGTCGTGATCACAATGGGCACCAACACAGACGAGGTGGGGTGTAGTGCTTCGTGGTCTGGACTCACCGGTCGAGAAGCGGTGGAACGAGGTCTGGATGGACAGGAGATGCGGAGGTGACCAGCCTCGCCACAGTATAGACACAGGTGAAGCCGGACTCTTCGGTCTCTCTCCTCCGTGGGCAGATGGTAGGCGTTGATCTGCATAGGTTCGGGTTCATCAGCGCGAACAAGGGTCGTGGCCCGAGTGGCTTGAACAGTGCGATGGGCAGGGATGGCGCGGTGACTCGCTCTGCGAGATCGCATGAGATTGTCAATCTGGATCGTGAGATTTATGAACTGTTCGAGGTTCCTGCCATCATCACGACAGGCTAATTCAGACTGCAGATCATGGTTCAGGCCTCTTCTGAAGATTACCTTGAGCGTATCGTCATTCCAGGAAGTTTGTGCGGACAGGGTGCGATGCGTGAGAGCATATTCGGCAGCGGTTAATCTTCCCTGCGTGAGCTGCAGTAAGCGATCGCCCGCGCTCTTTCCCTCCCTGGAGTGCTCGAAGACCTCCCTGAGGCGTTGAAGAAACACTGGAAAGGACGGAAATGCTGAACCATCGACTCTCCATACGGCCGTCATCCATTCCAACGCCCTCCCCGTCAGTAACGAACACATGAAGGCAATCTTCCCTGCATCGTTTGAATACAGCGCTGGTTGTTGCTCGATGTACAGTGAGCATTGGAGAATAAAGCCCTTACATTTGTCGGGATCCCCATCAAACTTTTCTGGGAGCGCTAGACGAGGAGTCGCGGTGGGCGGGGCCAGTGCGGGGCTGACAGCAGCGGCAACGGCTTGTGGGGGTGGTGGCACTGGTGACGAGGCTTGGAGACCTCGAACAGCTTTGACCAGCTCATCCATCAGTGAGGTGAGATGACTTAGCTGATGATGGTGGGCAGCGATTTGGTCAGCTTGGGCTGAATAGGCGGCAGACAAGGTTGACATAGCTGCTGGATCTGGTTGTGGCGAAGTTTTCTGTTGTGATTCACCAGACTCAGAGAGATCCATTAGCAGCGTAAAGTTTATTAACAGCTTAGTCAGACAGGCAGGGGTCAAAGACAGCAAACACAGCACTGGAGGCAAGGCTTAATCGAGGTCGAATTACCAGGCAGAAGATCAGGGCAGGCAGAAAGCAGGCAGAGTCCGTGAACCAGGCAGTGATAACGTAGGCAGGCAGCAGGCAAGGGGAAATCCAAGACAAAAGGGGTCGATAAACAGTCAGGCAGTCACTGGGTAATAATGCTCGGTAGTGTTCACAAAAGCAAAACAAAACTTCACGCTGAGAGCTGTGCATGGTGCAGTTAAATAGCCCGGTAGATGGGCTGCAGCTGGGCATGGTGATCAGAGTCAATGATGAGGCTTATGGGAAATGTAGTGCGAGTATGAGAGTCAATATTCGGGTGAGGGCTCCCTCTGCTGGCCAGGGAGGGAGGTTGCGGAGTCCGGGATTGTGACAGTCACGTTTAATCTGTTTAGTTTGATTCATTGTATTTAGTTTCTTTGCTTGTGTTTTATTTCATTTGTTGCTATGGTTGGTTAGTGTGCTCATTGATTACCCTCACCTGTTCCTTGTTTCATTCTTTCGCCTGTGTATTTATAGCCCTTAGTTTGAGTTGTTTGTTGTCTGTTCTCGTTGATTTTTATGGTTAAGTTACCTGGGCTCATGTACTCCTGCGCTCCTACGCTTTTTGGATTTAGTTTGTTTTGTTTTCCTTGAATAAACGTACAGTTGGAAGAGTACGTCCTTAACTCTCCTTTCCTTGCGTTTAACCACATCATGACAGAAGAACGGATCTACCACAAATGGATCTTCCAGCGGTACGTTTCCTCCTCCTGATCCACGGGAATCGTTCCCTCAGGCATTATACCTGCGCTAATGTAATAACTGATGATCTTTACAACAGAATGAATCAACACTGAACTGACTTCAGCTGAACAATGACACTATTTTCATTTAGATCTGCTGTACAGCCGAAATTAACTGCAGGTTACATGCAGGTGCAATGTTACTTATAGTCAACTGAATGTGTCAAAATAAAGTGAAACTAAAAGTCCTTCTGTACTGGAAACATTATGTTTTTAAATAATTTCACATGATGTGGTGATGCATAATGAATAATTACTGAATGAGTCAATATTTTGGTAAATAACACATTTAATACAAAACATCCTGCCGTATACAAGTCACAGACAAGTACATTTTATTTCTTTGTACATTATATAACAACAACTGAAGACTTGTAGTAGAACTAAATGTACCCTGGACTCGCGTAATTTCTGATTCTTTTGAAGAAGGCCTTTCCTGAAGAGCTAGAGGATTAAGAGGATTCCTTGACTTTCCGATGAGAGTTGCACTCCAGCCAGATGTAATGAAAACTGAATAGTTCACAGAATATACATTTACACAATTACAGTCTGACTACTTGCAGTTATTGCATACGGCACAATAAACTTACCATGAACTTCCAAACTTACTTTGGTAAAGCCAAAACATTAAAACAGTCTGCTAATGCCGGCTGTCTTATGGAGACAACGTTTATTGGTTTTATTGGGAAACTTAGAGGTTACTTTATTTCCTTGAAAGTTAAAACATAAATGGAATAACTAGCTGACACATAATCAATGACGCGAATCAATATCATCCCATATGTGCCTCATCAGATCATGTCCTAATGAGAGCTGTGGAGCATTGATTAACATATGGCGTCTCTCTGAATCAAATCTCTTCTCTGAGGTCAAACATTGAGCCTGGAGATGTTGTGTGTTTTTGGAAAGTCGTTGTGTCTTCAGTCAGCAGGAGTCTACACCTCCAGCACAGTAAAGCTCACCAATATTCAACCCATCTGTCCAATATATAAAACATTCAATTAGTGCCAAACACTGTCACTTCATCAAGATTTATGTGATTCTCAAATGAAATATTCTCAACATGAAGTCACACAGTGAGGACTGGGAGTGAAAAGCCCGTCCTTCATCAAAGTCGAGCCTATTTTTTTCTCATTAAAACTTAACAATGGTGACATTGATATGTATTGCGCACTTTTGAAGTGAAGTAATTACAAACTGTGCCTAAAAACACAACCCCGGATTGAGCCGCTTGTCATGTTTGAATCAGAACTCCAGCCAGGGCTGAAAGAATGATAGATGCTTTTACTTCTGTATTCATGCAGTCTGTTTATTCCTCGCTTCGTTGGAATATTGTTCGAATATAACTCAGGCTAATCAGAGAAGCCGTCAGCATGGGGATTTATAAAGAGTCCCTGTAAAACTCTACTAAAGAGAGACTCGGCCTCATAATCCACTGAAGACAGAACATGCCGGGTTCCAAAGTTAAATATCATATCAGAACTATATTCAAATTTGCCTGATCTGATCTTACCCGCACAAACCAATGAAAAGGCCAACACACAGCAGGATGAGGTTTACCAAGAGTCCTGGTGACAGCTGTGATTGTCCCAGTATTTGTCAAACGGGTCCTGACATTTCTTCTAGCGAAGTGTTACTTTAAGAGGTCGATAGGATGACAGTAGACTCACTGCCACCCATCTCAGACTGACAGTAGGGGGTGGGGGTAAGATGTGTCACCCCTCTAACAAACTGTATCATGCTATTGTGACCATAAAGGGCTCATCGGTTTGGCTACTATTTAATTTGAGCATGTGTGATTATGTAAAATAGACATAAAACTTAGTTGTGAAGAGGCTGGTTGTTACAAGGTCTCAGTAACTACACCTACTGTAAACTATTTTTTCATGATTTGTTTGTGGAATATTACAGCAGATGCAGTTCTCGGGTTTTACGTTTCGTGAACTGAACTACATCAGCATTAGCCGCGAAGACACGAACGGGGAGGAAAGAGACAAATGTCTCTCGCTTTTTCTTTTTCTCCCTGTTCTTACTGGACTATTATCTCAAAACCATAATGATGAGCCTTAATAAACACATCAACTCTGAGCTGACACCAAAGGTCAAAGAAATGAGAAGTTCATCACGTCTTGCTGTAATTAATGTGTGTGCAGAGACCCTATCAAAATGAAAAATTAAGTCCTTTAACTTTCTGCTAGGGTGTTCAGTGACAAGTTAAGATTTCTCTGAACAAATCGATTGTGCTCATGAAGCGGTAGCACATTAGTGAACAGAACTGTTCCTAATATTTCTACAACACATTCACTATGATGCTGTGAACTCATGATCGTCACACACAAGTCTGATAAGGGTTGCTCGAGGTAGGACTGGTTGGTAATGCTTTTAAAGCAGGGAAGGGTCCATTTGGAAAATATTTTTAGGCTTTTTACAATGATGCCTCAATGTTTCGGCCCTTTAAGATCCATGATCCCAGAAGCCTAACAATGCTGAGATTAAGGAATATCTCAATTTACCGATCAAAGACAAAAGACACTCTTAAAAATAAAGGTTGCAAAGGGCGATTTGTCAATTACATTTGATTTAATTTGATTTATTTGACAAAGAAAGTATTGAAATACACTCATTTGTCAAGGAAAACACAATAAAGTTAAAAACTTGTTTCCATTGCGGTATGTAAAGCACAGACTTCACTCATAGTGACAGGTTACTTGAGCATTGCATACTATTATAAATACAAAGCTACAATAAGTTTTCACATTTACAAAGTTCACAATCACAATTAAACATCCACACAATACACTAATACAAATTATTCACTAAAACAACCTATCCAATAACCAACTTTTAACATTCACACTAAAACCAACCATATTAGAAATACTCTTGATATTCAGAGGCTACGAATATCCTGAGTACCAAAAGACCTACGACCGTACATAGTTTTCAAACGATGTAATATCCATGAGACTTTGCCTGTATTATTTGAGGTCTCTCACTTACCCTAGCGAAATATGTGATAAAATATGTTGGAGTAGTTTTATTGATTATCTTGTGTACCATTTTTAGTTTAAAATGTGCTACTCTGCTTTCTATAGGTAACCAATCCAGATGTCTTAGGCCATGTTTACACGGAAACGATCTGAAGAGAAAACGCAAAAGTGGCGTTTCGTTTTCACTTTTTATTCTGCGTTTAGACAAGCGTTATGGGGGGGAAATCTGCGTGCATATGGAGACGCAAAAGTGTTAGAAATGCGATGTAGTATGCACTCCAGGCGGCTAGGTGGCAATGTGAAGCACTGCCACACAACAACAACAAGTCCGTGCGCCTGCGTACAACCTTCCTTCTACTTCTCTCCCTAGTAGATTTGCGTTTTTACCAAGGGGGTAATCCATCGACCGGAAGTTGAAGTCGGCCGGGTGCCGCCATCTTGTAGCAGAACTTCACTTGCGTTAGCATTTCCATTGACTCCCATTCATTTTGGCGTCACTTTGACAGCGAATAACTTTACATCTGAGGCGTTTAAAGACTCCATTTGTCCATTATTTATTTCTAAAGAAACACGACAATGTATAAAGGGCTCCATTACCTTCTATGTTACATTATGGCCCCGTAGAAACAGTTTTGGTAAAAATAGGCTAACGATTGCGTCATAACCACTCGACTCTCTGTCGCGCTGTACAGAAATTACCGTACAGACAGGAGGAGAAGCTCGCAGGCAATCGGGGGGACGTCCCGTCAAGGGAGAAGCCCATAGATAATGAGTCCATAAAAGCAACGGAATACTTACTCCTGCTCACTCACGCCAAAGAACTCTTTGCTCAAGTTCCCCGTCTCTGCAAGATTAACGTTGGCAATTTTCACGCACAGCTACTAGAAGATTAACGTCTGTCAGACAGGTTGCTCACGTCATCAAGCTTAGTTTGAGTCGGTCTGAGTCTGCGCGTCAGGAACGGAAGTGCTAAAAAATCGCTAAAAGTGGGCTTCAACTGTCTCAACTGAGTTCCAATGAGATCGCTCTGTCCATTTCTTTTACTGTCTATGGTTTTTACCCGTTTAGACGGAAACGCGACGGTGGAGCGTTTTTAAGATTTCCACTTTGGAGGGTGGTTTCACTTTTTTGCGTTTTTAAGCCCCAAAAACGCCGTCGCCGTGTAAACGAAAGGCACATCCGATAAAATATTATTACATTTTCACCCGGAATCGTTTTCGTGTAAACAGGGCCTTAAATGGGATACATTAACATGTGCCAAACGATTAAAACCTAAATCAATCTATTTTGCGATTTCTGTGACTTATCCAACCATACACGAGACAGATCAGACATCCAAGAAATCCATGCAGACTCAGAATTACATTGCACTAAAGTAGTTTTACATTTTGTTTATCCATAAAACCAACATATCTAGCAAGAAATGTTGTTTTAGCATGAACCTTACCTAAGGTTTTCATAGCCATACTTGCACCACTATAATCATTGTCAATGACACAGCCAAGATAATTAACACTATTTCTGTTTGAGATTATTATGTTAAGAACCTTGTCAGTTTACTTTTAGACATAATATGGATTCCATTTTAAATAAATGCAATAAGAGTTTATTTTCAGAGTCAGACTCTTGCTTTACATAACTTCTCACTTAACATCCCTTGAATCTTACCAGATCTGAAACCAGTAAAGCAAACTGCATATTTCTGCTGCCGAAGATTCTCGTTGCTGTGGGTTCTGCTGATGGTTATTGCTGCTGGCGTTGATTATTTTACTGTTGTTATTGCTGATACATGAATAGCAAACATGAATTACCCGTAGCAGATCTATACAAGTGGAGCAGGGGAAGGTTTCTGAAAAAGTGCTGCAGGACCAAGTATTTGAAAGTTGAGCAGCGAGCTCATTGGCTACTGATACAGCAGGAACCAATCAGCAGTGCCCTATAGAGCATGATGTGATTGCACGCTGATTGAGTTAAGGACCGATCAGCCTGTGCCATGAAGAGTTTCATGAAGAACTTTGTATTTGTCAATGCACAAATATATATGGTAAACAACAGAAGCTCAACTGCGTTAGCTTGACACTCGAGAACAAACGAGATTCTTGTGCATCAATGCAATAATAATGTATTCATGCTGCAGTGCCAGTGCTGTACTATTGACTGTCCATCAGTTCATCATGGAAACATCTACTTCTCCCTACAGCCCAACTCTAATGCTTCATAGATTCAGTCCTGTTACTCATTGATAAAATACATTCAGTCAGCTTTGCAGATTATTCCATGTTTACCTAAACATGCCACTGTATCTAGTCACATTCTTTACTGGAATGATCTTAATTCACACCTAAAACGTGAAAGTTTAGCAATGATAAGCTCATGGCTTCTACTTTCGTGGAGTTCGCGTCATGTTTCCGAGTGCAGACAGTGTCGAGAGAGCTCCACCAGAGCCCTGCGGTTGAGCCCTCAGGATCCGATGCTACTGTAATGTTCTGTACGAGGCGACGTAGGCAGAACGCACACACTGAAAAGCTTCTTCCAGTCACTGTACTTCACTCTGAGTACCGCATGACTCACAAGAGGAGACACACACACAAAAGAGAGCTGTTAATCCGGTTTCTCTCTCTGCCTTCTGTGCTCTTCGGTTCTTTCAGCGCCTGTGATTCAGTTGGTCGGATTCGAGGTCACTTGTTTCAGCTTCTGATGGGTCGCTAAATGACCTTCGCTTTTAATAGCATTGACTCACTTGTATGGTTTTCTTGTCAGTGCCATACTCTTGTATCTGACATACTTGCGCTTGGCTTCAGTTTAATCAATAGAGATGGTAATGTCATGACATCGTATCACTTCATGTATGTTTCTTTATGATCCCCATCTAAGAAGTACAGGTTCATCAGATCTTTCTGCACTTGAGCTGTCAGAACACAGAAGTTTCTCAGGTACATTTGTGCATGTATCACAATTTGCATGATCTATGAGTCATTCACTAGTTCGCCTGCCCGTTCAGGTTAAAAGTAAACTTGCTGTCTTTGGAGGAGGCTTGAACCCGAGGCTCGGCTTGAGCTCAGAGTTAAAACCCCCTATTATGGAATTGGGCATAAGAGGATAGAGATAATTTACTGGGAGATGGAGAAGGAGAAGGGGAGGAGGAGGGCTGCCGGAAGAGTGTGTCTATGGGATGTCGTGGTGTCTGCTGCTTGTATAGTACGCTCGTAATGATGATTGACAGGACTGAATGTTTAGGCTCCTACCGAACCTACGTTTTGAACTGCATTTAACAGGCATGTGACCTCAGTGTTTTCTGCATACAGTATAGTTTTCACATGAGAAGACACCTACATCGAGCAGGATGTCATGTTTTAGCGCTTTCTAAGAGCGAACAGATTTTGTAAGAATGTCGGCAACATCGCAGCTGGAAGTTTAAACCAGCTTGGAAAGCATGCTGAAGGCCTGAAGGTGATGTGGACCTTACGTCATTGAAAGTTGCATGTTTTTATTTTGAGTTGTTTCTAGGGTACTTCAGTTGTTCTGGGTGGTTGATATACAGCTATTAGATAGTTTCTAAGGTGTTCTGAGTGGTTGCTAGGGCTTTTTGATTACCCACTAATGGAAAACTGTCAGTCCGATCCATTAGATAAGATAGAACACACTAAAGGCTTGCTCACACCAATGATGAGGACTATAACAATAACTGGAGAGTTTTAAACTCAGCATGAAACAGAACTTGCACCAGTCTTTTCTTCCTATTGTGCCGTATATATCTGAGTGAAACGCTTCTGGAACAAGAGCAAATGTGGGCGGGGCTTGATTTTGTCCGTGGGTAATTGATTGGATGGTTGTGATTTGCTATTGGTGGATCTCGTGTGATTGACAGGTTATAGCCCCGCCCTCGTCATCAGAGAAGAGAAGAGATGCTGCGAGAGGAACTTGTTCTGATTCAAGATTATTAAAACAATAATGATGTGCACTGATAAATCATTTAGAATAAACTCAGCAACATTCCATACAAAAACAAGAATCAATTTAGATTTCATGGTGACTTTAATAATCATTCTAATTCTATGAGAATAGGGAATTCTACACGACAGCTTTGACAATACCAGCACAGACCAACGATAAACATTTTACTGAACGTTTTTCTTTACAACTGACGAACAATAAAAAAATTGACAGCCATTAATTAAACATTAATTATACCATTTATTAATACATTATTAAAATCAAAAGTTGTATCTGTTAATATTACTTAATGTACATGAGCGAACATGAACTAACAAAGATGAATAAATTCTGTAACAAATGCCCATTGTTAGTTCATATTAGTTAATGCATTAACATTAACTAAAGAAACCTTACTGTAAAGTCTTCTATCATTATAGTTATCGTTCTAGGTGTGAACAGGCCTTAACTGCAGTGCAGGCTTAGAAACATGTTATCATACATTAATGTGGATGCTAATATAGTTCTCGTTCTTGGTGTGAACGGGCCTCAACATAACAGACTGTAAAACTCTAGCAGGAGATCCAGTCAGAAAGAGTGGATGGATTTTGAAAAAACTCTAAGCCACGCTTATACAATAACCGTATGCTGGCTTTGTCGAGACAGCCTAATGATTTAGATTCAGAAGGTATCTCGCATGATCTTACTGTCCACTTGCTGTCCAGAATGCATTGAGTTAGCCCACATCTCAGCATGTAACCTAGCAACATGAGCAGAAAAACGAAGCCTGCCTCAGCGGTTGGCGTGCCACAGATACAGTAAATACTGCGTGTGTGTGTGGGGGATTAGTGAGCTTGAGGAGGAACAGGTCTTCTGAAACGCTCGTGCATGCCAGCACACCCTGCCAGATCAATCGCCCTGATGCAGATCATTACAACACTAACTACCATCGCTGGAACAAGCTCCCGTCTCGCAAGACATTTGCTGTTGTTTAAGTGATATAATCTCTATTAGGGGAATTTTGACACTTTTTTGCTTTTACAAGCAGAGCAAATCATGGATGGCAGTAGGGCCAATGCGGATAGAGCAGGGCGCCTGAGCGCTGTCATTTGTATATACTTCTATGACTAAAGTTAGCATAAAGTCTTAATCTAGTATCCACCGGCATCATACCAATAATCAGAATCAGTGTCTCACTTTACCCCACTATGTTACACCTGTAAGGACATGAGGATACATCAAGATGCACTGTATTTTATGTAAATGGGAGAAAATATCTGTGTATTGGTGCATACGATATTAACATCTTATCTTTACCTCTTTAGGCTCAGAATACGAGCATTTAGAGATGGTGCATGTCATGCTGTGGATCAGTAAATAGAGCGTTACCGTTCCATTGGCCAATGGACAAATATCCAAAGAAAGTTTGTAAACAGTAACAATTTGTAATCATCTGAAGGATTATTTAATTTAAATATATCCTAATTAAAATGCAGTTCAGTCTCATTTTCTACTTTTTTTTACACACAATTAAACACGTGAAATCTATTAGCCAATTATTGCAAGCAATACTGAATAAGGAATTAAGATATTAAATAAAGAATATGTTCAGCGTAGTAGTGTAGTTGTTGAAAGGCTGGTCAGGACAGATATTAAAAATGTAAAGTCTAGATATACACTCACCTAAAGGATTATTAGGAACACCCAGTGGTGTAAAGTAACGAATTACAAATACTCTCGTTACTGTAATTGAGTAGTTTTTTTTAGGAATTGTACTTTTTTAAGTAGTTTAAAAACAGTGTACTTTTACTTTTACTTGAGTACATTTTAAGTGCTGTATCGGTACTTTTACTGCGCTATTTTCCCTGAACCTGCCGTCGCTACATTTATATTAATATTTATTTTTATAATAAGTCATCATGTGACTCCATGCGTGATTCCCGTCAAATCAAATCGCGCGCGGAAAACTTTGCATCAAACCAGCATCAACAGACTTCGAGACACCTGGCGCCAATTTATTTTGTTCACGAAGTGACTTTCGGAGTGGATCTTGAGCCTGGAGGAAGTTCATGCATTTGTGTCTTCATATAGGCAAAAAAACAGCGCAAGCGTCACACCTCACACGTGCTTCAGTGTGTGTGTCCCTTACGAAAATTAACCATGGTTTTTATGTAGTAACCATGGTTTTTCTGTAGTAACCATGGTTTAACTATGGTTTTTGTAGTAAAACCATAGTAACTACAAAATGAACCATAGTTTAACTATGGTTTTTGTAGTAAAACCATAGTAACCATAAAATTAACCATGGTTTTTGTAGTAAAACCATAGTTTAACTATGGTTTTTGTAGTAAAACCATAGTAACTACAAAATGAACCATAGTTTAACTATGGTTTTTGTAGTAAAACCATAGTAACCATAAAATGAACCATGGTTGTTGTAGTAAAACCATAGTAACTACAAAATGAACCATAGTTTAACTATGGTTTTTGCAGTAAAACCATAGTAACCATAAAATGAACCATGGTTTTTGTAGTAAAACCATAGTAACCATAAAATGAAGTATATATTGACACTGGACCTCAATTTGTCTACTAATGAGTTTATCTGGTCATCTATTAATATTTTTCATACACCCACTATTTATCATTAAATATAATTTTTTAGCCTACTGAATTCTCAGCACTTGACATGTTTGTCCCCTTATAAGTGTGACAACACTTATAACACAGAATAAAAAAAGAAAAAAAAACTGCAACAGAAAAATGGATCTATCCGGAGGTTGCTCGTATAAGGAATGGGAGAAAAAATAGTATATATAATAAAAATAAAAGCAAAAGCAAAGTGATGGTATAAAAAATATAGAAGTGAATTGGTCATAGAACTACACAATGAGTTTTAAAATCATGATTTAAAATGTTATAATTCTAGATGTTTATTTAAATGCTGCGTGTCTTTGAAGTGTTCTTAATGCGCGTGCGCGTAAACATTCGAGTCGCATTCAAAGACAGGAGCGTGCGCGCGATCACAGATGGAAACGAGGAAACGTCATCAACTGACACAGCAAAACTAACGTCTCTCGTTGTTGTTTTCGCTGCTTTCAGGTAAGTTTAGTTGACAAAATCACACTAATAATAGATATAAACGTTCCTGACACCCTTCTTACGTGTAATTAATAAGCTCTGTTGAACATTTACTTTACAGAAATGGTTTTGTGTCTTCGAAAAAGTCCGTTAGCATCTCAACTGTTTTCAGAGGTAAGTTAACGTTACCCTGGAGCTCTTGTTTTACATAAGTTTGGGGTTTTAACCAAATCTTTGTGTTGATAACAGTTTTTGATAGTTTTGTTTTGCTGGTAATTTGTCAATGGGTGATTGGAAGTAAGCTATTTAGCCTAAAATAATTCACTGTAACGGTTACTGTTAATCAGTGACGTCACTTACAAATACTGATCATTTAAAAAAAGGGGGATTTCAGGAGGGACAGAAAAAAACCTCTGCAACAAAGGGGAAATTATTGTTTAATCATGATAATAATTCCAGATGATTTATTTCACAATATATATTACCTTAAGATGTGTATATATATATTTATTTTTATTATTTCTCTTTTCTGCATTTCATCTCTGCTCTAGCTTGCTTCATTGTAATAAACCCTATGTTCTATTGTAAATCCTATGTAACATTGTTGGCTCTGTGACACATTGCATGTTATGTTCTAGAAGATCATCATCATGCTGATGGCCTGCTGCACCCCCTGTCCAAGAAAATCTTCACAGCTATGAACTCGACTAGTAAGCAAAACTTTAAACATACAGTGCACTACTGTTCAAAAGTTGGGGGTCTGTATGATTTATGCTTTTGAATGAAGTCTCACACTTTACTTTTTTTTTCTCAGTGAGACTGTCCTTGAGAAGCCTGTAGGCTAAATAATCAGCTAAATAATCGGCGGCAAATGTTATAATGGTCATAGTTATAATAATTAATTTAACCATTATGACAACAGGATATCATGGTCATTGGTATATTTTATTTTATTTCTCTAGGTGTGTTTTTAATTATTTTGGCCAATGAGACAGACAACATACTGTCCAACTCAAAGGTATTTATTTATTTGTATGTATTTTTTACTGATAAATACTGAAATTCTTTAATTCAGGGGATCTTAAATTCAGGGGATCTTAAAGTTATGGCTATGCTCTTGTCACCAGATGAGATATAGTCGTTTCGCCCTGTGATTCTTCAGGACAAGATCTTGATGCCATCCACACTCAGTACATGACGAAGGTGAGTTTCGCAATAGCTGCCACTATCACAAACCAAGAGACAGAACACAACAGGCCTTCATCCATATGAACTCACCCATATGTAGGGATGGGTACCGAAACCCGGTGTTAAACATTAAACGGGCCCTGGGGTTCTGTTGTCAAGTCGCGTTCACGAGTCCGCAGTGACGCTGCTGACGTAAGACGCTGCTGACGTGTATCTGGTGTGTCCGTGTATTCGGGTTCAAATAAATATGGCTGGGCAAAAAAATGCGAGTCTTCCTCTGTGTGGAAATCCTTAGACATGTTTGCGAAGATTGTTTTGTTTACAGTGTGCGTTTCCCTCAGACTGTAAACGAAGCTCGGGCGCACCAGACACACGTCAGCAGCGTCTTACGTCAGCGGCGTCACTGAACGCGGATCCACGACAGAACCGGAAGACAATACAATGCTGAATAAAGTCGTAGTTTTTGTTATTTTTGGACCAAAATGTATTTTCGATGCTTCAACACACTCTAACTAACCCACTGATGTCACATGGACTACTTTGATGATGTATTTATTTCCTTTCTGGACAAGGACAGTATACCGTACACACATTTTCAATGGAGAGACAGAAAGCTCTCGGACTAAATCAAAAATATCTTAAACTGTGTTCTGAAGATTACGAGCCAATGAACCACTTTTAGTGCTGTTTAGCACCAATTTTTTTTAGTATGTATAAGTAAAGGAGAATACACTCAGCTGATCATATAATGTACATTATTTCTGCTTGGCTTTTGGCGCCCTAATACTGTATGAGTTATTTATGAAAACACTGGCTGAATGGACATTATTACACTTGGACATTATTACATGGCTACTAGATAGTGCAACTGACCAATAGCAGTTGAGTATTCCAGCTTGTGTGTTAATGTGGTGTGTATTCTTCTCATTTTAGCTCCTGCGTCCATTTGGGCTGAAGGTCGAGACAGAACCAAACCAAAGCTGGACTGTAACCTACTGGCCGACAGACTTCATACTGACACCTACTGGCATGGATGCTGCATCACATGTTTTTGATCAAAAACTTTTTCACCTAGAATTTAAAGTGTTGAGTATTCATCTGGCCTTCATCGGCCTCCATGAAGGAGACCCCATGTCTTCATCTCTTGTGAGTGGATATCATTTAAAACATTCTTAAAAGAACTGCTAATTTCTTCTGAATTTATTTTGTAGTATATGTAAGAATTTTCCATTAAAAGAAAATAAACTTTTAGTAATGTTTTTAAGTAATGAAGTAATTAATTGTTAAGTAATGTTGTTGTAATCCTGTTAATGTATGTACAGTATAAATTGCAAACATGCTTGTGTTGGGCATGTGTTTACAGGTTATAGACATTTTAGAGGAGGTAGATCCTGTGTATTTAAAGTTGCCCTAAGTCATGTTTATTTGTACAATATGTCATTTTTGTATATAAACCATTATTACACTGGAACAAATGACTATTTTTTTATTTTTTACTATTTTTCTATTTTTTTCAAATGCAAGTTTATATTTTCTTTCAGATTATGTAATTTCTGTAATAAAGTCTGTATCATGGTAACTTCTTTCTGTTGTTATTTTGTATATGTTTGTTGTAACTAAGTGGCTTAAATGTAATTCAAGATAATTTAGTAAAACAATGGCTACACCGTGGCAATACAACCAATTTATTGTACATGATCCATGGTTTTTAAAACCATGGTTTGCTCCAAAAACCATGGTTACTACAGTCATGGTTACTATGGTTTTACTGTAGTATTACTACAATATATAACTGTAGTAAAACCATGGTATCAAAACCATAGTTTTTAAAAATACCAGTTACTACAGTCATGGTTACTATGGTTTTACTGTAGTATTACTACAATATTACTGTAGTAAAACCATGGTATCAAAACCATGGTTTTTAAAAACCATGGTTTGCACCAAAATACCACGGTTACCACAGTCATAGTTAACTACAGTTTTACTGTAGTAAAACCATGGTTAATTTTTGTAAGGGGTGTGTGTGTGTGTGTGTGTGTGTGTGTGTGTGTGTGTGTGTGTGGTAAATGAAACTGCGCGTCGGCTGCACCATTCATTCACATAGAATATGCAGGATTCGTATTTAAATTGTCTTTGTGGTTTAATATTCACACACACGCACACTATATCGTGATTTGATTTCAAGTGTACTGAACTGCTTTCTATTTATTCCTCAAAAAATTTACAAATTCCGTGAAAGACCGAGTTATAAATTCCTTTTTTATGACTGGATTTTGTCAGCATTTTAGGGGGGGCGGGGGTCGTCCAAAACAATGGTAGGGGAAACGCTGTATTTTTAGTGCTAGCAGTCAAAAATAAAACTGTTGGAGAAATATTGAAATACTGTTTCTTTTTTTCTATGAATCTGTGATAAAAGAGTAAGCTACATTTTCAATTTGCAGGGTATAAGGTGGACTAACATTCATAGCATAATACTCACTACTCACTACTCTTGAGTACTTTTAAAAGGGCTACTTTTTACTCCTACTTTGAGTAGTTTTTAGGACCGGTACTTTTACTCTACTCTCACTAAATTTTTTTACAAGTAACAGTACTTTTACTTGAGTATGCTTTTTCAGTACTCTTTCCACCACTGGGAACACCACACTAATACTGTGTTTGACCCCCTTTCGCCTTCAGAACTGCCTTAATTCTACGTGGCATTGATTCAACAAGGTGCTGAAAGCATTCTTTAGAAATGTTGGCCCATATTGATAGGATAGCATCTTGCAGTTGATGGAGATTTGTGGGATGCACATCCAGGGCACGAAGCTCCCGTTCCACCACATCCCAAAGATGCTCTATTGGGTTGAGATCTGGTGACTGTGGGGGCCATTTTAGTACAGTGAACTCATTGTCATGTTCAAGAAACCAATTTGAAATGATTCGAGCTTTGGGACATGGTGCATTATCCTGCTGGAAGTAGCCATCAGAGGATGGGTACATGGTGGCCATAAAGGGATGGACATGGTCAGAAACAATGCTCAGGTAGGCCGTGGCATTTAAACGATGCCCAATTGGCACTAAGGGGCCTAAAGTGTGCCAAGAAAACATCCCCCACACCATTACACCACCACCACCACCAGCCTGCACAGTGGTAACAAGGCATGATGGATCCATGTTCTCATTCTGTTTACGCCAAATTCTGACTCTACCATCTGAATGTCTCAACAGAAATCGAGACTCATCAGACCAGGCAACATTTTTCCAGTCTTCAACTGTCCAGTTTTGGTGAGCTCTTGCCAATTGTAGCCTCTTTTTCCTATTTGTAGTGGAGATGAGTGGTACCCGGTGGGGTCTTCTGCTGTTGTAGCCCATCCGCCTCAAGGTTGTGCGTGTTGTGGCTTCACAAATGCTTTGCTGCATACCTCGGTTGTAACGAGTGGTTATTTCAGTCAAAGTTGCTCTTCTATCAGCTTGAATCAGTCGGCCCATTCTCCTCTGACCTCTAGCATCAACAAGGCATTTTCGCCCACAGGACTGCCGCATACTGGATGTTTTTCCCTTTTCACACCATTCTTTGTAAACCCTAGAAATGGTTGTGTGTGAAAATCCCAGTAACTGAGCAGATTGTGAAATACTCAGACCGGCCCGTCTGGCACCAACAACCATGCCGCGCTCAAAATTACTTAAATCACCTTTCTTTCCCATTCTGACATTCAGTTTGGAGTTCAGGAGATTGTCTTGACCAGGACCACACCCCTAAATGCATTGAAGCAACTGCCATGTGATTGGTTGATTAGATAATTGCATTAATGATAAATTTAACAGGTGTTCCTAATAATCCTTTAGATGAGTGTATATTTAGAAAGGGCTCATGATGTACAACTGCATCTGATTGAAAGATGCACATGGGAAAAGTCTAACACCTCAAACCTCTGTTTCATTTCCAAGTGAATGTTCTAGATGATGTTCTTATGCCAGCAGCCATATCACCCTGTAGCCCAAGACTGGTGCCCACTGAAGCTAAGCAGGGCTGAGCCTGGTCAGTACCTGGATGGGAGACCTCCTGAGAAAACCAGGTTGCTGCTGGAAGAGGTGTTAGTGAGGCCAGCAGGGGGCGCTCACCCTGTGGTCTGTGTGGGTCCTAACGCCCCAGTATAGTGACGGGGACACTATACTGTCAAAGAGCACCGTCCTTCGGATGAGACGTTAAACCGAGGTCCTGACTCTCTGTGGTCATTAAAAATCCCAGGATGTCTTTGGAAAGAGTAGGGGTGTAACCCCGGTGTCCTGGCCAAATTTGCCCAGTGGCCTCTGTCCATCATGGCCTCCTAATCATCCCCATATATATATATATATATACACACTGATTGGCTTCATCACTCTGTCTCCTCTCCACCAGTAAGCTGGTGTGTGGTGGGCGTTCTGGTCCACTATGGCTGCCGTCGCATCATCCAGGTGGAGCTGCACACTGGTGGTGGTTGAGGAGATCCCCCCTTCCATGTGAAGCGCTTTGAGTGCCGAGAAAAGCGCTATATAAATGTAATGAATTATTATTATTATTATTATAGATGGCGAGTAAAATGAGTCAAAGCTAATTCATTTCGTAACCAAAACCATAGAAATGCTTTTCAGAAAGATTAGCGATGAATTATGAAATTACTCAACATTCTGTTGAGGTGGGGTAACTATGGGGTAAAGTGTGTTTGGTGCTTCAGGGTAAGATGTGCCAGTGGCTCGCTTTATATTGATAATGGGTATGGTTTCACTACATTAAAATATTCTACAAAGTAAACCTTTCATTAACATGAGGTGAGCCTAAACTTTTTTTTTTTTTTTACTCGTTCCCCTCCATTGACGAACATTTCCGGCTTTCCGTATTTTCCCTGTTATACGGTAGGGTGCGCTAATACACATCTACTGAAAGAGAACTGAATCTCCTGATCACAACACATGTGAAGAAGAAGCAGAAATGAGCGATCTCATAAATAAGCAGATGCACATGTAAAATAACACAATCATCAAACATTAACAGCATGTAAATCAAAACTGCCTGATGTTACTGAATGAATGTCGACCCAGGACGAGCTTCAGGACTGAGAAGCTTTAGGGGTGTTGATGGACTCGATCCACTCCACTGTGTTTTAATCATCATTCTCAATCTGATCTGGACAAAGACTTTGATAAAAACATGATTTTCTCAGCTTTTTGCTTAAAATGTTGCTTTTTTATGGTAAATGGACTGCATTTATATAGCGCTTTCACAGACCCAATGGGCACCAAAGCGCTTTACATTTTGCCTCACATTCACCCATTCACTCACTCATTCACCGACGGCGGTGTCAGCCATGCAAGGCAAGTCAGGAGCAGCTGGGGTTAGGTGTCTCACACACACACACTAGAATGCATGAAGCTAGAATATATATATATATATATATATTGTTTAAAGGCAGAGGCTCTGTTTTTTATTTGGATATATTGCATGTTCAGATATTCATACAAACAAATATTCTGGGGGCCATGACACTTCTGTGAAAATTATCAAAAATGCTAGCAGTGGCTGGCAACTTTTAAAAAAAATGCTGGCAGGGAAAGAGTTAAAAGCTCAAATCTGCATAGCGGTATGTTATAGATGCTCCTTATTTTACATGACATGGGAGACACCCTGAAATCTAATTAGGTGTAGTAGTTTAATCTCATTTATCCAAATTGAGTAGAAAGTGCCTCAGCTTGAGTCTAAACCTGAGAGATTCCTGATGGGTTTTCAGTCGAGTGTGGGTAAGAATGGAGGCTCTTCTCCGATGGCATGAACTCTGGGGACCAAGCGTGCTTTGGGAGGTCGGCTGTAATTTATGATCCTGATGATTGGGTTTGGAACCTGAGCTGACTCTATAATATTCAGAGAAGTCCTCCTAGAGATCTCGGCCTCTCCAGGCTTTGAGCATCATCAAGAATTTAGGACTTCGGTCAAACCTACAGGCTTGTTGCACTGAGCGATGAATGAATCTCAATCTGACTGTGAGAGTTACTATTCTTGTTACTAATAGAGAGGATACTTTAACATATTTATATATTCATTAAGTGGACGACAGCGAGCTGAAGTTATCGCCATGGCAACCAGATACTCTGGAATCTCTGCAATGTCATCCGATTAGAACAAACTACAAGCTACTTTTAGTGTTAGCGAGCCTAACAGCTGAAACCTGGACGCACTGACATGTTTCAGTCAAGTGTGAACTATTTCAAAAGAAAGATTTCACTGTTAATGAAATGGGAAGCATAGTGTGGGAAGCATGGTTTTTCTCAGAGGTTTGAGGTAATGAAAGTAGAGAACAGAACTGGCGTAATGCAGTCAGGGGAGAGGATTATAAAACCCGTACAAAATGATGTCACTTCCGACCTAGAGGGCGGAGCCAAACCTGCAGACCTACAGAATCAGTCTCTCTTTAGCATGAGAATAGAATTAAGAATAATAATCGAATCTATCTGAAAAGCAGAAAATAAAAACTTTTAAGGACAATTGTGTTTTTTTGCTGAGCTTAGACATTAGCCCAACACTTGTGCTATTTTCAACTCTGCTGTCTCCTCAAATTTATGTCTATACAAAATCTGCTCATGTGAATGAACACCAAACTGTTTATTAACTGGTGGCAACAGCAGCTTCATGTGAGCAGGTCCAAGCTGGTCTGTTCCTGAGAGAAGCAGCAGTGTCGCACATTTGCAGATTTGTCCAGATGTCAAAGAGAAACACTATCTTCACACAGAAACGCAAGAGAGATGAGGGTGAGAAAGAGGAGTGATGAGAGAGACACAATGAGTGTGATATACACACACGCACACACATGAAGGACACAATGAAGCCACGACGAGCTGAATTTACATGATCCGCTAGATATCTACACTAAAATACATAATTTGTTACACCAAGACAACAATGAGATCAAATGGAAAGCAAAGGGAGACTTTAGCTGAAGTTTCCTGCTTCTCAAATGTTTCTCTTCAGAAAAAGAGCCAATTTATCTCCCATTTTCAGAAGAGATCTCACATGATGATTGATGATTCATTACATGAATGTAGAGCTTGATTCATATTCACTTATTCTAGGCTTACTCGCTGCATTATTTTGACAAAATATGGATGGTGTTTGGCTGGGCTCTTTGTTTTCATGTGTCATGTGATCCCCACGTTTCCCTTCTTCTTCTTTCTTGTTTTACGGCGGTTGGCATTCAACTTATTTGTGCATTATCGCCCCCTTCTGCTTTCGGAGTGTGTATCAGATAATAGTTTTATAATCTACTTTCCTTACTGTCTTTCCAACTAATACACTCAAATTGACCCATTCACTCATACCCACACACACATATCACCCCCAAAAAAAACCTCCTTAGGCCCCATTCATATATAGCGCCTAAAAACTCGTAGAAAACGCTAGGCGCGCCGCGTTCTCCTTTTTCCAAAGCGCTAGGGCGGTTGCGCTCCGGAGGCGTCTGTCGTTGCTGTGCTTGGTTCTTGTCACGTGACCTACGGTGCGCTTGCGGCATTCTGAAAAGTTGAGATGTTTTCACCTCGATGCGGCGCGGAAAAAACGAGCGCGTCGCACCGCTTCCATTATGAGCGCGCATACCGCGCGCCTACATTTAAAATAACGAACTTGAGCGCGCAAAAGACGCGATATGTGAACAGGCCCTTAACCTACTTTATTTTCCAAAATACCTAACTCTGTTCTTCTATACTCTACTTATAGCCCATTACAATACCTCCCTCACATTCTACTAATTGTACTTCAAATCCTATTAAAAACCCCTGATTCTCTTAAAAACATCATCAGTACTCTGATCTGTGCCCTATCTTTTGTGCTCAGTAACCTTTTTAACGTGAACTCCTGCATCCCTATCTCCCTCAGTTTTTCCCTAATCACCTCTCTCTGTGTTTCATATTTTCTACAAACCATGATTACATGCTCTACTGATTCCTCTTCTTTACAATCCTGTTTCTGTTTCTGTTTGTTTTATTTATATAGCACTGTTAAAACACAACCCAGGTTGAACCAAAGTGCTTTACATACAGATTTCAAAAAAGGATACAAATAACAACATACCTCAACCAGTCAATACATCACATATAAAATATCACATCTACTCATTATAAGCTAACGACATCAGATGAGATTTACACAAATGCTTAAAAATCGATAGCAACGGCAGCTCATTCCATTGTCTCGGCCCTGTTACCGCAAATGCCCGATCACCTTTATGGAGGCATTTTGTTCTCGGTACTATCAGTAGCTCCTGATTCTCTGAGCGTAATTTTCTGGAGGGGGTATACAAAGTTAAGAGATTCGCCAAATATGGTGGGGCCTGATTATTTAGCGATTTATATACAAACAGTAAAATTTTATATCTTATTCTGTACTGCACTGGAAGCCAATTAAAAGACTCCAGTGCGGGTGTGATCGACTCATGTTTCTTTATTTTCATTAAAAGCCTCCCCGCCGCATTTTGTACCAATTGCAGTCGGGACAGAGATGCGGCAGTGATGCCGCAATACAGCGAATTACAAAAGTCGAGCCTTGAAAAAACAAAAGTGTGGATAACTCTCTCAAAGTCTTTATTTGATAGGAATGGTTTAATTTTAGCTAGTAGACGTAGATTGTAAAAACAAGCCCGGACTACAGAATTTATTTGCTTGTCCATTTTTAGGTTATTGTCAATTAAAAAGCCTAAATCTCTGACTGTGGATTTCGTGAAAAGTGTTAAAGGACTTGGATCTAATATAATTTCTGCGGGTTTATTTTTATGGCCAAATATAATAACCTCTGTTTTGTCTTCATTTAACATTAAAAACTTTTTGGCCATCCAGGTTTTAACGTCTTTTAAACACTCTAAAAGCGACTCGAATGAACTAGTCGAGCTGAGTGGCAGGTACATTTGCGTGTCGTCGGCGTAACAATGAAATTACACTCCATACTTTCTAAAAATGCTTCCCAAAGGGAGCAAATACAGTGAGAACAGTATAGGAGAAAGGATAGACCCTTGCGGGACCCCCCACGGAAGATATTTTATCCCTGAGGTCATATCATTATAGTTAACTGAAAAACATCTACCACTCAAGTAGGACTGAAACCATTTCAAAACTGTGCCTTTTAAGCCTACTGAGTGTTCCAGACGGGAAATAAGAATGTCATGGTCAATCATATCAAAAGCTGCGCTTAGATCAAGCAGCACTAAAACCACATCATCTCCTTTGTCTAAGGCCAAAAAGATTTCACTTAACACTTTGAATAGGGCCGACTCGGTGCTGTGGGCAGTTTTAAAACCTGATTGAAACATTTCTCCTATTTTGTTTTTATTTAAAAATGATAATAGTTGCTGCAGCACAACTTTTTCTAAAATTTTAGAAACGAAAGAAATTTGAGAAATTGGCCTGTAATTTTTCATATCGTCCTGGCCCAAATTTTGCCGCTTCAACCGCGGTGTCACCACAGCATGTTTAAATTCTTACGGATATGTCCCACTGGACACACTCTTATTAAACAAATGTGCGGTACTCAGTGCTACGCAGTCAAAGGTCTGCTTTAACAGATGACTAGGCATCGGATCATTTGCCCCGCAAGTTGGTTTCAGTTTTTGTACAATATCCTCCATGACTGTCAAGGTGATAGGTTCAAAGGCACCCCATTCAGCAGTGCAGGCAGAATATTTGGATGGATCTATATTTACCAGAGGAATCTGGGAGTGTTGGTTAACAATTTTTTGGCTGAAGAAATTAAGAAAGTCCTCACAAGAAATAAGTGAGGATTTTTGATGTATGTTATTTAAAGGTTGCATTACAGAGTTAATAATAGAAAATAGGAGTTTTGAGTTATTACTATTGGCTCTAATTATACTGGAAAAATACGTATTTTTGGCCTTGGTTACTGCTTTTTGATAACTAAATAAAGCGTCTCTAAGTGTTATCGTTTAACCATGGATTTATTTTTCTTTTATTACTTGTCAGTCTGAGCGGAGCGATAGCATCATGAGTGTCCATGCAAGTTGAGTTTAGTAAAGTCCAATGCTCATCAACACTTAAAAGGTGAAGCGGGGTTTCCAGCCTCAGAATATTGCACTTAATTTTAAAAAGTGCTGAGAAGTCAGTACTAGAGGTGCTGCTTAATCTCCTTGACCAACGCCTAGTGCCCCCCTGGGATACAGGTTTGATGTTAGTAAAAGTATTGAAGGTTATTGGCATATGGTCAGAAAAATTAGTCTCACAGATATTTACATCGTCTATTTGCAGGTTATGGGTTAAAATTAAGTCTAACATGTGTCCTTGTTTATGGGTAGGGCTTTTAACCCATTGTCTTAAATCAAACGACTCTATCAAATTTAAGAATTCCCTTGAGAGGGTATCATTTGCACAACAAATATGAACATTAAAATCACCCAGAAGTAAGAAACGGTCATAATTCGTAGACATAGCGCTCAGGAGATCAGAGAATTCCTGAACGAAAGCCTTGTTTGGTTTTGGGGGCCGGTATATTAAAGCCACTGTAACAGGGTTTATAGCTGCAATTTGAAACAGTTGTAGTTCAAAACTCTTCGGTGGTTCAACCGTGAGTGATTGGCATTGAGTGGCTTTTCTGTATATAGTCATTAGTACGGTGGCCGAGAGGTGCAAAACAAATTACAATTCAGAAAACACAACAAAAATTCAGGGAACACAACGACAATTTAGAAAACACAACGACAATTCAGAAAACAAAATAACAATTCAGAAAACAAAATAACAATTCAGAAAACAAAATAACAATTCAGAAAACACAACAACAAATCAAAAACACAACAAATTCAGAAAACAAAATAACAATTCAGAAAACACAACGACAATTCATTCAAAACGGAAAAGGTAGGTATATTTTGAGAATGGCATACTTGTCGCTGATTGGACGAGACACCTGTCAATCAAGCCAGAACCGAAATCATGCGAACCGAGGGTAGAAAAGTGATTCGTTTTTACCATAGACTGTAAAAAAATAGGTTTTTACATTGAAGTCTTCACGGTTACTTTTGTACATGCAGCTTTCTCTACCGTGAACGAGATTATAATGTTATTCCCCGATGCTGATGTACAGATCAAACGTTAAATCTGAAGTAGTAGACATATATTTTTCTTGGTTGTTTAGTTTCCTTAACCTTATATCTCGGCGCTGTGCTGCAGAATTGGGGATTCCCTCAATCGTCATTGTCCAGGATCACCCTGCGGTCAGGACACTTAAAGTAACTCAATGGACAAAACACAGTACAATAAAAGACCAAACTCCCACCTTATTGGGGATTTAGACTATATTAATAGGCTACAGGTAAGCAGATGGACCAGAATATGAACGTAACGCGCAAAGTTTTACGCTAAGTGATTCCTGTGAAGTAGGCTATAGGCTAATGTAACTGGCATACGCTGGCCTAGATATTCGTACCATTTAGGGACCGTGACCGTCTCTAAAGTTCCCTTTCGAAAGCTACAATCGATGCTGCGCTGCTCAGCGCATTGGGAACGTCTTTAGTCGTGACCAGCTGTGAATATTGTGTGTAACACGTCGATAGAATTGACCCGGAGGTAATATAGCCTCGGTCGATGACGTCATCGGCGCGCACCCGCAACGCGAGGCTATAAATAGATGAGCCGCAGGTGCATCGTCAGGTCTTTTGTCTTCAGACCATTCTGTGCATGTGTGGACGCAAACACTCTCTCTCTATCTCTCATCTGTTCTCAGATCTTTGCTAGGAGTTAGTTTTGTCAGGCAGTGTGCAGAAAATTTCTCATTTCTCGAATCTTTTCTCTCTCACGCTACATCAAAGAGTTTTTGAAAGTAAAAAAAGAGGAGAAATGAGCCAACAAAATAGCAAGCGTTGTGTTCCTCCATGCTCCCGTCCCATCTCTGAGCTGGATACACACGATTACTGTTTTGTTTGTTTGGGGGAAGAGCACGCGGTTCTGGCTATAGAGAAGGGCGGGTGCGAGCATTGTGACCAGCTCACGGTTAAGATGCTTCGCTCCCGTCTGTCCTATTTCCAGACCGCACCCGCATTATCATCGTGGGGCTCTCGTATGGATCTGCATGACGAGCAAGAGACGGGTCCGTCCCTTTCGCTTGCTGCGTCACCAGATCCACGCATCCCTTCCCGTGATTTCGAAGCGCGCTCCGGTGCTTCTTCGACTCACGAGGGGGATGATGTATCTCTTGGGTCTTCGGACCGTGAGCAGCCAGCCTCTGAGCGTTCTTCTCGTGAAAAGAAATCTGTCGAAGAATTGCTCGAGGTGGTTACTCGCGCTGTGGCCAGATTACAGCTTGACTGGCCACGCGAACAAGAGACCCCCAAACAGTCTAAGTTAGGGGATAGGTTTCTGTCCGGTGGCAGAGGGGAGGGACCAAAACATCAGTCTCTTCCCTTTTTCGAGGACCTCCATGACGAACTATCTAAGTCATGGAGTAAACCATATACTTCTCGCGTGTTTGTGCCCTCGACGTCGACTTTTTCGACTATCGTGGGTGCAGAGGCGCGGGGGTATACGGAGATGCCTCGGGTTGAAGAGACGCTCGCGAGCTATCTCTCTCCCGACTCGGCATCTTCGATAAAGAAACCTACCCTCCCCACTAAACCCTGTCGGATAACATCATCTTTAGTGGGGAAAGCTTATCAAGCTGCAGGTCAGGCTGGTGCTGCGCTGCACACTATGGCAGTGTTACAGGCATACCAGGCTGACCTGTTGAAGGATTTGAGTGCGGGCAGTACGATCGACGAAGAGTCATTCTCTGAGCTTCGTCGTGCCACAGATCTGTCTCTCCGTGCGACCAAGCAGACGGCCCGTGCCATCGGCCGTTCAATGTCTGCTTTGGTCAGCACGGAGAGGCATCTGTGGCTTAATCTGACAGGGATTAAAGAAAAAGTTTGATTGTTTTTGATTGACTCTCCTGTTTCTCCATCTGGGCTGTTTGGTGACTCAGTGAACACCGTGGTCACCCGTTTCAAGGAAGTTAAAAAACACGAGGAAGCGTTTGTTCAGTTTCTTCCTCGCCGCACTCAAGGGGAGGGGCCGTCTGCCACCCAGCCCCGCCCCGGTCCTTCAAAACCTAGGGAGGTAAAGAGGCAGAGTGTAGCGGACCGTGCTCCCCCTCGCAGGGATTGGGGACAGGTTCGCCGTACTCAGCAACCTCCCAAGCCAGACCTCAGGACTATTATTAACAGGAAGAAGAAGTCCTGAGGGTCTGGCGCCCAATCTGGTGGGGGTAGCCCCCCACGGGATGGGGCGCATGCAAGATCTTTTCGCCCCTTCCCGTTACCCTCACAAAACCTCTCCATCCCCGCCACCTCTCGTGCTTCGGGGGGCAGCGGTTTCCAGCGAAATGTTGGATGTTCCGTTGTTTCCTGCCGTTATACAGGGCACGGAACATCCAACATCCCCTCAAAAGGAAGTATTAAAATTGATACCACTCTCAGGAAGTCTGGCAGCGTGGAAACTTCTGCCAGGCATTTCTGCGTGGGTATTAAGCACAGTACAGATAGGATACAGAATCCAATTTATTCATCGTCCTCCACGTTTCAACGGCGTGATCTTCACTTCCGTGAAACCGGAGCTGATGCATGTACTGTCGCAAGAGCTGCAAACCCTTCTGAGCAAAGAGGCCATAGAACATGTTCCTCTTCCAGAAAGAGAGTCAGGCTATTACAGCAGATACTTCCTGGTTCCCAAAAAGGATGGGGGGGTGCGTCCAATCTTAGATCTTCGAGGCTTAAACCGTACAGTCAAAGCGCTCAAGTTCAAGATGTTAACCGTCAAGACGGTCGTGACGCAAATTCAACATCACGATTGGTTCGTCACGATCGATTTGAAGGACGCTTATTTTCACATAGAAATATTGCCACAACACAGGAAATTCCTGAGGTTCGCTTTCGGGGGCGAAGCGTACCAGTTTCGGGTTCTTCCATTCGGCCTGGCCTTGTCACCCCGCACATACACGAAATGCATGGATGCAGCACTGGCTCCGTTACGACTCCAGGGCATTCGCATTTTGAATTACATCGACGATTGGTTGATACTAGCTCAATCGCGAGAGATGGCGCTCCAACACAGAGACATCGTGTTAGCTCATCTAGTTGCTCTAGGGTTGAGACTCAACACCAAGAAAAGTGTTCTTTCTCCTGCCCAGAGAACGACTTATCTCGGGATTGTTTGGGATTCGGTTACGATGCGGGCACAAATGTCTCCCGCTCGAATCGAGACCATTCGGCAGACCATGAGCAAAGTCAGGCTAGGCCAAGAACTCACTGTTCGTCAGTACCAAAAAATGTTGGGTTTCATGGCATCAGCATCCACGGTGATTCCTCTGGGGCTGTTGCACATGAGACCATTTCAGTTGTGGCTAAAAGCCAGAGGATTTCATCCAAGAGCCAATCCTCAAAGGCACATAAAAGTGACGCGCCGCGGGCTTCGTACACTATCTCTGTGGATCAGACCCCGGTTCCTTGCCTTGGGTCCCACTCTAGGGGCGCCGTGTCGTCGCAGACTGCTAACGACGGACGCCTCCCTGATGGGCTGGGGAGCGGTCTTAGATGGCCGTCCAGCTCAAGGGGAATGGGAAGGTCATCAGCTCGATTGGCACATCAATTGCCTCGAGTTGATGGCCGTATTTCTGGCTCTGAAATATTTTCTCCATCAATTGAGGGGCTGTCATGTCCTAGTGCGGGTGGACAACACAGCAGCAGTCTCTTATATAAATCATCAGGGGGGTCTGCGCTCACGCAATCTGAACAGAATAGCGAGGCAGATTTTTCTCTGGGCCCAGGACAAGTTCCTGTCACTCAGGGCAGTATACATTCCAGGGCATTTGAATGTGGGAGCAGATTTACTGTCCAGACAGACACTACCGACAGGGGAATGGAAACTCCACCCGGGAATAGTGAAACAGATTTGGACCAAATTTTACAAAGCAGAGGTGGACCTCTTCGCCTCCCAGCAGACAGCGCAATGTCCCCTCTACTTCTCTCTGAGTCACCCAGCTCCATTGGGTCTGGATGCGATGGCGCACTCATGGCCCAAGATGCACCTGTATGCGTTTCCTCCAGTTTCTTTGCTCCCGGGAGTTCTAGCCAGAGTTCGCCAACAAGGGTCTTGCCTCTTGCTGATAGCGCCACGTTGGCCGAACAGAGTGTGGTTCTCGGAGATAATATCTCTCCTCGACGGCTCGCCTTGGGCGATTCCGGAGAGGAGGGACCTTCTGTCTCAGGCGGAGGGCACGATATTCCATCCCAGGCCCGACCTGTGGAATCTTCACGTTTGGCCCCTGATGGGAACCAACTGAGGGACACTGGGCTTTCGCCTGCTGTTATTGAGACTATTCTGAGTGCTAGGGCTTTCTCCACTAGACAAAGTTATGCCGGTAAATGGGGTGTTTTTGAAAGGTGGTGTGTTGTACACAATGTAGATCCAGTCAACTGCCAGGTTGCTTCAGTTCTGGACTTCATGCAAGAGAAATTATCAACAGGCACATGCCCTGCTACTCTTAAGGTTTATGTGGCCGCTCTTTCGGCTTGCCACGCCTTAGTTGACGGGGCGCCGCTCGGGAGACATCCTCTGCTCTCTCGCTTCCTTCGTGGGGCCAGGAGACTGAGGCCTCCAGTAAAAACCAAGATCCCTTCGTGGGATTTAGCTATAGTCCTCGAGGGTCTGGTTGAAACCCCCTTTGAACCTATAGAGTCAGCGTCTGATAAACTTCTGACTCTAAAGATGGTTTTTCTAATGGCAATAACTTCCTTGAAGAGGATTGGGGATATGCAGGCTTTGTCTATCTCTCCATCCTGCTTAGACTTTGCCCCAGGAATGGTGAAAGTAATTTTGCATCCTCATCCTGATTACCTGCCTAAGGTTCCATTTTCGTCTGTACATCCGGTCATTCTAGAAGCATTCTGTCCTCCACCGTTTACAACGCCGGAGCAGGAGAAATCGTATAGACTGTGTCCAGTCCGTGCTCTTCAGGCTTACATCCACCGCACTAGCCAGTGGCGTAAGTCAGAGCAATTATTCGTCTGTTATGGTGGTAGTAACAGAGGAGGAGCTGCCACCAAGCAGACCATGTCTCATTGGGTCAGGGATGCAATTGCTTTGGCTTATGAGGCGCGCGGTCAAGCTTCGCCTATAGGTCTCAGAGCTCACTCTACCAGAGGGGTCGCTTCTTCTAGTGCTTTGGCGAGGGGTGCCCCTTTACAACAGGTTTGTGATGCGGCAGGTTGGTCCTCTCCGCACACATTCATAAGGTTTTATAGTTTGGATGTTCATGCCACTCCGGGCTCTCATGTCCTTGAGTCAACATCACAGGCTAGTGTCTGAGGCCTTCTTGCGTTCTTGTGAGCACATGCACAACCGTTGGGGTCCAGACATGTTCAAGCACGGCGGCGTGGGTATTCTCGTTCCCAATGCGCTGAGCAGCGCAGCATCGATTGTAGCTTTCGAAAGGGAACGATCTCGGTTACTTCACTGTAACCTTGTTCCCTGAGAAAGCGGAACGAGATGCTGCGCTGCTTTGCCGTGCTGAAGATGTCCCAGGACTGCTCTTCAGACAAAATATCCTGACGATGCACCTGCGGCTCATCTATTTATAGCCTCGCGTTGCGGGTGCGCGCCGATGACGTCATCGACCGAGGCTATATTACCTCCGGGTCAATTCTATCGACGTGTTACACACAATATTCACAGCTGGTCACGACTAAAGACGTTCCCAATGCGCTGAGCAGCGCAGCATCTCGTTCCGCTTTCTCAGGGAACAAGGTTACAGTGAAGTAACCGAGATCGTTACATACGACATTTGTACACACGTTTCCAATAGCATTTTAATGACTTACAGTCATAAAACCATCTGTAAATTGTTCATGATTTAGATGTCAGGCATGATGCACACTTTTTAGATAGTTGATATTAAAATTAATATGAGCTCATGCGGTACTGAAAAAATATGTACACATGATTTGACAGTTTATTTGATTAAAATACCAAAAACGAAGCGCTTTTCTACCCTCGGTACTTCCAGTCATAGACATGATGTCTATGACTATGCTTCCAGTAATCGCTTGATTCCGGTTCTGGCTTGATTGACAGGTGTCTCGTCCAATCAGCGACAAGTATGCCATTCTCAAAATATACCTACCTTTTCCGTTTTGAATGAATTGTCGTTGTGTTTTCTGAATTGTCGCTGTGTTTTTTTAATTGTTGTTGTGTTTTCTGAATTGTTGTTGTGTTTTCTGAATTGTTATTTTGTTTTCTGAATTGTTGTTGTGTTTTTTGAATTGTTGTTGTGTTTTCTGAATTGTTATTTTGTTTTCTGAATCGTTATTTTGTTTTTGGATTTGTTATTTTGTTTTCTGAATTGTAATTTGTTTTGCACCTCTCGGCCACCGTACATTAGTCCTCCCCCGCGACCAGACGGGCGAGGGGAATTTAGACCGACATATCCTTCAGGCCACAGTTCAGACAGCGGTAATGAATCTCCTACCTTAAGCCAGGTTTCCGTTATGAAGAAGAAGTCCAGATCGTTTGTCATAATAAAATAATTTAAGATGAAGGTTTTGTTTACCACAGAGCGGGCATTTACCAAGGCCAACTTGATTGATATTAAATCCTTAACCGGACATTTCACATGGCGCAAGCTGCGGAGATTCTTGAGATCCGCACCTCTCCCCTTTAAGCGTGTTGGCACGAACCCTCCAGGAAGCGTCGCGAGACAAAGCGGCCATGAACACCTGCCTGCAGGAACGATGATGTCCATCCCCTGGATATCAGATGGGGTGTCCGCAGCGTCTTCAGTTTGACTGCGGAGCCGCCTCGACATCCTCTTTTACGGCGGCGTTTTCTGATCCTGTCTGATATTTTCCCAGGAGAGACAGCCAGAGACTGTTCACCTCAATTCCTGCCAAGCCAGAGACTGTTCACGTCATTTCTGCCGAGCCATAGACTGTTCACGTCATTTCTGCCAAGCCAGAGACTGTTCACATCATTTCTGCCGAGCCAGAGACTGTTCTCGTCATTTCTGCCGAGTCATAGACTGTTCATGTCATTTCTGCCAAGCCAGAGACTGTTCACGTCATTTCTGCCGAGTCATAGACTGTTCATGTCATTTCTGCCGAGTCATAGACTGTTCATGTCATTTCTGCCAAGCCAGAGACTGTTCACGTCATTTCTGCCGAGTCATAGACTGTTCACGTCATTTCTGCCAAGCCAGAGACTGTTCACGTCATTTCTGCCGAGCCAGAGACTGTTCACGTCATTTCTGCCGAGCCAGAGACTGTTCACGTCATTTCAGCAAAGCCAGAGACTGTTCACGTCATTTCTGCCAAGCCAGAGACTGTTCACATCATTTCAGCAAAGCCAGAGACTGTTCACGTCATTTCAGCAAAGCCAGAGACTGTTCACGTCATTTCTTCCAACCCATAGACTGTTCACGTCATTTCTGCCAAGCCACAGACTGTTCACGTCATTTCTGCCAACCCAGAGACTGTTCACATCATTTCTGCCGACCCAGAGACTGTCCATGTAATTTCTGCCGACCTAGAGACTGTCCATGTAATTTCTGCTGACCTAGAGACTGTTCAAGTCATTTCAGCAAAGCCAGAGACTGTTCACGTCATTTCTGCCGAGCCATAGACTGTTCACGTCATTTCAGCAAAGCCAGAGACTGTTCATGTCATTTCTGCCGACCCAGAGACTGTTCACGTCATTTCTGTCAAGCCAGAGACTGTTCACGTCATTTCTGCCAAGCCATAGACTGTTCACGTCATTTCTGCCAAGCCAGAGACTGTTCACATCATTTCTGCCGAGTCATAGACTGTTCACGTCATTTCTGCCAAGTCAGAGACTGTTCACGTCATTTCTGCCGAGCCAGAGACTGTTCTCGTCATTTCTGCCGAGCCAGAGACTGTTCACGTCATTTATGCCAAGCCATAGACTGTTCACGTCATTTCTGCCGAGCCAGAGACTGTTCACGTCATTTATGCCAAGCCAGAGACTGTTCACGTCATTTATGCCAAGCCATAGACTGTTCAAGTAATTTGTGCCAAGCCATAGACTTTTCACGTCATTTCTGCCAAGCCAGAGACTGTTCACGTCATTTCAGCAAAACCAGAGACTGTTCACGTCATTTCAGCAAAACCACAGACTGTTCACGTAATTTCTGCCCAGCCATAGACTGTTCATGTCATTTCTGCCAAGCCATAGACTGTTCACGTCATTTCTGCCAAGCCATAGACTGTTCACATCATTTCTGCCAAGCCAGAGACTGTTCACGTCATTTCTGCCGAGCCAGAGACTGTTCACGTCATTTCAGCAAAGCCAGAGACTGTTCACGTCATTTCTGCCAAGCCAGAGACTGTTCACATCATTTCAGCAAAGCCAGAGACTGTTCACGTCATTTCAGCAAAGACAGAGACTGTTCACGTCATTTCTTCCAACCCATAGACTGTTCACGTCATTTCTGCCAAGCCACAGACTGTTCACGTCATTTCTGCCGACCCAGAGACTGTTCACGTCATTTCTGACGACCCAGAGACTGTCCATGTAATTTCTGCCGACCTAGAGACTGTTCAAGTCATTTCAGCAAAGCCAGAGACTGTTCACGTCATTTCTGCCAAGCCATAGACTGTTAACGTCATTTCAGCAAAGCCAGAGACTGTTCATGTCATTTCTGCCGACCCAGAGACTGTTCACGTCATTTCAGCCAAGCCAGAGACTGTTCACGTCATTTCTGCCAAGCCATAGACTGTTCACGTCATTTCTGCCAAGCCATAGACTGTTCACGTCATTTCTGCCAAGCCATAGACTGTTCACGTCATTTCTGCCCAGCCATAGACTTTTCACGTCATTTCTGCCGAGCCAAAGACTGTTCACGTCATTTCTGCGGAGCCAGAGACTGTTCACGTCATTTCAGACGAGCCAGAGTCTGTTCACGTCATTTCTGCCGAGCCAGAGACTGTTCACGTCATTTCTGCCGAGCCAGAGACTGTTCACGTCATTTCTGCCAAGCCAGAGACTGTCCACGTCATTTCTGCCGAACCATAGACTGTTCATGTAATTTCTGCCAAGCCAGAGACTGTTCACCTCATTTCTGCTAAGCCATAGACTGTTCATGTCATTTCTGCCAAGCCAGAGACTGTTCACGTCATTTCTGCCAAGCCATAGACTGTTCACGTAATTTCTGCCGAGCCATAGACTGTTCACGCCATTTCTGCTAAGCCAGAGACTGTTCATGTCATTTCTGCCAAGCCATAGACTGTTCACGTCATTTCTGTCAAGCCATAGACTGTTCACGTCATTTCTGCTAAGCCATAGACTGTTCATGTCATTTATGCCAAGCCAGAGACTGTTCACGTCATTTCTGCCGAGCCATAGACCGTTCACGTCATTTCTGCCGAGCCAGAGACTGTTCACGTCATTTCTGCCAAGCCAGAGACTGTTCACGTCATTTCTGCCCAGCCATAGACTGTTCACGTGATTTATGCCAAGCCAGAGACTGTTCACGTCATTTCTGCCGAGCCAGAGACTGTTCACGTCATTTCTGCCGAGCCAGAGACTGTTCACGTCATTTCTGCCAAGCCATAGACTGTTCACGTCATTTCTGCCCAGCCATAGACTGTTCACGTCATTTCTGCCCAGCCATAGACTGTTCACGTCATTTCTGCCAAGCCATAGACTGTTCATGTCATTTCTGCCAAGCCATAGACTGTTCACGTCATTTCTGCCAAGCCATAGACTGTTCACGTCATTTCTGCCAAGCCATAGACTGTTCACGTCATTTCTGCCAAGCCATAGACTGTTCACGTCATTTCTGCCAAGCCATAGACTGTTCAGGTCATTTCTGCCGAGCCAGAGACTGTTTACGTCATTTCAGCCAAGCCAGAGTCTGTTCACGTAATTTCTGCCAAGCCATAGACTGTTCACGTAATTTCTGCCAAGCCATAGACTGTTCACGTCATTTCTGCCAAGCCATAGACTGTTCACGTCATTTCTGCCCAGCCATAGACTGTTAACGTCATTTCTGCCAAGCCATAGACTGTTCACGTCATTTCTGCCGAGCCAGAGACTCTTCACGTCATTTCAGCCAAGCCAGAGACTGTTCACGTCATTTCAGCCAAGCCAGAGTCTGTTCACGTAATTTCTGCCGAGCCAGAGACTGTTCACGTCATTTCTGCCGAGCCAGAGACTGTTCACGTCATTTCTGCCGAGCCAGAGTCTGTTCACGTCATTTCTGCCGAGCCAGAGACTGTTCACGTCATTTTTGCCAAGCCATAGACTGTTCACGTCATTTCTGCCGAGCCAGAGTCTGTTCACGTCATTTCTGCCAAGCCATAGATTGTTCACGTCATTTCTGCCAAGCCATAGATTGTTCACGTCATTTCTGCCCAGCCATAGACTGTTCACGTCATTTCTGCCCAGCCATAGACTGTTCACGTCATTTCTGCCCAGCCATAGACTGTTCACGTCATTTCTGCCGAGCCAGAGACTGTTCACGTCATTTCTGCCAAGCCATAGACTGTTCACGTCATTTCTGCCAAGCCATAGACTGTTCACGTCATTTCTGCCGAGCCATAGACTGTTCACGTCATTTCTGCCAAGCCATAGACTGTTCACGTCATTTCTGCCGAGCCATAGACTGTTCACGTCATTTCTGCCCAGCCATAGATTGTTCACGTCATTTCTGCCCAGCCATAGACTGTTCACGTCATTTCTGCCCAGCCATAGAATGTTCACGTCATTTCTGCCAAGCCATAGACTGTTCACGTCATTTCTGCCGAGCCATAGACTGTTCACGTCATTTCTGCCGAGCCATAGACTGTTCACGTCATTTCTGCCCAGCCATAGATTGTTCACGTCATTTCTGCCCAGCCATAGACTGTTCACGTCATTTCTGCCCAGCCATAGACTGTTCACGTCATTTCTGCCGAGCCAGAGACTGTTCACGTCATTTCTGCCAAGCCATAGACTGTTCACGTCATTTCTGCCGAGCCATAGACTGTTCACGTCATTTCTGCCGAGCCATAGACTGTTCACGTCATTTCTGCCAAGCCATAGATTATTCACGTCATTTCTGCCGAGCCAGAGACTGTTCACGTCATTTCTGCCGAGCCAGAGACTGTTCACGTCATTTCTGCCCACCCATAGACTGTTCACGTCATTTCTGCCGAGCCAGAGACTGTTCACGTCATTTCTGCCAAGCCATAGACTGTTCACGTCATTTCTGCCGAGCCATAGACTGTTCACGTCATTTCTGCCGAGCCATAGACTGTTCACGTCATTTCTGCCCAGCCATAGACTGTTCACGTCATTTCTGCCGAGCCAGAGACTGTTCACGTCATTTCTGCCGAGCCAGAGACTGTTCACGTCATTTCTGCCCACCCATAGACTGTTCACGTCATTTCTGCCCAGCCATAGACTGTTCACGTCATTTCTGCCGAGCCATAGATTGTTCACGTCATTTCTGTCAAGCCATAGACTGTTCACGTCATTTCAGCCAAGCCAGAGAATGTTCACGTCATTTCTGCCAAGCCAGAGAATGTTCACGTCATTTCTGCCAAGCCATAGACTGTTCACGTCATTTCTGCCGAGCCAGAGACTGTTTACGTCATTTCTGCCAAGCCATAGACTGTTCATGTCATTTCTGCCAAGCCATAGACTGTTCATGTCATTTCTGCCAAGCCATAGACTGTTCACGTCATTTCTGCCAAGCCAGAGAATGTTCACGTCATTTCTGCCGAGCCAGAGACTGTTCACGTCATTTCTGCCAAGCCATAGACTGTTCATGTCATTTCTGCCAAGCCAGAGAATGTTCACGTCATTTCTGCCCACCCATAGACTGTTCACGTCATTTCTGCCCAGCCATAGACTGTTCACGTCATTTCTGCCGAGCCATAGATTGTTCACGTCATTTCTGTCAAGCCATAGACTGTTCACGTCATTTCAGCCAAGCCAGAGAATGTTCACGTCATTTCTGCCAAGCCAGAGAATGTTCACGTCATTTCTGCCAAGCCATAGATTGTTCATTTCATTTCAGCCAAGCCAGAGAATGTTCACGTCATTTCTGCCAAGCCAGAGACTGTTCATGTCATTTCTGCCAAGCCATAGATTGTTCATTTCATTTCAGCCAAGCCAGAGAATGTTCACGTCATTTCTGCCGAGCCAGAGACTGTTCACCTCATTTCTGCTAAGCCATAGACTGTTCATGTCATTTCAGCCAAGCCAGAGAATGTTCACGTCATTTCTGCCAAGCCAGAGTCTGTTCACGTAATTTCTGCCGAGCCAGAGACTGTTCCGCATCTTCTACATCTCTTACTGAGGCAGAGTCCATAGAGACCATTCATGCCTGCTTCTCAACAAGTCCACAGAGACTATTGATGAACTGCCCATGTGTCATATCATGTTCAGTGAGGTTATCTATGCCAACAGTGTCACATCGAAGGAGTTAGTCCTTGCCAACCATGTTTTTATGAATGATGTTCAGGTTCCTGATCCACCATGGCCTTCGAATCCACCAATTACTCCAGTTCAAGGATTGCTTCAGCTCTACAGTCCAAGCCTGTTATCGCTCCACTGTCTAGTCCCACCTCTGCTGCATGGACCAGATCCACCGCTGTTCCACAGTCTAGGTCGGTCTCGATGCTATGGTCCAAGCCTGGCTACACTGTTAGAAATTTCTGTACAGGACTGTTATTGTAAAATAACTACAACAAGGTACTGTACTTAATAGAATTTCCTGTCATTTCACAGGATAGAATACTGTAAATATTACAGCAAAATGTTATATTTACGGCAACTCAGTAGCCAGGAATTTCCTGTAATTTTAGGGATTTCCTGTAATTTCACAGGACAGAATATTGTAAATATTACAATTAAATGTTGTAACTTGGATAAATGTTCTCTTTCAGACTTCTGCAAAGAAAAACAAAACACTTATTTTTTTTTTAAATATATTTTTTATTTTCTCTTAAAACTGATGAGAAAACAGAGTGCACAATGCACAAAAGTTTTTTCTCTGCCTTGCTGCCCATCTGGGGTTGCCGCAAAAGGCTCTGAAAACAGGGGGGGAAACACACTTATCAGGTAACATTTAAGACTGATATGACATGGTCATAACCATGACATGAAACATTAAGGGATCTTTATGAATGAATGAGTGCTTGTGTGTGTGAGACTAAGAGTCATTGTAGGCTATATGAGTATGTGTGTGTCTGTGGCTTGGCACGATCGATGCAAGGGTCTGCGATGCGAGTGCACCGTTTGGAGTGGTGTGCATCGGGAAATTGGGCTGAAACCGTGATGCACCTCCCTTTAAAAGCTTTGCATCGGTAAAATCTGATTTCCTATTTTATATAGGCCTGTATATTTTTAAATTATTATTTTCATTCAATTTACTTTCATAATTATCTCAGCCATTTCCCGAACGAGCAGACTACTAGCTGCGGAGGGGTAGGTCTATTTTCAGGTCTAAATTCATGAGCATTGTTTACAAATAGAAAGATCTCTCAACCGTGATTCTAACACCCGAGCTACACGCGCGTATTACGCTGGATTCTACGAACTCGTAGATTCAACTGATGTCAGCGATTCTGGCTACACCAGGAACGTGGACAGCGCGGACCCGGCGCATGCGTGCTTTAAAATAGGAATTGGTTCTGTTTTTCCACGCACTCGCACATCACGCATCTGCGAGACAGAGAAAACTTTCATCTTGTTGGATAGCTGCACGTTGTTATAGCTAGCAAACACAAGTCCCACCCTACTCTGCTTCTGATTGGCTAATACTTTAACCCCTGAGTATGTGCCTGTGAGAGATTGAGTGAGTGTCTGTATGTGAGATCGTCAACCCTCTCTCCCCTCTCATGCCTCTCCTCACTCATCCCTTTCTCACTAAATTGGATAGCATAATTTGAGTTTGTTCTTATACCTGCAAAGCTATGTGTAAAATCTGATCACTCAAAATGCGAAGTAATATGTTTTTGTATTAAATGGGCCGGGGCGACTTACTGACATCCCTAACTCTAACAAAAAATGTCAATTACAGAAAAGTTAAACATTGATTAAGATCCCTTCATATATCAAGTCATTGCTTATGGAGGTATATTTGATTCAAATCAACTGAACGCCTGTGACGTATCAGTAAATTTCGTATCAGAATGCGTATCAGTAAATTTGAAGTCAAAGAGAGAAATGTTTTAAGAGTCGCAAACTTGTAGACTTTTTTTTTCTCTTCCACAAACACAACACAACAGTTACACCTTCTCAAATTCCTCATTGCAGGTTTACAAATCCTATTCTAAAAATCACAAATTAAGAAACTCGTACGCTCGCATTTTTTGTACAATTGCTGCAGTGAATATGGTGCAAAACGCATTCACACACCCGCATCAAGAGATGTCGTGGAGAAGTCGTGGAGAAATTTTTGCACATCCGCAAATCAGTATGTGAATTCATACAATGAGAGTTGCACACTTGAAGAATATTTCTTGTATATGTCTTGTATATGTATACTGCTCATTTTAGTTCACGCGATCTTTTCTCAGCAGGTTTAATGGATTATTTCAAAAAGGTAAATATAGTTCCAGCACAAACTTAAAATACAATTGTGCATTTCATTTCATAAAAGTATATGAACTTTATGAAATGATGCACAATTGTAAATTAAGTTTGCTTAAAATTCATTGGATGAATTCACATACTGATTTGCAAATGTGCAAAATTTCGCCACGACTTCACATCTCTTGATGCGGGTGTGTAAATGTGTTTTGCACCATATTACTGCAGCAATTGTATCAAAAATGTGAGCATACGAGTTTCTTAATTTGTGATTTGTAAAATAGGATTTGTGAACCTGCAATGAGGAATTTGAGAAGGTGTAACTGTTGTGTTGTGTTTGCAACTCTTAAAACATTTCTCTCTTTGACTTCAAATTTACTGATACACATGTGTGGCTTTTCTCTACAACTACAAATCGCACTGTCACAGGTGTTCAGTTGATTTAAATCAAATATACCTCCATAATTGCTATAATCGTTTTCATGACAGTGCCAAGTTTAAACTCACCTCTGAATGGATTCAAGTGTGCTTGCGGCTTCTGCCGGATATTGCAAGTTGAAGACAAAGTAGGCAGCGAAGACTGCTGCCAGTCCATGCAGGAGGTTACTGTGGGGTTAGCCCATCACACATGCTCCTTCCACGGATATATTCCATGTGTCTGCGCCGCGTAGTATCTCTCCTGAAACCCATTAACAATATGATAACTAAAAGCTGCACAACACACTATTGCCACCCACATGAATTCAGTAATGTTCAAGTGGAGAAAGACTCGAACACCTCCACTTGAACATTATTATCTCCTTTGACCCCCGCACCCTCCATCAACAACTCAAAGAAAGAAATTTTATAGGCGCAACAGTCCTCCCTCAACCACATGAATTCATTAAAGAATTAACTTCTACAAAATAATGGAAGATTATACCTGGTACAATTAATCGAGGTGTGCTTGGCAGGGTGACAGCTCTCTCAATATCGGCAGCCATGGCAGAGGGCTGGAGAAAAACAAAACATAAGTTAACCATGGGTAAGTTGAGTAAACGACAAAGAAAACTTGCCCCAAAAGCTGTAATGTTCTACTCAACACCAAGGGGGAAATCAGCTTCGATTTATGGTGCCAAATGTAGAAACAGCTGCACATGGCAAATTTTTTTTTTTTAAATATGGATGCCACGTCAATAAAACAGTAAATTAAAATTAATTTATGAATTACATGGCAGGAAGCAATGGCTAACCCATCAGAGTATAGCCTGGATCAGACCACGGACTCCGCCCACTTCGCTGAGTAGGCTCCATCTCCGGTTTGCATTCCCCAATCAGAGCAACGAGTACAGCCAGACCGGGAGAATGTTAGCCCAATGAGCGCTGGGGGTGGATGGGACTAAACATGATGAACCAATCAGTCCGAGGGCCCATTTTCAAGCAATGTCTGCCTGTGCGCTGACTGCCTTGGAGAACGGAGAATTAGAATAACTTGTGCAAAGTGTCCATAGCAAAGGATGGGGCTGGTGACTGATTACTGGTAATTAACAATTACAAAATAGCAGGACAGAGATGTGAGGGAGGGAATGGTTAATTTATGTATATGCACTGCAAGTTATACTCACATCAGACATAAGCATCCTCCTTGAAGTGAGCAAGCAGGCACATGATGGTGCAGATAGCTTTGTTCCCACTCTCTTCATTGCAAGCTTCCAGAACTTCCCCACTCCTGGTGTCTTCTGCTGTTGGAAGTACTCTATGATGTTCTGACTCCTGTTGTCTACGGCATCTGGCAGCTTCTCCTGGATAGGAATTCGGTTAGCTCACTGAAACGTGAGAATAAGGGGAAGAGAATTTTGTCAATGCATTACGTCAATAACATATAACCATATAGCAGGCTTCATTCGGTGATTGAAACAAATATTATTAACATTAATTGAAGTTTTCCAGTATATAGAACCGACATTGAGCGCTCCGAGCGAGCTGTGCTGTGGTAACTTAACGTTAAACATGTAACTTTTTCTTGACATAAAACGGTAAATAATCAAACCAGTGGGAGCCTGCAGTGCATGAAACTGCTGTATCTAACCTATCTTATTCATGCATTATCCCAGGCAGCGCGCCCATTCGGAAAGCAGACAGCCGCGCCTCTGCTACCGCGGGCGTGTTTTTCCACATTCGAATATTAATTTTCACCTTCGAAATTCTGTTTTTAAAACTATTCGAATGTATATTCGAATTTAGAATATTCGTTGACAGCCCTAAATGACAGTCGAGCTAGCTAGCCGATCCATCCAAACAGTGAAAGAACCATGTTGACGTTACTTCAGGCAAATTAAAAATAGCATCAATTTGTGATGAACAAGGTTGCTAACGTTAGCAACTACCAGTAGGCTACATACATACCTGATTTCAATGGACTGATGGAGGAAGAGACGCGTTAATAACGTTAGCTTCCTTATCATAAAAGCACCTATTTCTGCCCATGCCCTAACTTATTTCCAATTTAGCTAAACCACAAGGGGACAGCTGACTTTGTTAGCTAATCAAAGCAGACGAAACTGTCACCATCCACTCAGATAAGCAGAAATAATAACGTTATATCTACGATATAAAAATACATATGTAAGGGTAACAGTAAATTACATAACGTGAAGTTAACTTACCTTCGTCCCAGAATGTTTGCTTCTTCTTTTGTCTTCTTCTTGAATGATGGCTTAGTCCCACAATGTTCGTTTAGAACTAACCGCCTAAAAATTCAAAATTCAGACCGCGATGATCCCATGATGCAACGCGGTGGCTGTAAAACCATTGTAAAACTCCGCGTGTACAGTGAAATTACAATAATAATACAGGACTGTCCATTAATTTCCCATGATGCATTGCCACTTACAGTAAAAACACAAATACAATAAATTGTTGTAAGATTTACTGTAAAAATTACATCAATTGCTAACAGTGTATGTTCCATTGCACAGGTCCTCCCATGTTCAACGGCCCAGACCTGACCTCATTCCACTTCACGGGCCTGGCCCTCCATCCCGGACACTCCTGTTGTCCGTCTACTCCTGCTGTAGCAGGGGGTCACTCCCTCGAGGATCACATGTGGGACTTCTTAGATCTGGCGTGCTTTGCTCACTATCCGTGAAAGGTCCTCGAGGGAGTGTCGCAGAATATGTGGAGTGGAGAATAAGCCGCAGTGATGGCCAGAGGCGATCACTTTAAACAAACTCGAATACTCGCAAACTGGAACAAAAGAAACATGAACAGAACAACCAAACATGTAGCAACAACAATTAACAAGACAACAGGTGACGGGGATTATATAAATGAAACACATGGGCAAACTGGATGTCACAGGCAAGCATAACATGAACACAAACACTAAACGTGACACTGAGCTGCTCCACATTCATTTATAGTTCTAGACTCTACGATAGTGTATGATGATATTTGGGTCTTTAATTTCTTATGAAAATTGTAGGGGAAACATCTGAGACAAAATCTGGGGCCGTATGAATAAAACTTCTCAAAAATGCTCTTAAGGATAGGCTTAAGGTTTGACTTAAGTGTCAACAAATTCTTAGTTAAAAGTAGGGCTTGTCTAAGACTAGGAGACTTTTATAAAGAAGCTGAAAGCAACTTTAAGCAAACACTGTCTCTGCTGGTATTGACTGAGTGACACTTATCAGTTTCCTCAATCGATTTGACACATTTCTCCAAACTCGGATCACTGTTCTCAAAACAGTTAACACAGTATGTATCTGAACACTTTGTAATTGTCCTAAACAGGTTGTAAAATCAGGTTTCCTTCTTTTAATGCAAATTGTAAATCACATGCATAATTTTCTCAAAATGTGTTAAAGATTTTGTAAGCATATTGCGTAGTATTTGTAACAAAGCAATGAATTGCGCAAAACTGTGCAACATTTTTTTTGATCAGGCTGTCAACGAAAGAAATTATGAACACATGCAAAACAAAATATTAATAACTGATTATGTCGTAGTTAATGTATGCTTTTTCCTGTGAGTTTTTTTATTTTTCTATGCATTTCTATGCGTTTTGTTCATAGTCAAATAAAACCTATTGCACCTTTTTTGCCAAATAATTCTGTCAGGTAAATACCTTAGCCAGGTTTAATTGTTCTTCCCTCATATTTAACAATAAAAAAATATATAAAATATTTTGCTCAAATTTAATTGTTTAAGCGAAATTGTAGGGTCAATAAAAACAAATATCCCCTCGTGACATCACTGTGAGCACAAGCAGTTTCTTAGTCACCAAAAATAAATCTCATTATTACTTTCATTACAGCAATAAGAGCATTGATTTGTACAGAGGGAGAAGTTATCAAATTTCTTTTAGTCAATTACAAAAAGAATACCTCGACAATCTAGCTTGTATCGTTTTATTAACTCCATGTCGTCATATAACTATAAATAATGTTTGCTGGAAAGTGTGTGTTCTCCTCCTTTCTGCTGCCATATTGATACTCCTAACTAGGTTAGAATCCCTCTTTAGCACGCTTAAATAATTCAGGAGCTGAGACCTAGTCTTGACACTTAGAATCATTTATGAATCACACTTATTCTTAAGTCTAGGAATGAGAGTAAAATTAAGACTAAAATTGTACTCTTAGAGGCTTTAAACATAAGGCCCTGATCTCCAGTGCCAGTAACAGACATCTCTGAGGAATAAAAGGAGTAGAGATGTTTATCAAGTCAGAAAGATTTGTGAGAAGTGTGTCTCAGCATGTGCTACAAATATATTACGTGACAGTCGATGTTCACAGGTGTCTTTCTGTATATGGTGGAATATAGTACCTGATGGATAACTTTTACTTATCTCTCATCAGTACAATCTGTTCAAATCAGCACAGAACTGAACTCTTTTCAAAACATCATTATCAATCATGTTGTCGTTTATGCTTGAATTCAAAGCGACATACAGTACAGTTCCCATACTGCAATCCTCCTGGAGCAACTAGAGGTGAACTGCTCTGCTCAAGGACCAGCAAACTGTTGTATAGATGAAAAAATACAGAATGTGTCTGTGTGACAAACTGCTGTGACAGTTCCCCCGTTGGATATCAATCTCTCTGACTGACTTCCTGACATTTTGGTGTATTATTACACGTCTCTCAGAAATACCTGATTGTTACTGGTCAAAAGATGCATTCTGCTGTCAAATAACATACAATTATGCTAAACTGTGTCAGAGACCCAGAACAGTGTAAACATGGTAAGTTATTATGTCAGGTTGATGTCAATATTCATAATGTGTAGGCTCAATGACTAAAGATTAGTTGAATTTGTTACATATGGGCAATGTTGAGAGTAATGTGAGTTACTCTTTTTCGAGTAATGACTAAAATAACGCATTCATTTTAAGTTTTAGATCCCCCTGGTACTGCAGAAAGGCTGGTATCATTTGATGTTCAAATCTCAGTGTTGACTTGGTACCGAAGGAATGGTACTGTTTCGTTTTTACTTCAGCGCTGTCCCTCTCGTCAGATCTTAAGACTTTTTAAACCCTGATTTACGTGTAAAGTTTAAAGTCAGTCCATCCTGCGACATCCAAGCTGTCTGTAGTTCCTTCTAGACACAGAGAGCCCTGTGACTATGACACACGTTTGAACCACATTATTTGCGGGGGCTGTTAATGAATCCTCAGTCTGTGGTGTAACCAGTGGAAACGGGGGGGGAAGGCTGATCTTTTTGAGGAAGGCGACACAAAAAGATCTTCAAAGGGCCTGAAATTTGATCAGAGATTCATGAGTTTTAGAGAGGTATCCAAGGCAACAATTTCATGAAAGGTGATTGAAGCTCTTGAGATTAAATTAAAAACAAATTTGTTCCACTGATGATGACGGTGACATGGTGTGTGTCTGTTCATCAAGAGCAACAGCGATCGCATCAGTCATGAAGTGTGGAGAGCAGTGTGGGATTTCCATCAGGTTTCCATATCAGTGGCTTGAGTATCACTGATCGCTCTGATATTGTGTTTTAACAGTCGAGGATGAATCATCTTACGTGGGTGAATCACTTAAACACAGTTTATAAAGCGCCAGGCAGCAAAGGTGAAATACACAACGACTGGTCTCTTCAGTGGAGCCGTCTTTATTCCTGATCACAGACCATTACTGCAATGAATTAAAGCATGGTGCAGTGTGTTCATGTTCATGTGCATCACACTATTACTTAGAGCTGAAAGCATATTCAGATTAATTGAATGTGCAAAACGTTGTGGACGTGAATGATGGCCATTCAAATTCGACGAGACCTGAGGAATGTTCTGCAAACACCTGTGTGCTACCTTAAAAGTTTTGGTTCATGCATTTAAAAACTTCTGTTGATTTGGGACACATAAATCCTAATCTTACTTTGTGATAATTGTCACTGAAATTAATTTAAATATATATATATATATATATATATATATATATATATATATATATATATATAATATATATATGTTTTATATATATATATTTTACCATATGCCACATATATATATGCCAACCATATACACTAATGAGCCCCAAAAAAAACAAAAAAACAAAGACCAGTCAGGTGGAAAGATCATCCCGGAAGAAGGCCACATTTTAGGCTCTGGCTGGATCAGATGGTAAGCAAACAATCAGTTCTCGTAATCAGTGTGTTGGGTGCAGGAGAAACGGGCAGGAATAAAGATCTGAGCAACTTTAGGGACACATTGTTCTGCCAAGGCGAATGGGACAGAGTCTCTCGTGTGTGTTGCTCCTGGTCAGCAGTGGTGAGAATTAACCAACAGTGTCCGAGGAGGAACAAACCAGAAACCAGCGACAGGGTGTTGGACATCTGAGAGTCATTGATGCCCGTGGGAATGAAGGCTATCCAGTGAACAACACGAGCATCATGACTGGACCTTAGAGCAGCGGAAGAGGTCGGCCTGTTTTCTTTTACATCACGTGTACTTGTGTGTCGTTGACTTGGAGAAGTGATGGCACCAGATGCACTGTGGGACGACAGCAAGCCGGTGGAGGGAGTGTGATGCTCTGAGCAATGTTCTGCTGGGAAACCCTGAGTCCAGCCATTCATGTGGGCATAAATCTGACACGTTCCTCCTACCTAAACACTGTTGCAGAGCGGGTACAGCCCTTCATGACAGCGGTGCTCCTGGTGGAAGCGGCTCTTTCAGCAGGATAGTGAACCCTGACACACTGCACACGTTGATCAGGAATGGTTTGAGGAACATGATGAAGAGTTCAAGCAATTGCCCTGGCCTTCAAATTCCCCAGATCTCAGTCCAGTTGAGCACCAGTGGGATGTGATAGACCAGTGTGATCCACAGCGGCTCCACCTCACACACTACAGGACCTGAAGAATCTGCTGGCAGAAACCTCAGGACGCATTGAAGGGTCTTGGAGAGTCCATGCCTCGTGAGTCAGCACTGTTATGGTCATCATGCTTTTGCTCATCAGTATATAACCTTAGACTGAACCATAAAGAGATAGTGTGGATTTTCTGTAGATGGGAGATACGCTTGTTCACGATGCGCTTGAACATAAGATGAGCTGCAATTTTAAAAGAAGGATGCATTTAAGAAAGGTAAAATGTTAGTACATTCACATTTAGGATCATTCTAAACACGTCTTTATAAATGAGGCCGCAGGTTCTGAACGGGCCTTGAAACCTTATTGGTCTCAAACAAGAGAACCCCATCACTGGATGAAGTTTCACGTCAGACGGCAGCTCATAACTCAGTGGAAACACAACCGTTGGCTCCAGCAAGGGTTGTACATACACTACACCATAGCACTATTTCCCCAAATGTCCTTTTACATTTCTGGCATATTACTGTGTAACAACTGGCGTTAAATGTACAAAACATGGTGTTAAACAACAATTAAATTTACAATTTCTTCATTTTCACTGTGACAATGTTAAACCTCTTGCAGGACCACCTTCAGCCATAAGCCTCTCTCTGTGAACTAGTGTTGATCCAGCAGCTCTGGGACTTCAGCCCAAGCTCATCACTGATGGCCCAGTGGCACTTCAAAGCCTACAAGTGTCTTCAAATATTTCATCTGTTAAAATATTTATCCTATGTCCCGGATTAGAGATCTGCTCGTGGCCTTGATAATGATGGTATAATGTGAGATGAGTTTTGATATTGCGTGTGCTGATGACATTTCTCAGTGTCTGGAGAATACGATGGACAATTCTCTGATTGGCTGGCACAAGTTAAACAGCAGCCAGTTAAATTTGAACTATCTGACACCATGTAAAACAGCTCTCAGATCATTATGGACATTTAAAGCTACAGTGTGTGATTTTTACCCCCATCTAGCGGTGAAAAGGTATATGACCATCCAGTGAATATTAGTTTCTGTTCCTCTCAATTTCGATTTCGTTTTAACTCCTACGGTGGCCAATGGAGTCCAAGATTAACATGGCTTCCAGTACGACCTCCTCGACACGGTGCCATCGAGTGTTAAAACGCGAAATACGGAGCTTGATGTCCCTCTTTGGCTAAAGTACTTTCAAGATGGAGGGGCAACATGGCGACCGACATTAGAACCCCTCACCCGTATGTATTTTCAATGGCATATTATACACTCACGAGAATACTTTATTACTTGAACGAAGTAAATATACATTAATGAGCACATATATTTTTGAAAGAACTAAGTGTTTTTAGCTAAGAATAAACTAAAAAAGTTACACAGTGTAGCTTTAAGAATGACTAACCTTTCTGATCTTCAAAAAGTCATTTATAGGTGACCTTTAAAGTCATTATAACCAAAAATTTAAAAACAAAGTGTGATTATGTGTACTGATTGTGCAGTTGTAGTGAACTTACAATCTTAAAGGAGTCATGACATGGATTTGTTTGGTCATTTTAGTATTTTAATATGTCCCTTATGGTTCACTTATAAAAATCAACAACAAATATATATGCGGTAACACTTTTTATTTTCAACCCATTTTTAAGGCGCAGCTCCTTTAGTTACGGCCACTGTTATGATTGGCTAACATCATTGCATAGGAAACAGTATCAACGCCCACTCGATATTGTAAGTGTTTTGAAAACATTATCCACATCAAAACGTTCATTTTCAGCATTCAGTGATGCGGCTGCTGTCAGATCGAATACAGTCGCGGCTTCTTTGCGAACTCTCTATTACACTGTGCCTCGTATACAAAACAATCTGCAATCAAATGCTCCGAACAAACATATAATCCTCCAAAGCAATCCATTAAAATAAACCATCCATTTGTTTCCACTGAACGCTCTTTCACTCTTTCATTTGTCCTGTGGTCAACAGCCTCAAGCAAGGAGTCCGTCAAAATGTAAATAAATGCTTTGTTTATCATGAGGAGGACGTTTTAAGCTTTGAAACTTGCAGGATGTTTTAATGGTACAAAGATCAAGACAAGTTTGGTTTCTCATGTCATGGCCCCTTTAAAAGTATATTTAAAAAACTGTACTTGCAGATAAAGGCCAAAAGTGTACTTAAAGAGAGTGTCACGGTGTGGGTTTGTGTCTTGTTCTTGTCTGTCATGTGTTCCCCTGTCTTTTCATGTTTAGCTGTCTCCCGTTATGTTGATTAGTCTTCCCAGGTGTTTCTTATTAACCAGTGTATGACTCTACTCTTCTTATCAAGTGTATGACTCTACTCTTCTTATCAAGTGTATGACTCTACTCTTCTTATCAAGTATATGACTCTACTCTTCTTATCAAGTATATGACTCTACTCTTCTTATCAAGTGTATGACTCTACTCTTCTTATCAAGTGTATGACTCTACTCTTCTTATCAATAGTGATGGCAAGATGAGGCTTCCTGAACCACTGAGACCTCGCAGGCCATTGCTTCAACCAAAGGTTCATTACTCGAAGCTTCATTCAGCATTGCTCACTAGTGACACCTAGCTATTGTGCAAAGAAATTGTAGGCAAATTAATTCATTCTGAACCAATGACCCGCCCCCCTCCCGCAATGTTTTATTTATTTATCTTCTTCTAAATATGAGTTAATGTCTCTGTAACCTTTCATTTGCAATAATAAAGAGATCTGTGCAGACATTTGTCCATTGCCTGGGTATGAAATAAAACGTGTATATTTCTCTGTCTGCATTGTACAGAGACTGTCACACACACAGTTAATTAATTATTCCAAAAAATATTGGATAGGGACAGTATGAACAACAAAAGTGACTGTGTTGAGTGCAGTGCTTATGGTGGAGGGACTCGAGGAAGTGTAATAAAGTAAACTGCAGTAAACACTGCAGTAAACACTGCAGTTTGGGGTGGATGGAGGAAGGATTGCAATAGATTTTTATTGAGAAAATGAATTTTTTGAAGTGTTGGGGTCTAGACAATTCCTCTTCTTGGACAAAACCTCACCAGCCTTGGAAAAATATCCTTTCACAAGGAACAGAGGATGTAGGGGAACATAAAATGTCAGTGCCAGCGGGTATAAATGAAGATACTGATGCTTCTGTTGAGCCCAGACAGGGGAGGATTTCCTCTTTCTTGCTGGCTCCATTACCATGAAAAAGGAAGATGTCATAAAAAGCAAACAAATCCAAAAGGGCAATCCAAATTAAAAAGCAGTCCAGTCCAGATACAAGAATCTAAGCTACCAAAAATCCAAAGCAATCCAAATAATCGTATCTAATTAATATAACAAGACTATAATATAGCTACAATAATTAATAATAAGGCAAGGCAAGGCAAGTTTATTTATATAGCACATTTCATACACAATGGTAATTCAAAGTGCTTTACATAGGAGGAAATAATTAAAACAGTTTAGAATAAAAAATAAAATAAAGTACAGTAAAAACAGTCGGACGAACATTGACACAGTGCTCATTCAGTAAATGCATAGCTAAACAGATGTGTTTTGAGTCTGGATTTGAATGTAACTACTGTAGGAGCACATCTGATCTCCTCTGGAAGCTGGTTCCAGCTGCGGCTGGCATAATAGCTAAAAATTAATAATTATTCATTATTATTAATAATTATTCTAACCTGATAAAGTGTAATAATATACAGCCCTAACACATATATGACACAATAACGACAATGAGATTTCTCTAACTCTGACTCAGACACACTACACCTGCTTCTACTACTCCTGCAACAGCCACGAGGTGGCGCGAGTTTCGAAGCCCCTTTATCCAGAAGCGACACTCAGACCGAACCGATGACGTATCCACACAAACCGAGGCCTCGTTTGTCATTAGTCACGTGATTTTCACGTTAACAACACAAGCCTCGAATCGCGGCTTCATCTGGCACGCCCATTTTTTCTCGACACAAGCTCCGATGCCTCGGTTCAAATGTCACATCACTACTTATCAAGTGTATGACTCTCTTCTTATCAAGTGTATGACTCTACTCTTCTTATCAAGTGTATGACTCTACTCTTCTTATCAAGTGTATGACTCTACTCTTCTTATCAAGTGTATGACTCTACTCTTCGTATCAAGTGTATGACTCTACTCTTCATATCAAGTCTATGACTCTACTTTTCTTATCAAGTGTATGACTCTACTCTTCTTATCAAGTGTATTACTCTACTCTTCTTATCAAGTGTATTACTCTTCTCTTCTTATCAAGTGTATGACTCTACTCTTCTTATCAAGTGTATGACTCTACTCTTCTTATCAAGACTCTACTCTTCTTATCAAGTATATGACTCTACTCTTCTTATCAAGTGTATGACTCTACTCTTCTTATCAAGTGTATGACTCTACTTTTCTTATCAAGTGTATGACTCTACTCTTCTTATCAAGTGTATGACTCTACTCTTCTTATCAAGTGTATGACTCTACTCTTCTTATCAAGACTCTACTCTTCTTATCAAGTATATGACTCTACTCTTCTTATCAAGTGTATGACTCTACTCTTCTTGTCAAGTATATGACTCTACTCTTCTTATCAAGTATATGACACTACTCTTCTTATCAAGTGTATGACTCTCTTCTCATCAAGTGTATGACTCTCTTCTTATCAAGTGTATGACTCTACTCTTCTTATCAAGTGTATGACTCTACTCTTCTTATCAAGTATATGACTCTACTCTTCTTATCAAGTGTATGACTCTCTTCTTATCAAGTATATGACTCTACTCTTCTTATCAAGTGTATGACTCTCTTCTTATCAAGTATATGACTCTACTCTTCTTATCAAGTGTATGACTCTACTCTTCTTATCAAGTGTATGACTCTACTCTTCTTATCAAGTATAAGACTACTCTTCTTATCAAGTATATGACTCTACTCTTCTTATCAAGTGTATGACTCTACTCTTCTTATCAAGTGTATGACTCTACTCTTCTTATCAAGTGTATGACTCTACTCTTCTTATCAAGTGTATGACTCTCTTCTTATCAAGTGTATGACTCTACTCTTCTTATCAAGTGTATGACTCTCTTCTTATCAAGTGTATGACTCTCTTCTTATCAAGTGTATGACTCTCTTCTTATCAAGTGTATGACTCTACTCTTATTATCAAGTGTATGACTCTCTTCTTATCAAGTGTATGACTCTACTCTTCTTATCAAGTGTATGACTCTACTCTTCTTATCAAGACTCTACTCTTCTTATCAAGTATATGACTCTACTCTTCTTATCAAGACTCTACTCTTCTTATCAAGTATATGACTCTACTCTTCTTATCAAGTGTATGACTCTACTCTTCTTATCAAGTGTATGACTCTACTCTTCTTATCAAGTATATGACTCTACTCTTCTTATCAAGTGTATGACTCTACTCTTCTTATCAAGTATATGACTCTACTCTTCATATCAAGTCTATGACTCTACTTTTCTTATCAAGTGTTTGACTCTACTCTTCTTATCAAGTGTATTACTCTACTCTTCTTATCAAGTGTATGACTCTACTCTTCTTATCAAGTATATGACTCTACTCTTCTTATCAAGTGTATGACTCTACTCTTCTTATCAAGTATATGACTCTACTCTTCATATCAAGTCTATGACTCTACTTTTCTTATCAAGTGTATGACTCTACTCTTCTTATCAAGTGTATGACTCTACTCTTCTTATCAAGACTCTACTCTTCTTATCAAGTATATGACTCTACTCTTCTTATCAAGACTCTACTCTTCTTATCAAGTATATGACTCTACTCTTCTTATCAAGTGTATGACTCTACTCTTCTTATCAAGTGTATGACTCTACTCTTCTTATCGAGTGTATGACTCTACTCTTCATATCAAGTCTATGACTCTACTTTTCTTATCAAGTGTTTGACTCTACTCTTCTTATCAAGTGTATTACTCTACTCTTCTTATCAAGTGTATGACTCTACTCTTCTTATCAAGTGTATGACTCTACTCTTCTTATCCAGACTCTACTCTTCTTATCAAGTATATGACTCTACTCTTCTTATCAAGTGTATGACTCTACTCTTCTTATCAAGTCTATGACTCTACTTTTCTTATCAAGTGTATGACTCTACTCTTCTTGTCAAGTGTATGACTCTACTATTCTTATCAAGTGTATGACTCTACTCTTCTTATCAAGTGTATGACTCTACTCTTCTTATCAAGTGTATGACTCTACTCTTCTTATCAAGTGTATGACTCTACTCTTCTTATCAAGACTCTACTCTTCTTATCAAGTATATGACTCTACTCTTCTTATCAAGACTCTACTCTTCTTATCAAGTATATGACTCTACTCTTCTTATCAAGTGTATGACTCTACTCTTCTTATCAAGTGTATGACTCTACTCTTCTTATCAAGTATATGACTCTACTCTTCTTATCAAGTGTATGACTCTACTCTTCTTATCAAGTGTTTGACTCTACTCTTCTTATCAAGTGTACGACTCTCTTCTTATCAAGTATATGACTCTACTCTTCTTATCAAGTGTATGACTCTCTTCTTATCAAGTATATGACTCTACTCTTCTTATCAAGTGTATGACTCTACTCTTCTTATCAAGTGTATGACTCTACTCTTCTTATCAAGTATAAGACTACTCTTCTTATCAAGTATATGACTCTACTCTTCTTATCAAGTGTATGACTCTACTCTTCTTATCAAGTGTATGACTCTACTCTTCTTATCAAGTGTATGACTCTACTCTTCTTATCAAGTGTATGACTCTCTTCTTATCAAGTGTATGACTCTACTCTTCTTATCAAGTGTATGACTCTTCTTATCAAGTGTATGACTCTCTTCTTATCAAGTGTATGACTCTCTTCTTATCAAGTGTATGACTCTCTTCTTATCAAGTGTATGACTCTACTCTTATTATCAAGTGTATGACTCTCTTCTTATCAAGTGTATGACTCTACTCTTCTTATCAAGTGTATGACTCTACTCTTCTTATCAAGACTCTACTCTTCTTATCAAGTATATGACTCTACTCTTCTTATCAAGACTCTACTCTTCTTATCAAGTATATGACTCTACTCTTCTTATCAAGTGTATGACTCTACTCTTCATATCAAGTGTATGACTCTACTCTTCTTATCAAGTATATGACTCTACTCTTCTTATCAAGTGTATGACTCTACTCTTCTTATCAAGTGTTTGACTCTACTCTTCTTATCAAGTGTATGACTCTACTCTTCATATCAAGTCTATGACTCTACTTTTCTTATCAAGTGTTTGACTCTACTCTTCTTATCAAGTGTATTACTCTACTCTTCTTATCAAGTGTATGACTCTACTCTTCTTATCAAGTGTATGACTCTACTCTTCTTATCCAGACTCTACTCTTCTTATCAAGTATATGACTCTACTCTTCTTATCAAGTGTATGACTCTACTCTTCTTATCAAGTCTATGACTCTACTTTTCTTATCAAGTGTATGACTCTACTCTTCTTGTCAAGTGTATGACTCTACTCTTCTTATCAAGTGTATGACTCTACTCTTCTTATCAAGTGTATGACTCTACTCTTCTTATCAAGTGTATGACTCTACTCTTCTTATCAAGACTCTACTCTTCTTATCAAGTATATGACTCTACTCTTCTTATCAAGACTCTACTCTTCTTATCAAGTATATGACTCTACTCTTCTTATCAAGTGTATGACTCTACTCTTCTTATCAAGTGTATGACTCTACTCTTCTTATCAAGTATATGACTCTACTCTTCTTATCAAGTGTATGACTCTACTCTTCTTATCAAGTGTTTGACTCTACTCTTCTTATCAAGTGTATGACTCTACTCTTCATATCAAGTATATGACTCTACTTTTCTTATCAAGTGTATGACTCTACTCTTCTTATCAAGTGTATTACTCTACTCTTCTTATCAAGTGTATGACTCTACTCTTCTTATCAAGTGTATGACTCTACTCTTCTTATCAAGACTCTACTCTTCTTATCAAGTATATGACTCTACTCTTCTTATCAAGTGTATGACTCTACTCTTCTTATCAAGTGTATGACTCTACTTTTCTTATCAAGTGTATGACTCTACTCTTCTTATCAAGTGTATGACTCTACTCTTCTTATCAAGACTCTACTCTTCTTATCAAGTATATGACTCTACTCTTCTTGTCAAGTGTATGACTCTACTCTTCTTATCAAGTGTATGACTACTTTTCTTATCAAGTGTATGACTCTACTCTTCTTGTCAAGTGTATGACTCTACTCTTCTTATCAAGTGTATGACTCTACTCTTCTTATCAAGTGTATGACTCTACTCTTCTTATCAAGTGTATGACTCTACTCTTCTTATCAATTGTATGACTCTACTCTTCTTATCAAGACTCTACTCTTCTTATCAAGTATATGACTCTACTCTTCTTATCAAGACTCTACTCTTCTTATCAAGTATATGACTCTACTCTTCTTATCAAGTGTATGACTCTACTCTTCTTATCAAGTGTATGACTCTACTCTTCTTATCAAGTATATGACTCTACTCTTCTTATCAAGTGTATGACTCTACTCTTCTTATCAAGTGTTTGACTCTACTCTTCTTATCAAGTGTATGACTCTACTCTTCATATCAAGTCTATGACTCTACTTTTCTTATCAAGTGTATGACTCTACTCTTCTTATCAAGTGTATGACTCTACTCTTCTTATCAAGTATATGACTCTACTCTTCTTATCAAGTGTATGACTCTACTCTTCTTATCAAGTGTTTGACTCTACTCTTCTTATCAAGTGTACGACTCTCTTCTTATCAAGTATATGACTCTACTCTTCTTATCAAGTGTATGACTCTCTTCTTATCAAGTATATGACTCTACTCTTCTTATCAAGTGTATGACTCTACTCTTCTTATCAAGTGTATGACTCTACTCTTCTTATCAAGTATAAGACTACTCTTCTTATCAAGTATATGACTCTACTCTTCTTATCAAGTGTATGACTCTACTCTTCTTATCAAGTGTATGACTCTACTCTTCTTATCAAGTGTATGACTCTACTCTTCTTATCAAGTGTATGACTCTCTTCTTATCAAGTGTATGACTCTACTCTTCTTATCAAGTGTATGACTCTTCTTATCAAGTGTATGACTCTCTTCTTATCAAGTGTATGACTCTCTTCTTATCAAGTGTATGACTCTACTCTTATTATCAAGTGTATGACTCTACTCTTATTATCAAGTGTATGACTCTCTTCTTATCAAGTGTATGACTCTACTCTTCTTATCAAGTGTATGACTCTACTCTTCTTATCAAGACTCTACTCTTCTTATCAAGTATATGACTCTACTCTTCTTATCAAGACTCTACTCTTCTTATCAAGTATATGACTCTACTCTTCTTATCAAGTGTATGACTTTACTCTTCTTATCAAGTGTATGACTCTACTCTTCTTATCAAGTATATGACTCTACTCTTCTTATCAAGTGTATGACTCTACTCTTCTTATCAAGTGTTTGACTCTACTCTTCTTATCAAGTGTATGACTCTACTCTTCATATCAAGTCTATGACTCTACTTTTCTTATCAAGTGTTTGACTCTACTCTTCTTATCAAGTGTATTACTCTACTCTTCTTATCAAGTGTATGACTCTACTCTTCTTATCAAGTGTATGACTCTACTCTTCTTATCCAGACTCTACTCTTCTTATCAAGTATATGACTCTACTCTTCTTATCAAGTGTATGACTCTACTCTTCTTATCAAGTCTATGACTCTACTTTTCTTATCAAGTGTATGACTCTACTCTTCTTGTCAAGTGTATGACTCTACTCTTCTTATCAAGTGTATGACTCTACTCTTCTTATCAAGTGTATGACTCTACTCTTCTTATCAAGTGTATGACTCTACTCTTCTTATCAAGTGTATGACTCTACTCTTCTTATCAAGACTCTACTCTTCTTATCAAGTATATGACTCTACTCTTCTTATCAAGACTCTACTCTTCTTATCAAGTATATGACTCTACTCTTCTTATCAAGTGTATGACTCTACTCTTCTTATCAAGTGTATGACTCTACTCTTCTTATCAAGTATATGACTCTACTCTTCTTATCAAGTGTATGACTCTACTCTTCTTATCAAGTGTTTGACTCTACTCTTCTTATCAAGTGTATGACTCTACTCTTCATATCAAGTCTATGACTCTACTTTTCTTATCAAGTGTATGACTCTACTCTTCTTATCAAGTGTATTACTCTACTCTTCTTATCAAGTGTATGACTCTACTCTTCTTATCAAGTGTATGACTCTACTCTTCTTATCAAGACTCTACTCTTCTTATCAAGTATATGACTCTACTCTTCTTATCAAGTGTATGACTCTACTCTTCTTATCAAGTGTATGACTCTACTTTTCTTATCAAGTGTATGACTCTACTCTTCTTATCAAGTGTATGACTCTACTCTTCTTATCAAGACTCTACTCTTCTTATCAAGTATATGACTCTACTCTTCTTATCAAGTGTATGACTCTACTCTTCTTATCAAGTGTATGACTACTTTTCTTATCAAGTGTATGAGTCTACTCTTCTTGTCAAGTGTATGACTCTACTCTTCTTATCAAGTGTATGACTCTACTCTTCTTATCAAGTGTATGACTCTACTCTTCTTATCAAGTGTATGACTCTACTCTTCTTATCAATTGTATGACTCTACTCTTCTTATCAAGACTCTACTCTTCTTATCAAGTATATGACTCTACTCTTCTTATCAAGACTCTACTCTTCTTATCAAGTATATGACTCTACTCTTCTTATCAAGTGTATGACTCTACTCTTCTTATCAAGTGTATGACTCTACTCTTCTTATCAAGTATATGACTCTACTCTTCTTATCAAGTGTATGACTCTACTCTTCTTATCAAGTGTTTGACTCTACTCTTCTTATCAAGTGTATGACTCTACTCTTCATATCAAGTCTATGACTCTACTTTTCTTATCAAGTGTATGACTCTACTCTTCTTATCAAGTGTATTACTCTACTCTTCTTATCAAGTGTATGACTTTACTCTTCTTATCAAGTGTATGACTCTACTCTTCTTATCAAGACTCTACTCTTCTTATCAAGTATATGACTCTACTCTTCTTATCAAGTGTATGACTCTACTCTTCTTATCAAGTGTATGACTCTACTTTTCTTATCAAGTGTATGACTCTACTCTTCTTGTTAAGTGTATGACTCTACTCTTCTTATCAAGTGTATGACTCTACTCTTCTTATCAAGTGTATGACTCTACTCTTCTTATCAAGTGTATGACTCTCTTCTTATCAAGTGTATGACTCTACTCTTATTATCAAGTGTATGACTCTCTTCTTATCAAGTGTATGACTCTACTCTTCTTATCAAGTGTATGACTCTACTCTTCTTATCAAGACTCTACTCTTCTTATCAAGTATATGACTCTACTCTTCTTATCAAGACTCTACTCTTCTTATCAAGTATATGACTCTACACTTCTTATCAAGTGTATGACTCTACTCTTCTTATCAAGTGTATGACTCTACTCTTCTTATCAAGTATATGACTCTACTCTTCTTATCAAGTGTATGACTCTACTCTTCTTATCAAGTGTTTGACTCTACTCTTCTTATCAAGTGTATGACTCTACTCTTCATATCAAGTCTATGACTCTACTTTTCTTATCAAGTGTTTGACTCTACTCTTCTTATCAAGTGTATTACTCTACTCTTCTTATCAAGTGTATGACTCTACTCTTCTTATCAAGTGTATGACTCTACTCTTCTTATCCAGACTCTACTCTTCTTATCAAGTATATGACTCTACTCTTCTTATCAAGTGTATGACTCTACTCTTCTTATCAAGTCTATGACTCTACTTTTCTTATCAAGTGTATGACTCTACTCTTCTTGTCAAGTGTATGACTCTACTCTTCTTATCAAGTGTATGACTCTACTCTTCTTATCAAGTGTATGACTCTACTCTTCTTATCAAGTGTATGACTCTACTCTTCTTATCAAGTGTATGACTCTACTCTTCTTATCAAGACTCTACTCTTCTTATCAAGTATATGACTCTACTCTTCTTATCAAGACTCTACTCTTCTTATCAAGTATATGACTCTACTCTTCTTATCAAGTGTATGACTCTACTCTTCTTATCAAGTGTATGACTCTACTCTTCTTATCAAGTATATGACTCTACTCTTCTTATCAAGTGTATGACTCTACTCTTCTTATCAAGTGTTTGACTCTACTCTTCTTATCAAGTGTATGACTCTACTCTTCATATCAAGTCTATGACTCTACTTTTCTTATCAAGTGTATGACTCTACTCTTCTTATCAAGTGTATTACTCTACTCTTCTTATCAAGTGTATGACTCTACTCTTCTTATCAAGTGTATGACTCTACTCTTCTTATCAAGACTCTACTCTTCTTATCAAGTATATGACTCTACTCTTCTTATCAAGTGTATGACTCTACTCTTCTTATCAAGTGTATGACTCTACTTTTCTTATCAAGTGTATGACTCTACTCTTCTTATCAAGTGTATGACTCTACTCTTCTTATCAAGACTCTACTCTTCTTATCAAGTATATGACTCTACTCTTCTTATCAAGTGTATGACTCTACTCTTCTTATCAAGTGTATGACTACTTTTCTTATCAAGTGTATGACTCTACTCTTCTTGTCAAGTGTATGACTCTACTCTTCTTATCAAGTGTATGACTCTACTCTTCTTATCAAGTGTATGACTCTACTCTTCTTATCAAGTGTATGACTCTACTCTTCTTATCAAGTGTATGACTCTACTCTTCTTATCAAGACTCTACTCTTCTTATCAAGTATATGACTCTACTCTTCTTATCAAGACTCTACTCTTCTTATCAAGTATATGACTCTACTCTTCTTATCAAGTGTATGACTCTACTCTTCTTATCAAGTGTATGACTCTACTCTTCTTATCAAGTATATGACTCTACTCTTCTTATCAAGTGTATGACTCTACTCTTCTTATCAAGTGTTTGACTCTACTCTTCTTATCAAGTGTATGACTCTACTCTTCATATCAAGTCTATGACTCTACTTTTCTTATCAAGTGTATGACTCTACTCTTCTTATCAAGTGTATTACTCTACTCTTCTTATCAAGTGTATGACTCTACTCTTCTTATCAAGTGTATGACTCTACTCTTCTTATCAAGACTCTACTCTTCTTATCAAGTATATGACTCTACTCTTCTTATCAAGTGTATGACTCTACTCTTCTTATCAAGTGTATGACTCTACTTTTCTTATCAAGTGTATGACTCTACTCTTCTTGTTAAGTGTATGACTCTACTCTTCTTATCAAGTGTATGACTCTACTCTTCTTATCAAGTGTATGACTCTACTCTTCTTATCAAGTGTATGACTCTCTTCTTATCAAGTGTATGACTTTACTCTTCTTATCAAGTGTATGACTCTCTTCTTATCAAGTGTATGACTCTCTTCTTATCAAGTGTATGACTCTACTCTTCTTATCGAGTGTATGACTCTACTCTTCTTATCGAGTGTATGACTCTCTTCTTATCAAGTGTAAGACTCTACTCTTCTTATCAAGTGTATGACTCTACTCTTCTTGTCAAGTGTATGACTCTACTCTTCTTGTCAAGTGTATGACTCTACTCTTCTTATCGAGTGTATGACTCTACTCTTCTTATCGAGTGTATGACTCTCTTCTTATCAAGTGTATGACTCTACTCTTCTTATCAAGTGTATGACTCTTCTTATCAAGTGTATGACTCTCTTCTTATCAAGTGTATGACTCTCTTCTTATCAAGTGTATGACTCTCTTCTTATCAAGTGTATGACTCTACTCTTATTATCAAGTGTATGACTCTCTTCTTATCAAGTGTATGACTCTACTCTTCTTATCAAGTGTATGACTCTACTCTTCTTATCAAGTGTATGACTCTACTCTTCTTATCAAGACTCTACTCTTCTTATCAAGTATATGACTCTACTCTTCTTATCAAGACTCTACTCTTCTTATCAAGTATATGACTCTACTCTTCTTATCAAGTGTATGACTCTACTCTTCTTATCAAGTATAAGACTACTCTTCTTATCAAGTATATGACTCTACTCTTCTTATCAAGTGTATGACTCTACTCTTCTTATCAAGTGTATGACTCTACTCTTCTTATCAAGTGTATGACTCTACTCTTCTTATCAAGTGTATGACTCTCTTCTTATCAAGTGTATGACTCTACTCTTCTTATCAAGTGTATGACTCTCTTCTTATCAAGTGTATGACTCTCTTCTTATCAAGTGTATGACTCTCTTCTTATCAAGTGTATGACTCTACTCTTATTATCAAGTGTATGACTCTCTTCTTATCAAGTGTATGACTCTACTCTTCTTATCAAGTGTATGACTCTACTCTTCTTATCAAGACTCTACTCTTCTTATCAAGTATATGACTCTACTCTTCTTATCAAGACTCTTCTCTTCTTATCAAGTATATGACTCTACTCTTCTTATCAAGTGTATGACTCTACTCTTCTTATCAAGTGTATGACTCTACTCTTCTTATCAAGTATATGACTCTACTCTTCTTATCAAGTGTATGACTCTACTCTTCTTATCAAGTGTTTGACTCTACTCTTCTTATCAAGTGTATGACTCTACTCTTCATATCAAGTCTATGACTCTACTTTTCTTATCAAGTGTTTGACTCTACTCTTCTTATCAAGTGTATTACTCTACTCTTCTTATCAAGTGTATGACTCTACTCTTCTTATCAAGTGTATGACTCTACTCTTCTTATCCAGACTCTACTCTTCTTATCAAGTATATGACTCTACTCTTCTTATCAAGTGTATGACTCTACTCTTCTTATCAAGTCTATGACTCTACTTTTCTTATCAAGTGTATGACTCTACTCTTCTTGTCAAGTGTATGACTCTACTATTCTTATCAAGTGTATGACTCTACTCTTCTTATCAAGTGTATGACTCTACTCTTCTTATCAAGTGTATGACTCTACTCTTCTTATCAAGTGTATGACTCTACTCTTCTTATCAAGACTCTACTCTTCTTATCAAGTATATGACTCTACTCTTCTTATCAAGACTCTACTCTTCTTATCAAGTATATGACTCTACTCTTCTTATCAAGTGTATGACTCTACTCTTCTTATCAAGTGTATGACTCTACTCTTCTTATCAAGTATATGACTCTACTCTTCTTATCAAGTGTATGACTCTACTCTTCTTATCAAGTGTTTGACTCTACTCTTCTTATCAAGTGTACGACTCTCTTCTTATCAAGTATATGACTCTACTCTTCTTATCAAGTGTATGACTCTCTTCTTATCAAGTATATGACTCTACTCTTCTTATCAAGTGTATGACTCTACTCTTCTTATCAAGTGTATGACTCTACTCTTCTTATCAAGTATAAGACTACTCTTCTTATCAAGTATATGACTCTACTCTTCTTATCAAGTGTATGACTCTACTCTTCTTATCAAGTGTATGACTCTACTCTTCTTATCAAGTGTATGACTCTACTCTTCTTATCAAGTGTATGACTCTCTTCTTATCAAGTGTATGACTCTACTCTTCTTATCAAGTGTATGACTCTTCTTATCAAGTGTATGACTCTCTTCTTATCAAGTGTATGACTCTCTTCTTATCAAGTGTATGACTCTCTTCTTATCAAGTGTATGACTCTACTCTTATTATCAAGTGTATGACTCTCTTCTTATCAAGTGTATGACTCTACTCTTCTTATCAAGTGTATGACTCTACTCTTCTTATCAAGACTCTACTCTTCTTATCAAGTATATGACTCTACTCTTCTTATCAAGACTCTACTCTTCTTATCAAGTATATGACTCTACTCTTCTTATCAAGTGTATGACTCTACTCTTCTTATCAAGTGTATGACTCTACTCTTCTTATCAAGTATATGACTCTACTCTTCTTATCAAGTGTATGACTCTACTCTTCTTATCAAGTGTTTGACTCTACTCTTCTTATCAAGTGTATGACTCTACTCTTCATATCAAGTCTATGACTCTACTTTTCTTATCAAGTGTTTGACTCTACTCTTCTTATCAAGTGTATTACTCTACTCTTCTTATCAAGTGTATGACTCTACTCTTCTTATCAAGTGTATGACTCTACTCTTCTTATCCAGACTCTACTCTTCTTATCAAGTATATGACTCTACTCTTCTTATCAAGTGTATGACTCTACTCTTCTTATCAAGTCTATGACTCTACTTTTCTTATCAAGTGTATGACTCTACTCTTCTTGTCAAGTGTATGACTCTACTCTTCTTATCAAGTGTATGACTCTACTCTTCTTATCAAGTGTATGACTCTACTCTTCTTATCAAGTGTATGACTCTACTCTTCTTATCAAGTGTATGACTCTACTCTTCTTATCAAGACTCTACTCTTCTTATCAAGTATATGACTCTACTCTTCTTATCAAGACTCTACTCTTCTTATCAAGTATATGACTCTACTCTTCTTATCAAGTGTATGACTCTACTCTTCTTATCAAGTGTATGACTCTACTCTTCTTATCAAGTATATGACTCTACTCTTCTTATCAAGTGTATGACTCTACTCTTCTTATCAAGTGTTTGACTCTACTCTTCTTATCAAGTGTATGACTCTACTCTTCATATCAAGTCTATGACTCTACTTTTCTTATCAAGTGTATGACTCTACTCTTCTTATCAAGTGTATTACTCTACTCTTCTTATCAAGTGTATGACTCTACTCTTCTTATCAAGTGTATGACTCTACTCTTCTTATCAAGACTCTACTCTTCTTATCAAGTGTATGACTCTACTCTTCTTATCAAGTGTATGACTCTACTCTTCTTATCAAGTGTATGACTCTACTTTTCTTATCAAGTGTATGACTCTACTCTTCTTATCAAGTGTATGACTCTACTCTTCTTATCAAGACTCTACTCTTCTTATCAAGTATATGACTCTACTCTTCTTATCAAGTGTATGACTCTACTCTTCTTATCAAGTGTATGACTACTTTTCTTATCAAGTGTATGACTCTACTCTTCTTGTCAAGTGTATGACTCTACTCTTCTTATCAAGTGTATGACTCTACTCTTCTTATCAAGTGTATGACTCTACTCTTCTTATCAAGTGTATGACTCTACTCTTCTTATCAATTGTATGACTCTACTCTTCTTATCAAGACTCTACTCTTCTTATCAAGTATATGACTCTACTCTTCTTATCAAGACTCTACTCTTCTTATCAAGTATATGACTCTACTCTTCTTATCAAGTGTATGACTCTACTCTTCTTATCAAGTGTATGACTCTACTCTTCTTATCAAGTATATGACTCTACTCTTCTTATCAAGTGTATGACTCTACTCTTCTTATCAAGTGTTTGACTCTACTCTTCTTATCAAGTGTATGACTCTACTCTTCATATCAAGTCTATGACTCTACTTTTCTTATCAAGTGTATGACTCTACTCTTCTTATCAAGTGTATTACTCTACTCTTCTTATCAAGTGTATGACTCTACTCTTCTTATCAAGTGTATGACTCTACTCTTCTTATCAAGACTCTACTCTTCTTATCAAGTATATGACTCTACTCTTCTTATCAAGTGTATGACTCTACTCTTCTTATCAAGTGTATGACTCTACTTTTCTTATCAAGTGTATGACTCTACTCTTCTTGTTAAGTGTATGACTCTACTCTTCTTATCAAGTGTATGACTCTACTCTTCTTATCAAGTGTATGACTCTACTCTTCTTATCAAGTGTATGACTCTCTTCTTATCAAGTGTATGACTCTACTCTTCTTATCAAGTGTATGACTCTCTTCTTATCAAGTGTATGACTCTCTTCTTATCAAGTGTATGACTCTCTTCTTATCAAGTGTATGACTCTACTCTTATTATCAAGTGTATGACTCTCTTCTTATCAAGTGTATGACTCTACTCTTCTTATCAAGTGTATGACTCTACTCTTCTTATCAAGACTCTACTCTTCTTATCAAGTATATGACTCTACTCTTCTTATCAAGACTCTTCTCTTCTTATCAAGTATATGACTCTACTCTTCTTATCAAGTGTATGACTCTACTCTTCTTATCAAGTGTATGACTCTACTCTTCTTATCAAGTATATGACTCTACTCTTCTTATCAAGTGTATGACTCTACTCTTCTTATCAAGTGTTTGACTCTACTCTTCTTATCAAGTGTATGACTCTACTCTTCATATCAAGTCTATGACTCTACTTTTCTTATCAAGTGTTTGACTCTACTCTTCTTATCAAGTGTATTACTCTACTCTTCTTATCAAGTGTATGACTCTACTCTTCTTATCAAGTGTATGACTCTACTCTTCTTATCCAGACTCTACTCTTCTTATCAAGTATATGACTCTACTCTTCTTATCAAGTGTATGACTCTACTCTTCTTATCAAGTCTATGACTCTACTTTTCTTATCAAGTGTATGACTCTACTCTTCTTGTCAAGTGTATGACTCTACTATTCTTATCAAGTGTATGACTCTACTCTTCTTATCAAGTGTATGACTCTACTCTTCTTATCAAGTGTATGACTCTACTCTTCTTATCAAGTGTATGACTCTACTCTTCTTATCAAGACTCTACTCTTCTTATCAAGTATATGACTCTACTCTTCTTATCAAGACTCTACTCTTCTTATCAAGTATATGACTCTACTCTTCTTATCAAGTGTATGACTCTACTCTTCTTATCAAGTGTATGACTCTACTCTTCTTATCAAGTATATGACTCTACTCTTCTTATCAAGTGTATGACTCTACTCTTCTTATCAAGTGTTTGACTCTACTCTTCTTATCAAGTGTACGACTCTCTTCTTATCAAGTATATGACTCTACTCTTCTTATCAAGTGTATGACTCTCTTCTTATCAAGTATATGACTCTACTCTTCTTATCAAGTGTATGACTCTACTCTTCTTATCAAGTGTATGACTCTACTCTTCTTATCAAGTATAAGACTACTCTTCTTATCAAGTATATGACTCTACTCTTCTTATCAAGTGTATGACTCTACTCTTCTTATCAAGTGTATGACTCTACTCTTCTTATCAAGTGTATGACTCTACTCTTCTTATCAAGTGTATGACTCTCTTCTTATCAAGTGTATGACTCTACTCTTCTTATCAAGTGTATGACTCTTCTTATCAAGTGTATGACTCTCTTCTTATCAAGTGTATGACTCTCTTCTTATCAAGTGTATGACTCTCTTCTTATCAAGTGTATGACTCTACTCTTATTATCAAGTGTATGACTCTCTTCTTATCAAGTGTATGACTCTACTCTTCTTATCAAGTGTATGACTCTACTCTTCTTATCAAGACTCTACTCTTCTTATCAAGTATATGACTCTACTCTTCTTATCAAGACTCTACTCTTCTTATCAAGTATATGACTCTACTCTTCTTATCAAGTGTATGACTCTACTCTTCTTATCAAGTGTATGACTCTACTCTTCTTATCAAGTATATGACTCTACTCTTCTTATCAAGTGTATGACTCTACTCTTCTTATCAAGTGTTTGACTCTACTCTTCTTATCAAGTGTATGACTCTACTCTTCATATCAAGTCTATGACTCTACTTTTCTTATCAAGTGTTTGACTCTACTCTTCTTATCAAGTGTATTACTCTACTCTTCTTATCAAGTGTATGACTCTACTCTTCTTATCAAGTGTATGACTCTACTCTTCTTATCCAGACTCTACTCTTCTTATCAAGTATATGACTCTACTCTTCTTATCAAGTGTATGACTCTACTCTTCTTATCAAGTCTATGACTCTACTTTTCTTATCAAGTGTATGACTCTACTCTTCTTGTCAAGTGTATGACTCTACTCTTCTTATCAAGTGTATGACTCTACTCTTCTTATCAAGTGTATGACTCTACTCTTCTTATCAAGTGTATGACTCTACTCTTCTTATCAAGTGTATGACTCTACTCTTCTTATCAAGACTCTACTCTTCTTATCAAGTATATGACTCTACTCTTCTTATCAAGACTCTACTCTTCTTATCAAGTATATGACTCTACTCTTCTTATCAAGTGTATGACTCTACTCTTCTTATCAAGTGTATGACTCTACTCTTCTTATCAAGTATATGACTCTACTCTTCTTATCAAGTGTATGACTCTACTCTTCTTATCAAGTGTTTGACTCTACTCTTCTTATCAAGTGTATGACTCTACTCTTCATATCAAGTCTATGACTCTACTTTTCTTATCAAGTGTATGACTCTACTCTTCTTATCAAGTGTATTACTCTACTCTTCTTATCAAGTGTATGACTCTACTCTTCTTATCAAGTGTATGACTCTACTCTTCTTATCAAGACTCTACTCTTCTTATCAAGTATATGACTCTACTCTTCTTATCAAGTGTATGACTCTACTCTTCTTATCAAGTGTATGACTCTACTTTTCTTATCAAGTGTATGACTCTACTCTTCTTATCAAGTGTATGACTCTACTCTTCTTATCAAGACTCTACTCTTCTTATCAAGTATATGACTCTACTCTTCTTATCAAGTGTATGACTCTACTCTTCTTATCAAGTGTATGACTACTTTTCTTATCAAGTGTATGACTCTACTCTTCTTGTCAAGTGTATGACTCTACTCTTCTTATCAAGTGTATGACTCTACTCTTCTTATCAAGTGTATGACTCTACTCTTCTTATCAAGTGTATGACTCTACTCTTCTTATCAATTGTATGACTCTACTCTTCTTATCAAGACTCTACTCTTCTTATCAAGTATATGACTCTACTCTTCTTATCAAGACTCTACTCTTCTTATCAAGTATATGACTCTACTCTTCTTATCAAGTGTATGACTCTACTCTTCTTATCAAGTGTATGACTCTACTCTTCTTATCAAGTATATGACTCTACTCTTCTTATCAAGTGTATGACTCTACTCTTCTTATCAAGTGTTTGACTCTACTCTTCTTATCAAGTGTATGACTCTACTCTTCATATCAAGTCTATGACTCTACTTTTCTTATCAAGTGTATGACTCTACTCTTCTTATCAAGTGTATTACTCTACTCTTCTTATCAAGTGTATGACTCTACTCTTCTTATCAAGTGTATGACTCTACTCTTCTTATCAAGACTCTACTCTTCTTATCAAGTATATGACTCTACTCTTCTTATCAAGTGTATGACTCTACTCTTCTTATCAAGTGTATGACTCTACTTTTCTTATCAAGTGTATGACTCTACTCTTCTTGTTAAGTGTATGACTCTACTCTTCTTATCAAGTGTATGACTCTACTCTTCTTATCAAGTGTATGACTCTACTCTTCTTATCAAGTGTATGACTCTCTTCTTATCAAGTGTATGACTCTACTCTTATTATCAAGTGTATGACTCTCTTCTTATCAAGTGTATGACTCTACTCTTCTTATCAAGTGTATGACTCTACTCTTCTTATCAAGACTCTACTCTTCTTATCAAGTATATGACTCTACTCTTCTTATCAAGACTCTACTCTTCTTATCAAGTATATGACTCTACTCTTCTTATCAAGTGTATGACTCTACTCTTCTTATCAAGTGTATGACTCTACTCTTCTTATCAAGTATATGACTCTACTCTTCTTATCAAGTGTATGACTCTACTCTTCTTATCAAGTGTTTGACTCTACTCTTCTTATCAAGTGTATGACTCTACTCTTCATATCAAGTCTATGACTCTACTTTTCTTATCAAGTGTTTGACTCTACTCTTCTTATCAAGTGTATTACTCTACTCTTCTTATCAAGTGTATGACTCTACTCTTCTTATCAAGTGTATGACTCTACTCTTCTTATCCAGACTCTACTCTTCTTATCAAGTATATGACTCTACTCTTCTTATCAAGTGTATGACTCTACTCTTCTTATCAAGTCTATGACTCTACTTTTCTTATCAAGTGTATGACTCTACTCTTCTTGTCAAGTGTATGACTCTACTCTTCTTATCAAGTGTATGACTCTACTCTTCTTATCAAGTGTATGACTCTACTCTTCTTATCAAGTGTATGACTCTACTCTTCTTATCAAGTGTATGACTCTACTCTTCTTATCAAGACTCTACTCTTCTTATCAAGTATATGACTCTACTCTTCTTATCAAGACTCTACTCTTCTTATCAAGTATATGACTCTACTCTTCTTATCAAGTGTATGACTCTACTCTTCTTATCAAGTGTATGACTCTACTCTTCTTATCAAGTATATGACTCTACTCTTCTTATCAAGTGTATGACTCTACTCTTCTTATCAAGTGTTTGACTCTACTCTTCTTATCAAGTGTATGACTCTACTCTTCATATCAAGTCTATGACTCTACTTTTCTTATCAAGTGTATGACTCTACTCTTCTTATCAAGTGTATTACTCTACTCTTCTTATCAAGTGTATGACTCTACTCTTCTTATCAAGTGTATGACTCTACTCTTCTTATCAAGACTCTACTCTTCTTATCAAGTATATGACTCTACTCTTCTTATCAAGTGTATGACTCTACTCTTCTTATCAAGTGTATGACTCTACTTTTCTTATCAAGTGTATGACTCTACTCTTCTTATCAAGTGTATGACTCTACTCTTCTTATCAAGACTCTACTCTTCTTATCAAGTATATGACTCTACTCTTCTTATCAAGTGTATGACTCTACTCTTCTTATCAAGTGTATGACTACTTTTCTTATCAAGTGTATGACTCTACTCTTCTTGTCAAGTGTATGACTCTACTCTTCTTATCAAGTGTATGACTCTACTCTTCTTATCAAGTGTATGACTCTACTCTTCTTATCAAGTGTATGACTCTACTCTTCTTATCAAGTGTATGACTCTACTCTTCTTATCAAGACTCTACTCTTCTTATCAAGTATATGACTCTACTCTTCTTATCAAGACTCTACTCTTCTTATCAAGTATATGACTCTACTCTTCTTATCAAGTGTATGACTCTACTCTTCTTATCAAGTGTATGACTCTACTCTTCTTATCAAGTATATGACTCTACTCTTCTTATCAAGTGTATGACTCTACTCTTCTTATCAAGTGTTTGACTCTACTCTTCTTATCAAGTGTATGACTCTACTCTTCATATCAAGTCTATGACTCTACTTTTCTTATCAAGTGTATGACTCTACTCTTCTTATCAAGTGTATTACTCTACTCTTCTTATCAAGTGTATGACTCTACTCTTCTTATCAAGTGTATGACTCTACTCTTCTTATCAAGACTCTACTCTTCTTATCAAGTATATGACTCTACTCTTCTTATCAAGTGTATGACTCTACTCTTCTTATCAAGTGTATGACTCTACTTTTCTTATCAAGTGTATGACTCTACTCTTCTTGTTAAGTGTATGACTCTACTCTTCTTATCAAGTGTATGACTCTACTCTTCTTATCAAGTGTATGACTCTACTCTTCTTATCAAGTGTATGACTCTCTTCTTATCAAGTGTATGACTTTACTCTTCTTATCAAGTGTATTACTCTACTCTTCTTATCAAGTGTATGACTCTACTCTTCTTATCAAGTGTATGACTCTCTTCTTATCAAGTGTATGACTTTACTCTTCTTATCAAGTGTATTACTCTACTCTTCTTATCAAGTGTATGACTCTACTCTTCTTATCAAGTGTATGACTCTACTCTTCTTATCCAGACTCTACTCTTCTTATCAAGTATATGACTCTACTCTTCTTATCAAGTGTATGACTCTACTCTTCTTATCAAGTCTATGACTCTACTTTTCTTATCAAGTGTATGACTCTACTCTTCTTGTCAAGTGTATGACTCTACTCTTCTTATCAAGTGTATGACTCTACTCTTCTTATCAAGTGTATGACTCTACTCTTCTTATCAAGTGTATGACTCTACTCTTCTTATCAAGTGTATGACTCTACTCTTCTTATCAAGACTCTACTCTTCTTATCAAGTATATGACTCTACTCTTCTTATCAAGACTCTACTCTTCTTATCAAGTATATGACTCTACTCTTCTTATCAAGTGTATGACTCTACTCTTCTTATCAAGTGTATGACTCTACTCTTCTTATCAAGTATATGACTCTACTCTTCTTATCAAGTGTATGACTCTACTCTTCTTATCAAGTGTTTGACTCTACTCTTCTTATCAAGTGTATGACTCTACTCTTCATATCAAGTCTATGACTCTACTTTTCTTATCAAGTGTATGACTCTACTCTTCTTATCAAGTGTATTACTCTACTCTTCTTATCAAGTGTATGACTCTACTCTTCTTATCAAGTGTATGACTCTACTCTTCTTATCAAGACTCTACTCTTCTTATCAAGTATATGACTCTACTCTTCTTATCAAGTGTATGACTCTACTCTTCTTATCAAGTGTATGACTCTACTTTTCTTATCAAGTGTATGACTCTACTCTTCTTATCAAGTGTATGACTCTACTCTTCTTATCAAGACTCTACTCTTCTTATCAAGTATATGACTCTACTCTTCTTATCAAGTGTATGACTCTACTCTTCTTATCAAGTGTATGACTACTTTTCTTATCAAGTGTATGACTCTACTCTTCTTGTCAAGTGTATGACTCTACTCTTCTTATCAAGTGTATGACTCTACTCTTCTTATCAAGTGTATGACTCTACTCTTCTTATCAAGTGTATGACTCTACTCTTCTTATCAAGTGTATGACTCTACTCTTCTTATCAAGACTCTACTCTTCTTATCAAGTATATGACTCTACTCTTCTTATCAAGACTCTACTCTTCTTATCAAGTATATGACTCTACTCTTCTTATCAAGTGTATGACTCTACTCTTCTTATCAAGTGTATGACTCTACTCTTCTTATCAAGTATATGACTCTACTCTTCTTATCAAGTGTATGACTCTACTCTTCTTATCAAGTGTTTGACTCTACTCTTCTTATCAAGTGTATGACTCTACTCTTCATATCAAGTCTATGACTCTACTTTTCTTATCAAGTGTATGACTCTACTCTTCTTATCAAGTGTATTACTCTACTCTTCTTATCAAGTGTATGACTCTACTCTTCTTATCAAGTGTATGACTCTACTCTTCTTATCAAGACTCTACTCTTCTTATCAAGTATATGACTCTACTCTTCTTATCAAGTGTATGACTCTACTCTTCTTATCAAGTGTATGACTCTACTTTTCTTATCAAGTGTATGACTCTACTCTTCTTGTTAAGTGTATGACTCTACTCTTCTTATCAAGTGTATGACTCTACTCTTCTTATCAAGTGTATGACTCTACTCTTCTTATCAAGTGTATGACTCTCTTCTTATCAAGTGTATGACTTTACTCTTCTTATCAAGTGTATGACTCTCTTCTTATCAAGTGTATGACTCTCTTCTTATCAAGTGTATGACTCTACTCTTCTTATCGAGTGTATGACTCTACTCTTCTTATCGAGTGTATGACTCTCTTCTTATCAAGTGTAAGACTCTACTCTTCTTATCAAGTGTATGACTCTACTCTTCTTGTCAAGTGTATGACTCTACTCTTCTTGTCAAGTGTATGACTCTACTCTTCTTATCGAGTGTATGACTCTACTCTTCTTATCGAGTGTATGACTCTCTTCTTGTCAAGTGTATGACTCTACTCTTCTTATCAAGTGTATGACTCTTCTTATCAAGTGTATGACTCTCTTCTTATCAAGTGTATGACTCTCTTCTTATCAAGTGTATGACTCTCTTCTTATCAAGTGTATGACTCTACTCTTATTATCAAGTGTATGACTCTCTTCTTATCAAGTGTATGACTCTACTCTTCTTATCAAGTGTATGACTCTACTCTTCTTATCAAGTGTATGACTCTACTCTTCTTATCAAGACTCTACTCTTCTTATCAAGTATATGACTCTACTCTTCTTATCAAGACTCTACTCTTCTTATCAAGTATATGACTCTACTCTTCTTATCGAGTGTATGACTCTACTCTTCTTATCAAGTATAAGACTACTCTTCTTATCAAGTATATGACTCTACTCTTCTTATCAAGTGTATGACTCTACTCTTCTTATCAAGTGTATGACTCTACTCTTCTTATCAAGTGTATGACTCTACTCTTCTTATCAAGTGTATGACTCTCTTCTTATCAAGTGTATGACTCTACTCTTCTTATCAAGTGTATGACTCTCTTCTTATCAAGTGTATGACTCTCTTCTTATCAAGTGTATGACTCTCTTCTTATCAAGTGTATGACTCTACTCTTATTATCAAGTGTATGACTCTCTTCTTATCAAGTGTATGACTCTACTCTTCTTATCAAGTGTATGACTCTACTCTTCTTATCAAGACTCTACTCTTCTTATCAAGTATATGACTCTACTCTTCTTATCAAGACTCTTCTCTTCTTATCAAGTATATGACTCTACTCTTCTTATCAAGTGTATGACTCTACTCTTCTTATCAAGTGTATGACTCTACTCTTCTTATCAAGTATATGACTCTACTCTTCTTATCAAGTGTATGACTCTACTCTTCTTATCAAGTGTTTGACTCTACTCTTCTTATCAAGTGTATGACTCTACTCTTCATATCAAGTCTATGACTCTACTTTTCTTATCAAGTGTTTGACTCTACTCTTCTTATCAAGTGTATTACTCTACTCTTCTTATCAAGTGTATGACTCTACTCTTCTTATCAAGTGTATGACTCTACTCTTCTTATCCAGACTCTACTCTTCTTATCAAGTATATGACTCTACTCTTCTTATCAAGTGTATGACTCTACTCTTCTTATCAAGTCTATGACTCTACTTTTCTTATCAAGTGTATGACTCTACTCTTCTTGTCAAGTGTATGACTCTACTATTCTTATCAAGTGTATGACTCTACTCTTCTTATCAAGTGTTTGACTCTACTCTTCTTATCAAGTGTATGACTCTACTCTTCATATCAAGTCTATGACTCTACTTTTCTTATCAAGTGTATGACTCTACTCTTCTTATCAAGTGTATTACTCTACTCTTCTTATCAAGTGTATGACTCTACTCTTCTTATCAAGTGTATGACTCTACTCTTCTTATCAAGACTCTACTCTTCTTATCAAGTATATGACTCTACTCTTCTTATCAAGTGTATGACTCTACTCTTCTTATCAAGTGTATGACTCTACTTTTCTTATCAAGTGTATGACTCTACTCTTCTTGTTAAGTGTATGACTCTACTCTTCTTATCAAGTGTATGACTCTACTCTTCTTATCAAGTGTATGACTCTACTCTTCTTATCAAGTGTATGACTCTCTTCTTATCAAGTGTATGACTCTACTCTTCTTATCAAGTGTATGACTCTCTTCTTATCAAGTGTATGACTCTCTTCTTATCAAGTGTATGACTCTCTTCTTATCAAGTGTATGACTCTACTCTTATTATCAAGTGTATGACTCTCTTCTTATCAAGTGTATGACTCTACTCTTCTTATCAAGTGTATGACTCTACTCTTCTTATCAAGACTCTACTCTTCTTATCAAGTATATGACTCTACTCTTCTTATCAAGACTCTTCTCTTCTTATCAAGTATATGACTCTACTCTTCTTATCAAGTGTATGACTCTACTCTTCTTATCAAGTGTATGACTCTACTCTTCTTATCAAGTATATGACTCTACTCTTCTTATCAAGTGTATGACTCTACTCTTCTTATCAAGTGTTTGACTCTACTCTTCTTATCAAGTGTATGACTCTACTCTTCATATCAAGTCTATGACTCTACTTTTCTTATCAAGTGTTTGACTCTACTCTTCTTATCAAGTGTATTACTCTACTCTTCTTATCAAGTGTATGACTCTACTCTTCTTATCAAGTGTATGACTCTACTCTTCTTATCCAGACTCTACTCTTCTTATCAAGTATATGACTCTACTCTTCTTATCAAGTGTATGACTCTACTCTTCTTATCAAGTCTATGACTCTACTTTTCTTATCAAGTGTATGACTCTACTCTTCTTGTCAAGTGTATGACTCTACTATTCTTATCAAGTGTATGACTCTACTCTTCTTATCAAGTGTATGACTCTACTCTTCTTATCAAGTGTATGACTCTACTCTTCTTATCAAGTGTATGACTCTACTCTTCTTATCAAGACTCTACTCTTCTTATCAAGTATATGACTCTACTCTTCTTATCAAGACTCTACTCTTCTTATCAAGTATATGACTCTACTCTTCTTATCAAGTGTATGACTCTACTCTTCTTATCAAGTGTATGACTCTACTCTTCTTATCAAGTATATGACTCTACTCTTCTTATCAAGTGTATGACTCTACTCTTCTTATCAAGTGTTTGACTCTACTCTTCTTATCAAGTGTACGACTCTCTTCTTATCAAGTATATGACTCTACTCTTCTTATCAAGTGTATGACTCTCTTCTTATCAAGTATATGACTCTACTCTTCTTATCAAGTGTATGACTCTACTCTTCTTATCAAGTGTATGACTCTACTCTTCTTATCAAGTATAAGACTACTCTTCTTATCAAGTATATGACTCTACTCTTCTTATCAAGTGTATGACTCTACTCTTCTTATCAAGTGTATGACTCTACTCTTCTTATCAAGTGTATGACTCTACTCTTCTTATCAAGTGTATGACTCTCTTCTTATCAAGTGTATGACTCTACTCTTCTTATCAAGTGTATGACTCTTCTTATCAAGTGTATGACTCTCTTCTTATCAAGTGTATGACTCTCTTCTTATCAAGTGTATGACTCTCTTCTTATCAAGTGTATGACTCTACTCTTATTATCAAGTGTATGACTCTCTTCTTATCAAGTGTATGACTCTACTCTTCTTATCAAGTGTATGACTCTACTCTTCTTATCAAGACTCTACTCTTCTTATCAAGTATATGACTCTACTCTTCTTATCAAGACTCTACTCTTCTTATCAAGTATATGACTCTACTCTTCTTATCAAGTGTATGACTCTACTCTTCTTATCAAGTGTATGACTCTACTCTTCTTATCAAGTATATGACTCTACTCTTCTTATCAAGTGTATGACTCTACTCTTCTTATCAAGTGTTTGACTCTACTCTTCTTATCAAGTGTATGACTCTACTCTTCATATCAAGTCTATGACTCTACTTTTCTTATCAAGTGTTTGACTCTACTCTTCTTATCAAGTGTATTACTCTACTCTTCTTATCAAGTGTATGACTCTACTCTTCTTATCAAGTGTATGACTCTACTCTTCTTATCCAGACTCTACTCTTCTTATCAAGTATATGACTCTACTCTTCTTATCAAGTGTATGACTCTACTCTTCTTATCAAGTCTATGACTCTACTTTTCTTATCAAGTGTATGACTCTACTCTTCTTGTCAAGTGTATGACTCTACTCTTCTTATCAAGTGTATGACTCTACTCTTCTTATCAAGTGTATGACTCTACTCTTCTTATCAAGTGTATGACTCTACTCTTCTTATCAAGTGTATGACTCTACTCTTCTTATCAAGACTCTACTCTTCTTATCAAGTATATGACTCTACTCTTCTTATCAAGACTCTACTCTTCTTATCAAGTATATGACTCTACTCTTCTTATCAAGTGTATGACTCTACTCTTCTTATCAAGTGTATGACTCTACTCTTCTTATCAAGTATATGACTCTACTCTTCTTATCAAGTGTATGACTCTACTCTTCTTATCAAGTGTTTGACTCTACTCTTCTTATCAAGTGTATGACTCTACTCTTCATATCAAGTCTATGACTCTACTTTTCTTATCAAGTGTATGACTCTACTCTTCTTATCAAGTGTATTACTCTACTCTTCTTATCAAGTGTATGACTCTACTCTTCTTATCAAGTGTATGACTCTACTCTTCTTATCAAGACTCTACTCTTCTTATCAAGTATATGACTCTACTCTTCTTATCAAGTGTATGACTCTACTCTTCTTATCAAGTGTATGACTCTACTTTTCTTATCAAGTGTATGACTCTACTCTTCTTATCAAGTGTATGACTCTACTCTTCTTATCAAGACTCTACTCTTCTTATCAAGTATATGACTCTACTCTTCTTATCAAGTGTATGACTCTACTCTTCTTATCAAGTGTATGACTACTTTTCTTATCAAGTGTATGACTCTACTCTTCTTGTCAAGTGTATGACTCTACTCTTCTTATCAAGTGTATGACTCTACTCTTCTTATCAAGTGTATGACTCTACTCTTCTTATCAAGTGTATGACTCTACTCTTCTTATCAATTGTATGACTCTACTCTTCTTATCAAGACTCTACTCTTCTTATCAAGTATATGACTCTACTCTTCTTATCAAGACTCTACTCTTCTTATCAAGTATATGACTCTACTCTTCTTATCAAGTGTATGACTCTACTCTTCTTATCAAGTGTATGACTCTACTCTTCTTATCAAGTATATGACTCTACTCTTCTTATCAAGTGTATGACTCTACTCTTCTTATCAAGTGTTTGACTCTACTCTTCTTATCAAGTGTATGACTCTACTCTTCATATCAAGTCTATGACTCTACTTTTCTTATCAAGTGTATGACTCTACTCTTCTTATCAAGTGTATTACTCTACTCTTCTTATCAAGTGTATGACTCTACTCTTCTTATCAAGTGTATGACTCTACTCTTCTTATCAAGACTCTACTCTTCTTATCAAGTATATGACTCTACTCTTCTTATCAAGTGTATGACTCTACTCTTCTTATCAAGTGTATGACTCTACTTTTCTTATCAAGTGTATGACTCTACTCTTCTTGTTAAGTGTATGACTCTACTCTTCTTATCAAGTGTATGACTCTACTCTTCTTATCAAGTGTATGACTCTACTCTTCTTATCAAGTGTATGACTCTCTTCTTATCAAGTGTATGACTCTACTCTTATTATCAAGTGTATGACTCTCTTCTTATCAAGTGTATGACTCTACTCTTCTTATCAAGTGTATGACTCTACTCTTCTTATCAAGACTCTACTCTTCTTATCAAGTATATGACTCTACTCTTCTTATCAAGACTCTACTCTTCTTATCAAGTATATGACTCTACTCTTCTTATCAAGTGTATGACTCTACTCTTCTTATCAAGTGTATGACTCTACTCTTCTTATCAAGTATATGACTCTACTCTTCTTATCAAGTGTATGACTCTACTCTTCTTATCAAGTGTTTGACTCTACTCTTCTTATCAAGTGTATGACTCTACTCTTCATATCAAGTCTATGACTCTACTTTTCTTATCAAGTGTTTGACTCTACTCTTCTTATCAAGTGTATTACTCTACTCTTCTTATCAAGTGTATGACTCTACTCTTCTTATCAAGTGTATGACTCTACTCTTCTTATCCAGACTCTACTCTTCTTATCAAGTATATGACTCTACTCTTCTTATCAAGTGTATGACTCTACTCTTCTTATCAAGTCTATGACTCTACTTTTCTTATCAAGTGTATGACTCTACTCTTCTTGTCAAGTGTATGACTCTACTCTTCTTATCAAGTGTATGACTCTACTCTTCTTATCAAGTGTATGACTCTACTCTTCTTATCAAGTGTATGACTCTACTCTTCTTATCAAGTGTATGACTCTACTCTTCTTATCAAGACTCTACTCTTCTTATCAAGTATATGACTCTACTCTTCTTATCAAGACTCTACTCTTCTTATCAAGTATATGACTCTACTCTTCTTATCAAGTGTATGACTCTACTCTTCTTATCAAGTGTATGACTCTACTCTTCTTATCAAGTATATGACTCTACTCTTCTTATCAAGTGTATGACTCTACTCTTCTTATCAAGTGTTTGACTCTACTCTTCTTATCAAGTGTATGACTCTACTCTTCATATCAAGTCTATGACTCTACTTTTCTTATCAAGTGTATGACTCTACTCTTCTTATCAAGTGTATTACTCTACTCTTCTTATCAAGTGTATGACTCTACTCTTCTTATCAAGTGTATGACTCTACTCTTCTTATCAAGACTCTACTCTTCTTATCAAGTATATGACTCTACTCTTCTTATCAAGTGTATGACTCTACTCTTCTTATCAAGTGTATGACTCTACTTTTCTTATCAAGTGTATGACTCTACTCTTCTTATCAAGTGTATGACTCTACTCTTCTTATCAAGACTCTACTCTTCTTATCAAGTATATGACTCTACTCTTCTTATCAAGTGTATGACTCTACTCTTCTTATCAAGTGTATGACTACTTTTCTTATCAAGTGTATGACTCTACTCTTCTTGTCAAGTGTATGACTCTACTCTTCTTATCAAGTGTATGACTCTACTCTTCTTATCAAGTGTATGACTCTACTCTTCTTATCAAGTGTATGACTCTACTCTTCTTATCAAGTGTATGACTCTACTCTTCTTATCAAGACTCTACTCTTCTTATCAAGTATATGACTCTACTCTTCTTATCAAGACTCTACTCTTCTTATCAAGTATATGACTCTACTCTTCTTATCAAGTGTATGACTCTACTCTTCTTATCAAGTGTATGACTCTACTCTTCTTATCAAGTATATGACTCTACTCTTCTTATCAAGTGTATGACTCTACTCTTCTTATCAAGTGTTTGACTCTACTCTTCTTATCAAGTGTATGACTCTACTCTTCATATCAAGTCTATGACTCTACTTTTCTTATCAAGTGTATGACTCTACTCTTCTTATCAAGTGTATTACTCTACTCTTCTTATCAAGTGTATGACTCTACTCTTCTTATCAAGTGTATGACTCTACTCTTCTTATCAAGACTCTACTCTTCTTATCAAGTATATGACTCTACTCTTCTTATCAAGTGTATGACTCTACTCTTCTTATCAAGTGTATGACTCTACTTTTCTTATCAAGTGTATGACTCTACTCTTCTTGTTAAGTGTATGACTCTACTCTTCTTATCAAGTGTATGACTCTACTCTTCTTATCAAGTGTATGACTCTACTCTTCTTATCAAGTGTATGACTCTCTTCTTATCAAGTGTATGACTTTACTCTTCTTATCAAGTGTATTACTCTACTCTTCTTATCAAGTGTATGACTCTACTCTTCTTATCAAGTGTATGACTCTCTTCTTATCAAGTGTATGACTTTACTCTTCTTATCAAGTGTATTACTCTACTCTTCTTATCAAGTGTATGACTCTACTCTTCTTATCAAGTGTATGACTCTACTCTTCTTATCCAGACTCTACTCTTCTTATCAAGTATATGACTCTACTCTTCTTATCAAGTGTATGACTCTACTCTTCTTATCAAGTCTATGACTCTACTTTTCTTATCAAGTGTATGACTCTACTCTTCTTGTCAAGTGTATGACTCTACTCTTCTTATCAAGTGTATGACTCTACTCTTCTTATCAAGTGTATGACTCTACTCTTCTTATCAAGTGTATGACTCTACTCTTCTTATCAAGTGTATGACTCTACTCTTCTTATCAAGACTCTACTCTTCTTATCAAGTATATGACTCTACTCTTCTTATCAAGACTCTACTCTTCTTATCAAGTATATGACTCTACTCTTCTTATCAAGTGTATGACTCTACTCTTCTTATCAAGTGTATGACTCTACTCTTCTTATCAAGTATATGACTCTACTCTTCTTATCAAGTGTATGACTCTACTCTTCTTATCAAGTGTTTGACTCTACTCTTCTTATCAAGTGTATGACTCTACTCTTCATATCAAGTCTATGACTCTACTTTTCTTATCAAGTGTATGACTCTACTCTTCTTATCAAGTGTATTACTCTACTCTTCTTATCAAGTGTATGACTCTACTCTTCTTATCAAGTGTATGACTCTACTCTTCTTATCAAGACTCTACTCTTCTTATCAAGTATATGACTCTACTCTTCTTATCAAGTGTATGACTCTACTCTTCTTATCAAGTGTATGACTCTACTTTTCTTATCAAGTGTATGACTCTACTCTTCTTATCAAGTGTATGACTCTACTCTTCTTATCAAGACTCTACTCTTCTTATCAAGTATATGACTCTACTCTTCTTATCAAGTGTATGACTCTACTCTTCTTATCAAGTGTATGACTACTTTTCTTATCAAGTGTATGACTCTACTCTTCTTGTCAAGTGTATGACTCTACTCTTCTTATCAAGTGTATGACTCTACTCTTCTTATCAAGTGTATGACTCTACTCTTCTTATCAAGTGTATGACTCTACTCTTCTTATCAAGTGTATGACTCTACTCTTCTTATCAAGACTCTACTCTTCTTATCAAGTATATGACTCTACTCTTCTTATCAAGACTCTACTCTTCTTATCAAGTATATGACTCTACTCTTCTTATCAAGTGTATGACTCTACTCTTCTTATCAAGTGTATGACTCTACTCTTCTTATCAAGTATATGACTCTACTCTTCTTATCAAGTGTATGACTCTACTCTTCTTATCAAGTGTTTGACTCTACTCTTCTTATCAAGTGTATGACTCTACTCTTCATATCAAGTCTATGACTCTACTTTTCTTATCAAGTGTATGACTCTACTCTTCTTATCAAGTGTATTACTCTACTCTTCTTATCAAGTGTATGACTCTACTCTTCTTATCAAGTGTATGACTCTACTCTTCTTATCAAGACTCTACTCTTCTTATCAAGTATATGACTCTACTCTTCTTATCAAGTGTATGACTCTACTCTTCTTATCAAGTGTATGACTCTACTTTTCTTATCAAGTGTATGACTCTACTCTTCTTGTTAAGTGTATGACTCTACTCTTCTTATCAAGTGTATGACTCTACTCTTCTTATCAAGTGTATGACTCTACTCTTCTTATCAAGTGTATGACTCTCTTCTTATCAAGTGTATGACTTTACTCTTCTTATCAAGTGTATGACTCTCTTCTTATCAAGTGTATGACTCTCTTCTTATCAAGTGTATGACTCTACTCTTCTTATCGAGTGTATGACTCTACTCTTCTTATCGAGTGTATGACTCTCTTCTTATCAAGTGTAAGACTCTACTCTTCTTATCAAGTGTATGACTCTACTCTTCTTGTCAAGTGTATGACTCTACTCTTCTTGTCAAGTGTATGACTCTACTCTTCTTATCGAGTGTATGACTCTACTCTTCTTATCGAGTGTATGACTCTCTTCTTGTCAAGTGTATGACTCTACTCTTCTTATCAAGTGTATGACTCTTCTTATCAAGTGTATGACTCTCTTCTTATCAAGTGTATGACTCTCTTCTTATCAAGTGTATGACTCTCTTCTTATCAAGTGTATGACTCTACTCTTATTATCAAGTGTATGACTCTCTTCTTATCAAGTGTATGACTCTACTCTTCTTATCAAGTGTATGACTCTACTCTTCTTATCAAGTGTATGACTCTACTCTTCTTATCAAGACTCTACTCTTCTTATCAAGTATATGACTCTACTCTTCTTATCAAGACTCTACTCTTCTTATCAAGTATATGACTCTACTCTTCTTATCGAGTGTATGACTCTACTCTTCTTATCAAGTATAAGACTACTCTTCTTATCAAGTATATGACTCTACTCTTCTTATCAAGTGTATGACTCTACTCTTCTTATCAAGTGTATGACTCTACTCTTCTTATCAAGTGTATGACTCTACTCTTCTTATCAAGTGTATGACTCTCTTCTTATCAAGTGTATGACTCTACTCTTCTTATCAAGTGTATGACTCTCTTCTTATCAAGTGTATGACTCTCTTCTTATCAAGTGTATGACTCTCTTCTTATCAAGTGTATGACTCTACTCTTATTATCAAGTGTATGACTCTCTTCTTATCAAGTGTATGACTCTACTCTTCTTATCAAGTGTATGACTCTACTCTTCTTATCAAGACTCTACTCTTCTTATCAAGTATATGACTCTACTCTTCTTATCAAGACTCTTCTCTTCTTATCAAGTATATGACTCTACTCTTCTTATCAAGTGTATGACTCTACTCTTCTTATCAAGTGTATGACTCTACTCTTCTTATCAAGTATATGACTCTACTCTTCTTATCAAGTGTATGACTCTACTCTTCTTATCAAGTGTTTGACTCTACTCTTCTTATCAAGTGTATGACTCTACTCTTCATATCAAGTCTATGACTCTACTTTTCTTATCAAGTGTTTGACTCTACTCTTCTTATCAAGTGTATTACTCTACTCTTCTTATCAAGTGTATGACTCTACTCTTCTTATCAAGTGTATGACTCTACTCTTCTTATCCAGACTCTACTCTTCTTATCAAGTATATGACTCTACTCTTCTTATCAAGTGTATGACTCTACTCTTCTTATCAAGTCTATGACTCTACTTTTCTTATCAAGTGTATGACTCTACTCTTCTTGTCAAGTGTATGACTCTACTATTCTTATCAAGTGTATGACTCTACTCTTCTTATCAAGTGTATGACTCTACTCTTCTTATCAAGTGTATGACTCTACTCTTCTTATCAAGTGTATGACTCTACTCTTCTTATCAAGACTCTACTCTTCTTATCAAGTATATGACTCTACTCTTCTTATCAAGACTCTACTCTTCTTATCAAGTATATGACTCTACTCTTCTTATCAAGTGTATGACTCTACTCTTCTTATCAAGTGTATGACTCTACTCTTCTTATCAAGTATATGACTCTACTCTTCTTATCAAGTGTATGACTCTACTCTTCTTATCAAGTGTTTGACTCTACTCTTCTTATCAAGTGTACGACTCTCTTCTTATCAAGTATATGACTCTACTCTTCTTATCAAGTGTATGACTCTCTTCTTATCAAGTATATGACTCTACTCTTCTTATCAAGTGTATGACTCTACTCTTCTTATCAAGTGTATGACTCTACTCTTCTTATCAAGTATAAGACTACTCTTCTTATCAAGTATATGACTCTACTCTTCTTATCAAGTGTATGACTCTACTCTTCTTATCAAGTGTATGACTCTACTCTTCTTATCAAGTGTATGACTCTACTCTTCTTATCAAGTGTATGACTCTCTTCTTATCAAGTGTATGACTCTACTCTTCTTATCAAGTGTATGACTCTTCTTATCAAGTGTATGACTCTCTTCTTATCAAGTGTATGACTCTCTTCTTATCAAGTGTATGACTCTCTTCTTATCAAGTGTATGACTCTACTCTTATTATCAAGTGTATGACTCTCTTCTTATCAAGTGTATGACTCTACTCTTCTTATCAAGTGTATGACTCTACTCTTCTTATCAAGACTCTACTCTTCTTATCAAGTATATGACTCTACTCTTCTTATCAAGACTCTACTCTTCTTATCAAGTATATGACTCTACTCTTCTTATCAAGTGTATGACTCTACTCTTCTTATCAAGTGTATGACTCTACTCTTCTTATCAAGTATATGACTCTACTCTTCTTATCAAGTGTATGACTCTACTCTTCTTATCAAGTGTTTGACTCTACTCTTCTTATCAAGTGTATGACTCTACTCTTCATATCAAGTCTATGACTCTACTTTTCTTATCAAGTGTTTGACTCTACTCTTCTTATCAAGTGTATTACTCTACTCTTCTTATCAAGTGTATGACTCTACTCTTCTTATCAAGTGTATGACTCTACTCTTCTTATCCAGACTCTACTCTTCTTATCAAGTATATGACTCTACTCTTCTTATCAAGTGTATGACTCTACTCTTCTTATCAAGTCTATGACTCTACTTTTCTTATCAAGTGTATGACTCTACTCTTCTTGTCAAGTGTATGACTCTACTCTTCTTATCAAGTGTATGACTCTACTCTTCTTATCAAGTGTATGACTCTACTCTTCTTATCAAGTGTATGACTCTACTCTTCTTATCAAGTGTATGACTCTACTCTTCTTATCAAGACTCTACTCTTCTTATCAAGTATATGACTCTACTCTTCTTATCAAGACTCTACTCTTCTTATCAAGTATATGACTCTACTCTTCTTATCAAGTGTATGACTCTACTCTTCTTATCAAGTGTATGACTCTACTCTTCTTATCAAGTATATGACTCTACTCTTCTTATCAAGTGTATGACTCTACTCTTCTTATCAAGTGTTTGACTCTACTCTTCTTATCAAGTGTATGACTCTACTCTTCATATCAAGTCTATGACTCTACTTTTCTTATCAAGTGTATGACTCTACTCTTCTTATCAAGTGTATTACTCTACTCTTCTTATCAAGTGTATGACTCTACTCTTCTTATCAAGTGTATGACTCTACTCTTCTTATCAAGACTCTACTCTTCTTATCAAGTATATGACTCTACTCTTCTTATCAAGTGTATGACTCTACTCTTCTTATCAAGTGTATGACTCTACTTTTCTTATCAAGTGTATGACTCTACTCTTCTTATCAAGTGTATGACTCTACTCTTCTTATCAAGACTCTACTCTTCTTATCAAGTATATGACTCTACTCTTCTTATCAAGTGTATGACTCTACTCTTCTTATCAAGTGTATGACTACTTTTCTTATCAAGTGTATGACTCTACTCTTCTTGTCAAGTGTATGACTACTCTTCTTATCAAGTGTATGACTCTACTCTTCTTATCAAGTGTATGACTCTACTCTTCTTATCAAGTGTATGACTCTACTCTTCTTATCAATTGTATGACTCTACTCTTCTTATCAAGACTCTACTCTTCTTATCAAGTATATGACTCTACTCTTCTTATCAAGACTCTACTCTTCTTATCAAGTATATGACTCTACTCTTCTTATCAAGTGTATGACTCTACTCTTCTTATCAAGTGTATGACTCTACTCTTCTTATCAAGTATATGACTCTACTCTTCTTATCAAGTGTATGACTCTACTCTTCTTATCAAGTGTTTGACTCTACTCTTCTTATCAAGTGTATGACTCTACTCTTCATATCAAGTCTATGACTCTACTTTTCTTATCAAGTGTATGACTCTACTCTTCTTATCAAGTGTATTACTCTACTCTTCTTATCAAGTGTATGACTCTACTCTTCTTATCAAGTGTATGACTCTACTCTTCTTATCAAGACTCTACTCTTCTTATCAAGTATATGACTCTACTCTTCTTATCAAGTGTATGACTCTACTCTTCTTATCAAGTGTATGACTCTACTTTTCTTATCAAGTGTATGACTCTACTCTTCTTGTTAAGTGTATGACTCTACTCTTCTTATCAAGTGTATGACTCTACTCTTCTTATCAAGTGTATGACTCTACTCTTCTTATCAAGTGTATGACTCTCTTCTTATCAAGTGTATGACTCTACTCTTATTATCAAGTGTATGACTCTCTTCTTATCAAGTGTATGACTCTACTCTTCTTATCAAGTGTATGACTCTACTCTTCTTATCAAGACTCTACTCTTCTTATCAAGTATATGACTCTACTCTTCTTATCAAGACTCTACTCTTCTTATCAAGTATATGACTCTACTCTTCTTATCAAGTGTATGACTCTACTCTTCTTATCAAGTGTATGACTCTACTCTTCTTATCAAGTATATGACTCTACTCTTCTTATCAAGTGTATGACTCTACTCTTCTTATCAAGTGTTTGACTCTACTCTTCTTATCAAGTGTATGACTCTACTCTTCATATCAAGTCTATGACTCTACTTTTCTTATCAAGTGTTTGACTCTACTCTTCTTATCAAGTGTATTACTCTACTCTTCTTATCAAGTGTATGACTCTACTCTTCTTATCAAGTGTATGACTCTACTCTTCTTATCCAGACTCTACTCTTCTTATCAAGTATATGACTCTACTCTTCTTATCAAGTGTATGACTCTACTCTTCTTATCAAGTCTATGACTCTACTTTTCTTATCAAGTGTATGACTCTACTCTTCTTGTCAAGTGTATGACTCTACTCTTCTTATCAAGTGTATGACTCTACTCTTCTTATCAAGTGTATGACTCTACTCTTCTTATCAAGTGTATGACTCTACTCTTCTTATCAAGTGTATGACTCTACTCTTCTTATCAAGACTCTACTCTTCTTATCAAGTATATGACTCTACTCTTCTTATCAAGACTCTACTCTTCTTATCAAGTATATGACTCTACTCTTCTTATCAAGTGTATGACTCTACTCTTCTTATCAAGTGTATGACTCTACTCTTCTTATCAAGTATATGACTCTACTCTTCTTATCAAGTGTATGACTCTACTCTTCTTATCAAGTGTTTGACTCTACTCTTCTTATCAAGTGTATGACTCTACTCTTCATATCAAGTCTATGACTCTACTTTTCTTATCAAGTGTATGACTCTACTCTTCTTATCAAGTGTATTACTCTACTCTTCTTATCAAGTGTATGACTCTACTCTTCTTATCAAGTGTATGACTCTACTCTTCTTATCAAGACTCTACTCTTCTTATCAAGTATATGACTCTACTCTTCTTATCAAGTGTATGACTCTACTCTTCTTATCAAGTGTATGACTCTACTTTTCTTATCAAGTGTATGACTCTACTCTTCTTATCAAGTGTATGACTCTACTCTTCTTATCAAGACTCTACTCTTCTTATCAAGTATATGACTCTACTCTTCTTATCAAGTGTATGACTCTACTCTTCTTATCAAGTGTATGACTACTTTTCTTATCAAGTGTATGACTCTACTCTTCTTGTCAAGTGTATGACTCTACTCTTCTTATCAAGTGTATGACTCTACTCTTCTTATCAAGTGTATGACTCTACTCTTCTTATCAAGTGTATGACTCTACTCTTCTTATCAAGTGTATGACTCTACTCTTCTTATCAAGACTCTACTCTTCTTATCAAGTATATGACTCTACTCTTCTTATCAAGACTCTACTCTTCTTATCAAGTATATGACTCTACTCTTCTTATCAAGTGTATGACTCTACTCTTCTTATCAAGTGTATGACTCTACTCTTCTTATCAAGTATATGACTCTACTCTTCTTATCAAGTGTATGACTCTACTCTTCTTATCAAGTGTTTGACTCTACTCTTCTTATCAAGTGTATGACTCTACTCTTCATATCAAGTCTATGACTCTACTTTTCTTATCAAGTGTATGACTCTACTCTTCTTATCAAGTGTATTACTCTACTCTTCTTATCAAGTGTATGACTCTACTCTTCTTATCAAGTGTATGACTCTACTCTTCTTATCAAGACTCTACTCTTCTTATCAAGTATATGACTCTACTCTTCTTATCAAGTGTATGACTCTACTCTTCTTATCAAGTGTATGACTCTACTTTTCTTATCAAGTGTATGACTCTACTCTTCTTGTTAAGTGTATGACTCTACTCTTCTTATCAAGTGTATGACTCTACTCTTCTTATCAAGTGTATGACTCTACTCTTCTTATCAAGTGTATGACTCTCTTCTTATCAAGTGTATGACTCTCTTCTTATCAAGTGTATGACTCTCTTCTTATCAAGTGTATGACTCTCTTCTTATCAAGTGTATGACTCTACTCTTCTTATCGAGTGTATGACTCTACTCTTCTTATCGAGTGTATGACTCTCTTCTTATCAAGTGTAAGACTCTACTCTTCTTATCAAGTGTATGACTCTACTCTTCTTGTCAAGTGTATGACTCTACTCTTCTTGTCAAGTGTATGACTCTACTCTTCTTATCGAGTGTATGACTCTACTCTTCTTATCGAGTGTATGACTCTCTTCTTATCAAGTGTATGACTCTACTCTTCTTATCAAGTGTATGACTCTTCTTATCAAGTGTATGACTCTCTTCTTATCAAGTGTATGACTCTCTTCTTATCAAGTGTATGACTCTCTTCTTATCAAGTGTATGACTCTACTCTTATTATCAAGTGTATGACTCTCTTCTTATCAAGTGTATGACTCTACTCTTCTTATCAAGTGTATGACTCTACTCTTCTTATCAAGACTCTACTCTTCTTATCAAGTATATGACTCTACTCTTCTTATCAAGACTCTACTCTTCTTATCAAGTATATGACTCTACTCTTCTTATCAAGTGTATGACTCTACTCTTCTTATCAAGTGTATGACTCTACTCTTCTTATCAAGTATATGACTCTACTCTTCTTATCAAGTGTATGACTCTACTCTTCTTATCAAGTGTTTGACTCTACTCTTCTTATCAAGTGTATGACTCTACTCTTCATATCAAGTCTATGACTCTACTTTTCTTATCAAGTGTTTGACTCTACTCTTCTTATCAAGTGTATTACTCTACTCTTCTTATCAAGTGTATGACTCTACTGTTCTTATCAAGTGTATGACTCTACTCTTCTTATCCAGACTCTACTCTTCTTATCAAGTATATGACTCTACTCTTCTTATCAAGTGTATGACTCTACTCTTCTTATCAAGTCTATGACTCTACTTTTCTTATCAAGTGTATGACTCTACTCTTCTTGTCAAGTGTATGACTCTACTCTTCTTATCAAGTGTATGACTCTACTCTTCTTATCAAGTGTATGACTCTACTCTTCTTATCAAGTGTATGACTCTACTCTTCTTATCAAGTGTATGACTCTACTCTTCTTATCAAGACTCTACTCTTCTTATCAAGTATATGACTCTACTCTTCTTATCAAGACTCTACTCTTCTTATCAAGTATATGACTCTACTCTTCTTATCAAGTGTATGACTCTACTCTTCTTATCAAGTGTATGACTCTACTCTTCTTATCAAGTATATGACTCTACTCTTCTTATCAAGTGTATGACTCTACTCTTCTTATCAAGTGTTTGACTCTACTCTTCTTATCAAGTGTATGACTCTACTCTTCATATCAAGTCTATGACTCTACTTTTCTTATCAAGTGTATGACTCTACTCTTCTTATCAAGTGTATTACTCTACTCTTCTTATCAAGTGTATGACTCTACTCTTCTTATCAAGTGTATGACTCTACTCTTCTTATCAAGACTCTACTCTTCTTATCAAGTATATGACTCTACTCTTCTTATCAAGTGTATGACTCTACTCTTCTTATCAAGTGTATGACTCTACTTTTCTTATCAAGTGTATGACTCTACTCTTCTTATCAAGTGTATGACTCTACTCTTCTTATCAAGACTCTACTCTTCTTATCAAGTATATGACTCTACTCTTCTTATCAAGTGTATGACTCTACTCTTCTTATCAAGTGTATGACTACTTTTCTTATCAAGTGTATGACTCTACTCTTCTTGTCAAGTGTATGACTCTACTCTTCTTATCAAGTGTATGACTCTACTCTTCTTATCAAGTGTATGACTCTACTCTTCTTATCAAGTGTATGACTCTACTCTTCTTATCAAGTGTATGACTCTACTCTTCTTATCAAGACTCTACTCTTCTTATCAAGTATATGACTCTACTCTTCTTATCAAGACTCTACTCTTCTTATCAAGTATATGACTCTACTCTTCTTATCAAGTGTATGACTCTACTCTTCTTATCAAGTGTATGACTCTACTCTTCTTATCAAGTATATGACTCTACTCTTCTTATCAAGTGTATGACTCTACTCTTCTTATCAAGTGTTTGACTCTACTCTTCTTATCAAGTGTATGACTCTACTCTTCATATCAAGTCTATGACTCTACTTTTCTTATCAAGTGTATGACTCTACTCTTCTTATCAAGTGTATTACTCTACTCTTCTTATCAAGTGTATGACTCTACTCTTCTTATCAAGTGTATGACTCTACTCTTCTTATCAAGACTCTACTCTTCTTATCAAGTATATGACTCTACTCTTCTTATCAAGTGTATGACTCTACTCTTCTTATCAAGTGTATGACTCTACTTTTCTTATCAAGTGTATGACTCTACTCTTCTTGTCAAGTGTATGACTCTACTCTTCTTATCAAGTGTATGACTCTACTCTTCTTATCAAGTGTATGACTCTACTCTTCTTATCAAGTGTATGACTCTCTTCTTATCAAGTGTATGACTTTACTCTTCTTATCAAGTGTATGACTCTCTTCTTATCAAGTGTATGACTCTCTTCTTATCAAGTGTATGACTCTACTCTTCTTATCGAGTGTATGACTCTACTCTTCTTATCGAGTGTATGACTCTCTTCTTATCAAGTGTATGACTCTACTCTTCTTATCAAGTGTATGACTCTACTCTTCTTGTCAAGTGTATGACTCTACTCTTCTTGTCAAGTGTATGACTCTACTCTTCTTATCGAGTGTATGACTCTACTCTTCTTATCAAGTGTATGACTCTACTTTTCTTATCAAGTGTATGACTCTACTCTTCTTATCAAGTGTATGACTCTACTCTTCTTATCAAGACTCTACTCTTCTTATCAAGTATATGACTCTACTCTTCTTATCAAGTGTATGACTCTACTCTTCTTATCAAGTGTATGACTACTTTTCTTATCAAGTGTATGACTCTACTCTTCTTGTCAAGTGTATGACTCTACTCTTCTTATCAAGTGTATGACTCTACTCTTCTTATCAAGTGTATGACTCTACTCTTCTTATCAAGTGTATGACTCTACTCTTCTTATCAAGTGTATGACTCTACTCTTCTTATCAAGACTCTACTCTTCTTATCAAGTATATGACTCTACTCTTCTTATCAAGACTCTACTCTTCTTATCAAGTATATGACTCTACTCTTCTTATCAAGTGTATGACTCTACTCTTCTTATCAAGTGTATGACTCTACTCTTCTTATCAAGTATATGACTCTACTCTTCTTATCAAGTGTATGACTACTCTTCTTATCAAGTGTTTGACTCTACTCTTCTTATCAAGTGTATGACTCTACTCTTCATATCAAGTCTATGACTCTACTTTTCTTATCAAGTGTATGACTCTACTCTTCTTATCAAGTGTATTACTCTACTCTTCTTATCAAGTGTATGACTCTACTCTTCTTATCAAGTGTATGACTCTACTCTTCTTATCAAGACTCTACTCTTCTTATCAAGTATATGACTCTACTCTTCTTATCAAGTGTATGACTCTACTCTTCTTATCAAGTGTATGACTCTACTTTTCTTATCAAGTGTATGACTCTACTCTTCTTGTCAAGTGTATGACTCTACTCTTCTTATCAAGTGTATGACTCTACTCTTCTTATCAAGTGTATGACTCTACTCTTCTTATCAAGTGTATGACTCTCTTCTTATCAAGTGTATGACTTTACTCTTCTTATCAAGTGTATGACTCTCTTCTTATCAAGTGTATGACTCTCTTCTTATCAAGTGTATGACTCTACTCTTCTTATCGAGTGTATGACTCTACTCTTCTTATCGAGTGTATGACTCTCTTCTTATCAAGTGTATGACTCTACTCTTCTTATCAAGTGTATGACTCTACTCTTCTTGTCAAGTGTATGACTCTACTCTTCTTGTCAAGTGTATGACTCTACTCTTCTTATCGAGTGTATGACTCTACTCTTCTTATCGAGTGTATGACTCTCTTCTTATCAAGTGTATGACTCTACTCTTCTTATCAAGTGTATGACTCTACTCTTCTTATCAAGTGTATGACTCTACTCTTCTTATCAAGTGTATGACTCTCTTCTTATCAAGTGTATGACTCTACTCTTCTTATCAAGTGTATGACTCTACTCTTCTTATCAAGTGTATGACTCTACTCTTCTTATCAAGTGTATGACTCTACTCTTCTTATCAAGTGCATGACTCTACTCTTCTTATCAAGTGTATGACTCTCTTCTTATCAAGTGTATGACTCTACTCTTCTTATCAAGTGTATGACTCTACTCTTCTTATCAAGCGTATGACTCTACTCTTCTTATCAAGTGTATGACTCTACTCTTCTTATCAAGTGTATGACTCTACTCTTCTTATCAAGTGTATGACTCTACTCTTCTTATCAATTGTATGACTCTTCTTATAAAGTGAATGACTTCATATCAAGTGTATGACTCTTCTTATCACGTGTATGACTCTCTTCTTATCAAGTGTATGACTCTACTCTTCTTATCAAGTGTATGACTCTACTCTTCTTATCAAGTGTATGACTCTACTCTTCTTATCAAGTGTATGACTCTACTCTTCTTATCAAGTGTATGACTTTACTCTTCTTATCAAGCGTATGACTCTACTCTTCTTATCAAGTGTATGACTCTCTTCTTATCAAGTGTATGACTCTACTCTTCTTATCAAGTGTATGACTCTACTCTTCTTATCAAGCGTATGACTCTACTCTTCTTATCAAGTGTATGACTCTACTCTTCTTATCAAGTGTATGACTCTCTTCTTATCAAGTGTATGAGTCTACTCTTCTTATCAAGTGTATGACTCTACTCTTCTTATCAAGTGTATGACTCTCTTCTTATCAAGTGTATGACTCTACTCTTCTTATCAAGCGTATGACTCTACTCTTCTTATCAAGTGTATGACTCTCTTCTTATCAAGTGTATGACTCTACTCTTCTTATCAAGTGTATGACTACTCTTCTTATCAAGTGTATGACTCTACTCTTCTTATCAATTGTATGACTCTTCTTATCAAGTGTATGACTCTTCTTATCAAGTGTATGACTCTTCTTATCAAGTGTATGACTCTCTTCTTATCAAGTGTATGACTCTACTCTTCTTATCAAGTGTATGACTCTACTCTTCTTATCAAGTGTATGACTCTACTCTTCTTATCAAGTGTATGACTCTACTCTTCTTATCAAGTGTATGACTCTACTCTTCTTATCAAGCGTATGACTCTACTCTTCTTATCAAGTGTATGACTCTCTTCTTATCAAGCGTATGACTCTACTCTTCTTATCAAGTGTATGACTCTACTCTTCTTATCAAGTGTATGACTCTACTCTTCTTATCAAGTGTATGACTCTCTTCTTATCAAGTGTATGACTCTTCTCATCAAGTGTATGACTCTTCTCATCAAGTGTATGACTCTACTCTTCTTATCAAGTGTATGACTCTACTCTTCTTATCAAGTGTATGACTCTACTCTTCTTATCAAGACTCTACTCTTCTTATCAAGTATATGACTCTACTCTTCTTATCAAGTGTATGACTCTACTCTTCTTATCAAGTGTATGACTCTACTTTTCTTATCAAGTGTATGACTCTACTCTTCTTATCAAGTGTATGACTCTACTCTTCTTATCAAGACTCTACTCTTCTTATCAAGTATATGACTCTACTCTTCTTATCAAGTGTATGACTCTACTCTTCTTATCAAGTGTATGACTCTACTTTTCTTATCAAGTGTATGACTCTACTCTTCTTGTCAAGTGTATGACTCTACTCTTCTTATCAAGTGTATGACTCTACGCTTCTTATCAAGTGTATGACTCTACTCTTCTTATCAAGTGTATGACTCTACTCTTCTTATCAAGTGTATGACTCTACTCTTCTTATCAAGTGTATGACTCTACTCTTCTTATCAAGACTCTACTCTTCTTATCAAGTATATGACTCTACTCTTCTTATCAAGTGTATGACTCTACTCTTCTTATCAAGTGTATGACTCTACTCTTCTTATCAAGTATATGACTCTACTCTTCTTATCAAGTGTATGACTCTACTCTTCTTATCAAGTGTTTGACTCTACTCTTCTTATCAAGTGTATGACTCTACTCTTCATATCAAGTCTATGACTCTACTTTTCTTATCAAGTGTATGACTACTCTTCTTATCAAGTGTATTACTCTACTCTTCTTATCAAGTGTATGACTCTACTCTTCTTATCAAGTGTTTGACTCTACTCTTCTTATCAAGTGTTTGACTCTACTCTTCTTATCAAGTGTATGACTCTACTCTTCATATCAAGTCTATGACTCTACTTTTCTTATCAAGTGTATGACTACTCTTCTTATCAAGTGTATTACTCTACTCTTCTTATCAAGTGTATGACTCTACTCTTCTTATCAAGTGTATGACTCTACTCTTCTTATCAAGACTCTACTCTTCTTATCAAGTATATGACTCTACTCTTCTTATCAAGTGTATGACTCTACTCTTCTTATCAAGTGTATGACTCTACTCTTCTTATCAAGTGTATGACTCTACTCTTCTTATCAAGTGTATGACTCTACTCTTCTTATCAAGTGTATGACTCTCTTCTTATCAAGTGTATGACTACTCTTCTTATCAAGTGTATGACTCTACTCATCTTATCAAGCGTATGACTCTACTCTTCTTATCAAGTGTATAACTCTACTCTTCTTATCAAGTGTATGACTCTACTCTTCTTATCAAGTGTATGACTCTACTCTTCTTATCAAGTGTATGACTCTTCTTATCAAGTGTATGACTCTTCTTATCAAGTGTATGACTCTCTTCTTATCAAGTGTATGACTCTACTCTTCTTATCAAGTGTATGACTCTCTTCTTATCAAGTGTATGACTCTACTCTTCTTATCAAGTGTATGACTCTACTTTTCTTATCAAGTGTATGACTCTACTCTTCTTGTCAAGTGTATGACTCTACTCTTCTTATCAAGTGTATGACTCTACTCTTCTTATCAAGTGTATGACTCTACTCTTCTTATCAAGTGTATGACTCTCTTCTTATCAAGTGTATGACTCTCTTCTTATCAAGTGTATGACTCTCTTCTTATCAAGTGTATGACTCTACTCTTCTTATCGAGTGTATGACTCTACTCTTCTTATCGAGTGTATGACTCTCTTCTTATCAAGTGTATGACTCTACTCTTCTTATAAAGTGTATGACACTACTCTTCTTGTCAAGTGTATGACTCTACTCTTCTTGTCAAGTGTATGACTCTACTCTTCTTATCGAGTGTATGACTCTACTCTTCTTATCGAGTGTATGACTCTCTTCTTATCAAGTGTATGACTCTACTCTTCTTATCAAGTGTATGACTCTACTCTTCTTATCAAGCGTATGACTCTACTCTTCTTGTCAAGTGTATGACTCTACTCTTCTTGTCAAGTGTATGACTCTACTCTTCTTATCGAGTGTATGACTCTACTCTTCTTATCGAGTGTATGACTCTCTTCTTATCAAGTGTATGACTCTACTCTTCTTATCAAGTGTATGACTCTACTCTTCTTATCAAGTGTATGACTCTACTCTTCTTATCAAGTGTATGACTCTACTCTTCTTATCAAGTGTATGACTCTACTCTTCTTATCAAGCGTATGACTCTACTCTTCTTATCAAGTGTATGACTCTACTCTTCTTATCAAGTGTATGACTCTACTCTTCTTATCAAGTGTATGACTCTACTCTTCTTATCAATTGTATGACTCTTCATATCAAGTGTATGACTCTTCTTATCAAGTGTATGACTCTCTTCTTATCAAGTGTATGACTCTACTCTTCTTATCAAGTGTATGACTCTACTCTTCTTATCAAGTGTATGACTCTACTCTTCTTATCAAGTGTATGACTCTACTCTTCTTATCAAGTGTATGACTTTACTCTTCTTATCAAGCGTATGACTCTACTCTTCTTATCAAGTGTATGACTCTCTTTTTATCAAGTGTATGACTCTACTCTTCTTATCAAGTGTATGACTCTACTCTTCTTATCAAGCGTATGACTCTACTCTTCTTATCAAGTGTATGACTCTACTCTTCTTATCAAGTGTATGACTCTCTTCTTATCAAGTGTATGAGTCTACTCTTCTTATCAAGTGTATGACTCTACTCTTCTTATCAAGTGTATGACTCTCTTCTTATCAAGTGTATGACTCTACTCTTCTTATCAAGCGTATGACTCTACTCTTCTTATCAAGAGTATGACTCTCTTCTTCTTATCAAGTGTATGACTACTCTTCTTATCAAGTGTATGACTCTACTCTTCTTATCAATTGTATGACTCTTCTTATCAAGTGTATGACTCTTCTTATCAAGTGTATGACTCTCTTCTTATCAAGTGTATGACTCTACTCTTCTTATCAAGTGTATGACTCTACTGTTCTTATCAAGTGTATGACTATACTCTTCTTATCAAGAGTATGACTCTACTCTTCTTATCAAGTGTATGACTCTCTTCTTATCAAGCGTATGACTCTACTCTTCTTATCAAGTGTATGACTCTACTCTTCTTATCAAGTGTATGACTCTACTCTTCTTATCAAGTGTATGACTCTCTTCTTATCAAGTGTATGACTCTACTCTTCTTATCAAGTGTATGACTCTACTCATCTTATCAAGCGTATGAGTCTACTCTTCTTATCAAGTGTATGACTCTACTCTTCTTATCAAGTGTATGACTCTACTCTTCTTATCAAGTGTATGACTCTTCTTATCAAGTGTATGACTCTTCTTATCAAGTGTATGACTCTCTTCTTATCAAGTGTATGACTCTACTCTTCTTATCAAGTGTATGACTCTTCTCATCAAGTGTATGACTCTTCTCATCAAGTGTATGACTCTTCTCATCAAGTGTATGACTCTACTCTTCTTATCAAGTGTATGACTCTACTCTTCTTATCAAGTGTATGACTCTACTCTTCTTATCAAGTGTATGACTCTACTCTTCTTATCAAGTGTATGACTCTACTCTTCTTATCAAGTGTATGACTCTACTCTTCTTATCAAGTGTATGACTCTACTCTTCTTGTCAAGTGTATGACTCTCTTCTTATCAAGTGTATGACTCTCTTCTTATCAAGTGTATGACTCTACTCTTCTTATCAAGTGTATGACTCTACTCTTCTTATCAAGTGTATGACTCTACTCTTCTTATCAAGTGTATGACTCTACTCTTCTTATCAAGTATATGACTCTACTCTTCTTATCAAGTGTATGACTCTCTTCTTATCAAGTGTATGACTCTACTCTTCTTATCAAGTGTATGACTACTCTTCTTATCAATTATATGACTCTAATCTTCTTATCAAGTGTATGACTCTACTCTTCTTATCAAGTGTATGACTCTACTCTTCTTATCAAGTGTATGACTCTACTCTTCTTATCAAGTGTATGACTCTACTCTTCTTATCAAGTGTATGACTCTACTCTTCTTATCAAGTGTATGACTCTACTCTTCTTATCAAGTGTATGACTACTCTTCTTATCAAGTGTATGACTCTACTCTTCTTATCAAGTGTATGACTCTACTCTTCTTATCAAGTGTATGACTACTCTTCTTATCAAGTGTATGACTCTACTCTTCTTATCAAGTGTATGACTCTACTCTACTTGTCAAGTGTATGACTCTACTCTTCTTATCAAGGGTATGACTCTACTCTTCTTATCAAGTGTATGACTACTCTTCTTATCAAGTGTATGACTCTACTCTTCTTATCAAGTGTATGACTCTACTCTTCTTATCAAGTGTATGACTCTTCTCATCAAGTGTATGACTCTTCTCATCAAGTGTATGAGTCTACTCTTCTTATCAAGTGTATGAGTCTACTCTTCTTATCAAGTGTATGACTCTACGCCTCTTATCAAGTGTATGACTCTACTCTTCTTATCAAGTATATGACTACTCTTCTTATCAAGTATATGACTCTACTCTTCTTATCAAGTGTATGACTGTACTCTTCTTATCAAGTGTATGACTCTACTCTTCTTATCAAGTGTATGACTCTATTCTTCTTATCAAGTGTATGACTCTACTCTTCTTATCAAGTGTATGACTCTACTCTTCTTATCAAGTGTATGACTCTATTCTTCTTATCAAGTGTATGACTCTCTTCTTATCAAGTGTATGACTCTACTCTTCTTATCAAGTGTATGACTCTACTCTTCTTATCAAGTGTATGACTCTACTCTTCTTATCAAGTGTATGACTCTACTCTTCTTATCAAGTGTATGACTCTCTTCTTATCAAGTGTATGACTCTCTTCTTATCAAGTGTATGACTCTCTTCTTATCAAGCGTATGACTCTTCTTATCAAGTGTATGACTCTCTTCTTATCAAGTGTATGACTCTCTTCTTATCAAGTGTATGACTCTTATCAAGTGTATGACTCTCTTCTTATCAAGTGTATGACTCTACTCTTCTTATCAAGTGTATGACTCTTCTTATCAAGCGTATGACTCTCTTCTTATCAAGTGTATGACTCTACTCTTCTTATCAAGTGTATGACTCTTCTTATCAAGTGTATGACTCTCTTCTTATCAAGTGTATGACTCTCTTCTTATCAAGTGTATGACTCTACTCTTCTTATCAAGTGTATGACTCTCTTCTTATCAAGTGTATGACTCTACTCTTCTTATCAAGTGTATGACTCTACTCTTCTTACCAAGTGTATGACTCTACTCTTCTTATCAAGCGTATGACTCTCTTCTTATCAAGTGTATGACTCTACTCTTCTTATCAAGTATATGACTCTACTCTTCTTATCAAGTGTATGACTTTACTTTTCTTATCAAGTGTATGACTCTACTCTTCTTATCAAGTGTATGACTTTACTCTTCTTATCAAGCGTATGACTCTACTCTTCTTATCAAGTGTATGACTCTCTTCTTATCAAGTGTATGACTCTACTCTTCTTATCAAGTGTATGACTCTACTCTTCTTATCAAGTATATGACTCTACTCTTCTTATCAAGTGTATGACTCTACTCTTCTTATCAAGCGTATGACTCTACTCTTCTTATCAAGTGTATGACTCTACTCTTCTTATCAAGTGTATGACTCTCTTCTTATCAAGTGTATGAGTCTACTCTTCTTATCAAGTGTATGACTCTACTCTTCTTATCAAGTGTATGACTCTCTTCTTATCAAGTGTATGACTCTACTCTTCTTATCAAGCGTATGACTCTACTCTTCTTATCAAGTGTATGACTCTCTTCTTATCAAGTGTATGACTCTACTCTTCTTATCAAGTGTATGACTACTCTTCTTATCAAGTGTATGACTCTACTCTTCTTATCAATTGTATGACTCTTCTTATCAAGTGTATGACTCTTCTTATCAAGTGTATGACTCTTCTTATCAAGTGTATGACTCTCTTCTTATCAAGTGTATGACTCTACTCTTCTTATCAAGTGTATGACTCTACTCTTCTTATCAAGTGTATGACTCTACTCTTCTTATCAAGTGTATGACTCTACTCTTCTTATCAAGTGTATGACTCTACTCTTCTTATCAAGCGTATGACTCTACTCTTCTTATCAAGTGTATGACTCTCTTCTTATCAAGCGTATGACTCTACTCTTCTTATCAAGTGTATGACTCTACTCTTCTTATCAAGTGTATGACTCTACTCTTCTTATCAAGTGTATGACTCTCTTCTTATCAAGTGTATGACTCTTCTCATCAAGTGTATGACTCTTCTCATCAAGTGTATGACTCTACTCTTCTTATCAAGTGTATGACTCTACTCTTCTTATCAAGTGTATGACTCTACTCTTCTTATCAAGACTCTACTCTTCTTATCAAGTATATGACTCTACTCTTCTTATCAAGTGTATGACTCTACTCTTCTTATCAAGTGTATGACTCTACTTTTCTTATCAAGTGTATGACTCTACTCTTCTTATCAAGTGTATGACTCTACTCTTCTTATCAAGACTCTACTCTTCTTATCAAGTATATGACTCTACTCTTCTTATCAAGTGTATGACTCTACTCTTCTTATCAAGTGTATGACTCTACTTTTCTTATCAAGTGTATGACTCTACTCTTCTTGTCAAGTGTATGACTCTACTCTTCTTATCAAGTGTATGACTCTACTCTTCTTATCAAGTGTATGACTCTACTCTTCTTATCAAGTGTATGACTCTACTCTTCTTATCAAGTGTATGACTCTACTCTTCTTATCAAGTGTATGACTCTACTCTTCTTATCAAGACTCTACTCTTCTTATCAAGTATATGACTCTACTCTTCTTATCAAGTGTATGACTCTACTCTTCTTATCAAGTATATGGCTCTACTCTTCTTATCAAGTGTATGACTCTACTCTTCTTATCAAGTGTTTGACTCTACTCTTCTTATCAAGTGTATGACTCTACTCTTCATATCAAGTCTATGACTCTACTTTTCTTATCAAGTGTATGACTACTCTTCTTATCAAGTGTATTACTCTACTCTTCTTATCAAGTGTATGACTCTACTCTTCTTATCAAGTGTTTGACTCTACTCTTCTTATCAAGTGTTTGACTCTACTCTTCTTATCAAGTGTATGACTCTACTCTTCATATCAAGTCTATGACTCTACTTTTCTTATCAAGTGTATGACTACTCTTCTTATCAAGTGTATTACTCTACTCTTCTTATCAAGTGTATGACTCTACTCTTCTTATCAAGTGTATGACTCTACTCTTCTTATCAAGACTCTACTCTTCTTATCAAGTATATGACTCTACTCTTCTTATCAAGTGTATGACTCTACTCTTCTTATCAAGTGTATGACTCTACTCTTCTTATCAAGTGTATGACTCTACTCTTCTTATCAAGTGTATGACTCTACTCTTCTTATCAAGTGTATGACTCTCTTCTTATCAAGTGTATGACTACTCTTCTTATCAAGTGTATGACTCTACTCATCTTATCAAGCGTATGACTCTACTCTTCTTATCAAGTGTATAACTCTACTCTTCTTATCAAGTGTATGACTCTACTCTTCTTATCAAGTGTATGACTCTACTCTTCTTATCAAGTGTATGACTCTTCTTATCAAGTGTATGACTCTTCTTATCAAGTGTATGACTCTCTTCTTATCAAGTGTATGACTCTACTCTTCTTATCAAGTGTATGACTCTCTTCTTATCAAGTGTATGACTCTACTCTTCTTATCAAGTGTATGACTCTACTTTTCTTATCAAGTGTATGACTCTACTCTTCTTGTCAAGTGTATGACTCTACTCTTCTTATCAAGTGTATGACTCTACTCTTCTTATCAAGTGTATGACTACTCTTCTTATCAAGTGTATGACTCTACTCTTCTTATCAAGTGTATGACTCTACTCTTCTTATCAAGTGTATGACTCTTCTCATCAAGTGTATGACTCTTCTCATCAAGTGTATGAGTCTACTCTTCTTATCAAGTGTATGAGTCTACTCTTCTTATCAAGTGTATGACTCTACGCCTCTTATCAAGTGTATGACTCTACTCTTCTTATCAAGTATATGACTACTCTTCTTATCAAGTATATGACTCTACTCTTCTTATCAAGTGTATGACTGTACTCTTCTTATCAAGTGTATGACTCTATTCTTCTTATCAAGTGTATGACTCTATTCTTCTTATCAAGTGTATGACTCTACTCTTCTTATCAAGTGTATGACTCTACTCTTCTTATCAAGTGTATGACTCTATTCTTCTTATCAAGTGTATGACTCTCTTCTTATCAAGTGTATGACTCTACTCTTCTTATCAAGTGTATGACTCTACTCTTCTTATCAAGTGTATGACTCTACTCTTCTTATCAAGTGTATGACTCTACTCTTCTTATCAAGTGTATGACTCTCTTCTTATCAAGTGTATGACTCTCTTCTTATCAAGTGTATGACTCTCTTCTTATCAAGCGTATGACTCTTCTTATCAAGTGTATGACTCTCTTCTTATCAAGTGTATGACTCTCTTCTTATCAAGTGTATGACTCTCTTCTTATCAAGTGTATGACTCTCTTCTTATCAAGTGTATGACTCTACTCTTCTTATCAAGTGTATGACTCTTCTTATCAAGTGTATGACTCTCTTCTTATCAAGTGTATGACTCTACTCTTCTTATCAAGTGTATGACTCTTCTTATCAAGTGTATGACTCTCTTCTTATCAAGTGTATGACTCTCTTCTTATCAAGTGTATGACTCTACTCTTCTTATCAAGTGTATGACTCTCTTCTTATCAAGTGTATGACTCTACTCTTCTTATCAAGTGTATGACTCTACTCTTCTTACCAAGTGTATGACTCTACTCTTCTTATCAAGCGTATTACTCTCTTCTTATCAAGTGTATGACTCTACTCTTCTTATCAAGTATATGACTCTACTCTTCTTATCAAGTGTATGACTCTACTTTTCTTATCAAGTGTATGACTCTACTCTTCTTATCAAGTGTATGACTTTACTCTTCTTATCAAGCGTATGACTCTACTCTTCTTATCAAGTGTATGACTCTCTTCTTATCAAGTGTATGACTCTACTCTTCTTATCAAGTGTATGACTCTACTCTTCTTATCAAGCGTATGACTCTACTCTTCTTATCAAGTGTATGACTCTACTCTTCTTATCAAGTGTATGACTCTCTTCTTATCAAGTGTATGAGTCTACTCTTCTTATCAAGTGTATGACTCTACTCTTCTTATCAAGTGTATGACTCTCTTCTTATCAAGTGTATGACTCTACTCTTCTTATCAAGCGTATGACTCTACTCTTCTTATCAAGTGTATGACTCTCTTCTTATCAAGTGTATGACTCTACTCTTCTTATCAAGTGTATGACTCTACTCTTCTTATCAAGTGTATGACTCTCTTCTTATCAAGTGTATGACTCTACTCTTCTTATCAAGTGTATGACTCTACTCTTCTTATCAAGTGTATGACTCTACTCTTCTTATCAAGTGTATGACTCTACTCTTCTTATCAAGCGTATGACTCTACTCTTCTTATCAAGTGTATGACTCTCTTCTTATCAAGCGTATGACTCTACTCTTCTTATCAAGTGTATGACTCTACTCTTCTTATCAAGTGTATGACTCTACTCTTCTTATCAAGTGTATGACTCTCTTCTTATCAAGTGTATGACTCTTCTCATCAAGTGTATGACTCTTCTCATCAAGTGTATGACTCTACTCTTCTTATCAAGTGTATGACTCTACTCTTCTTATCAAGTGTATGACTCTACTCTTCTTATCAAGACTCTACTCTTCTTATCAAGTATATGACTCTACTCTTCTTATCAAGTGTATGACTCTACTCTTCTTATCAAGTGTATGACTCTACTTTTCTTATCAAGTGTATGACTCTACTCTTCTTATCAAGTGTATGACTCTACTCTTCTTATCAAGACTCTACTCTTCTTATCAAGTATATGACTCTACTCTTCTTATCAAGTGTATGACTCTACTCTTCTTATCAAGTGTATGACTCTACTTTTCTTATCAAGTGTATGACTCTACTCTTCTTGTCAAGTGTATGACTCTACTCTTCTTATCAAGTGTATGACTCTACTCTTCTTATCAAGTGTATGACTCTACTCTTCTTATCAAGTGTATGACTCTACTCTTCTTATCAAGTGTATGACTCTACTCTTCTTATCAAGTGTATGACTCTACTCTTCTTATCAAGACTCTACTCTTCTTATCAAGTATATGACTCTACTCTTCTTATCAAGTGTATGACTCTACTCTTCTTATCAAGTATATGGCTCTACTCTTCTTATCAAGTGTATGACTCTACTCTTCTTATCAAGTGTTTGACTCTACTCTTCTTATCAAGTGTATGACTCTACTCTTCATATCAAGTCTATGACTCTACTTTTCTTATCAAGTGTATGACTACTCTTCTTATCAAGTGTATTACTCTACTCTTCTTATCAAGTGTATGACTCTACTCTTCTTATCAAGTGTTTGACTCTACTCTTCTTATCAAGTGTTTGACTCTACTCTTCTTATCAAGTGTATGACTCTACTCTTCATATCAAGTCTATGACTCTACTTTTCTTATCAAGTGTATGACTACTCTTCTTATCAAGTGTATTACTCTACTCTTCTTATCAAGTGTATGACTCTACTCTTCTTATCAAGTGTATGACTCTACTCTTCTTATCAAGACTCTACTCTTCTTATCAAGTATATGACTCTACTCTTCTTATCAAGTGTATGACTCTACTCTTCTTATCAAGTGTATGACTCTACTCTTCTTATCAAGTGTATGACTCTACTCTTCTTATCAAGTGTATGACTCTACTCTTCTTATCAAGTGTATGACTCTCTTCTTATCAAGTGTATGACTACTCTTCTTATCAAGTGTATGACTCTACTCATCTTATCAAGCGTATGACTCTACTCTTCTTATCAAGTGTATAACTCTACTCTTCTTATCAAGTGTATGACTCTACTCTTCTTATCAAGTGTATGACTCTACTCTTCTTATCAAGTGTATGACTCTTCTTATCAAGTGTATGACTCTTCTTATCAAGTGTATGACTCTCTTCTTATCAAGTGTATGACTCTACTCTTCTTATCAAGTGTATGACTCTCTTCTTATCAAGTGTATGACTCTACTCTTCTTATCAAGTGTATGACTCTACTTTTCTTATCAAGTGTATGACTCTACTCTTCTTGTCAAGTGTATGACTCTACTCTTCTTATCAAGTGTATGACTCTACTCTTCTTATCAAGTGTATGACTACTCTTCTTATCAAGTGTATGACTCTACTCTTCTTATCAAGTGTATGACTCTACTCTTCTTATCAAGTGTATGACTCTTCTCATCAAGTGTATGACTCTTCTCATCAAGTGTATGAGTCTACTCTTCTTATCAAGTGTATGAGTCTACTCTTCTTATCAAGTGTATGACTCTACGCCTCTTATCAAGTGTATGACTCTACTCTTCTTATCAAGTGTATGACTACTCTTCTTATCAAGTGTATTACTCTACTCTTCTTATCAAGTGTATGACTGTACTCTTCTTATCAAGTGTATGACTCTACTCTTCTTATCAAGTGTATGACTCTATTCTTCTTATCAAGTGTATGACTCTACTCTTCTTATCAAGTGTATGACTCTACTCTTCTTATCAAGTGTATGACTCTATTCTTCTTATCAAGTGTATGACTCTCTTCTTATCAAGTGTATGACTCTACTCTTCTTATCAAGTGTATGACTCTACTCTTCTTATCAAGTGTATGACTCTACTCTTCTTATCAAGTGTATGACTCTACTCTTCTTATCAAGTGTATGACTCTCTTCTTATCAAGTGTATGACTCTCTTCTTATCAAGTGTATGACTCTCTTCTTATCAAGCGTATGACTCTTCTTATCAAGTGTATGACTCTCTTCTTATCAAGTGTATGACTCTCTTCTTATCAAGTGTATGACTCTCTTCTTATCAAGTGTATGACTCTCTTCTTATCAAGTGTATGACTCTACTCTTCTTATCAAGTGTATGACTCTTCTTATCAAGTGTATGACTCTCTTCTTATCAAGTGTATGACTCTACTCTTCTTATCAAGTGTATGACTCTTCTTATCAAGTGTATGACTCTCTTCTTATCAAGTGTATGACTCTCTTCTTATCAAGTGTATGACTCTACTCTTCTTATCAAGTGTATGACTCTCTTCTTATCAAGTGTATGACTCTACTCTTCTTATCAAGTGTATGACTCTACTCTTCTTACCAAGTGTATGACTCTACTCTTCTTATCAAGCGTATTACTCTCTTCTTATCAAGTGTATGACTCTACTCTTCTTATCAAGTATATGACTCTACTCTTCTTATCAAGTGTATGACTCTACTTTTCTTATCAAGTGTATGACTCTACTCTTCTTATCAAGTGTATGACTTTACTCTTCTTATCAAGCGTATGACTCTACTCTTCTTATCAAGTGTATGACTCTCTTCTTATCAAGTGTATGACTCTACTCTTCTTATCAAGTGTATGACTCTACTCTTCTTATCAAGCGTATGACTCTACTCTTCTTATCAAGTGTATGACTCTACTCTTCTTATCAAGTGTATGACTCTCTTCTTATCAAGTGTATGAGTCTACTCTTCTTATCAAGTGTATGACTCTACTCTTCTTATCAAGTGTATGACTCTCTTCTTATCAAGTGTATGACTCTACTCTTCTTATCAAGCGTATGACTCTACTCTTCTTATCAAGTGTATGACTCTCTTCTTATCAAGTGTATGACTCTACTCTTCTTATCAAGTGTATGACTACTCTTCTTATCAAGTGTATGACTCTACTCTTCTTATCAATTGTATGACTCTTCTTATCAAGTGTATGACTCTTCTTATCAAGTGTATGACTCTTCTTATCAAGTGTATGACTCTCTTCTTATCAAGTGTATGACTCTACTCTTCTTATCAAGTGTATGACTCTACTCTTCTTATCAAGTGTATGACTCTACTCTTCTTATCAAGTGTATGACTCTACTCTTCTTATCAAGTGTATGACTCTACTCTTCTTATCAAGCGTATGACTCTACTCTTCTTATCAAGTGTATGACTCTCTTCTTATCAAGCGTATGACTCTACTCTTCTTATCAAGTGTATGACTCTACTCTTCTTATCAAGTGTATGACTCTACTCTTCTTATCAAGTGTATGACTCTCTTCTTATCAAGTGTATGACTCTTCTCATCAAGTGTATGACTCTTCTCATCAAGTGTATGACTCTACTCTTCTTATCAAGTGTATGACTCTACTCTTCTTATCAAGTGTATGACTACTCTTCTTATCAAGTGTATGACTCTACTCTTCTTATCAATTGTATGACTCTTCTTATCAAGTGTATGACTCTTCTTATCAAGTGTATGACTCTTCTTATCAAGTGTATGACTCTCTTCTTATCAAGTGTATGACTCTACTCTTCTTATCAAGTGTATGACTCTACTCTTCTTATCAAGTGTATGACTCTACTCTTCTTATCAAGTGTATGACTCTACTCTTCTTATCAAGTGTATGACTCTACTCTTCTTATCAAGCGTATGACTCTACTCTTCTTATCAAGTGTATGACTCTCTTCTTATCAAGCGTATGACTCTACTCTTCTTATCAAGTGTATGACTCTACTCTTCTTATCAAGTGTATGACTCTACTCTTCTTATCAAGTGTATGACTCTCTTCTTATCAAGTGTATGACTCTTCTCATCAAGTGTATGACTCTTCTCATCAAGTGTATGACTCTACTCTTCTTATCAAGTGTATGACTCTACTCTTCTTATCAAGTGTATGACTCTACTCTTCTTATCAAGACTCTACTCTTCTTATCAAGTATATGACTCTACTCTTCTTATCAAGTGTATGACTCTACTCTTCTTATCAAGTGTATGACTCTACTTTTCTTATCAAGTGTATGACTCTACTCTTCTTATCAAGTGTATGACTCTACTCTTCTTATCAAGACTCTACTCTTCTTATCAAGTATATGACTCTACTCTTCTTATCAAGTGTATGACTCTACTCTTCTTATCAAGTGTATGACTCTACTTTTCTTATCAAGTGTATGACTCTACTCTTCTTGTCAAGTGTATGACTCTACTCTTCTTATCAAGTGTATGACTCTACGCTTCTTATCAAGTGTATGACTCTACTCTTCTTATCAAGTGTATGACTCTACTCTTCTTATCAAGTGTATGACTCTACTCTTCTTATCAAGTGTATGACTCTACTCTTCTTATCAAGACTCTACTCTTCTTATCAAGTATATGACTCTACTCTTCTTATCAAGTGTATGACTCTACTCTTCTTATCAAGTGTATGACTCTACTCTTCTTATCAAGTATATGACTCTACTCTTCTTATCAAGTGTATGACTCTACTCTTCTTATCAAGTGTTTGACTCTACTCTTCTTATCAAGTGTATGACTCTACTCTTCATATCAAGTCTATGACTCTACTTTTCTTATCAAGTGTATGACTACTCTTCTTATCAAGTGTATTACTCTACTCTTCTTATCAAGTGTATGACTCTACTCTTCTTATCAAGTGTTTGACTCTACTCTTCTTATCAAGTGTTTGACTCTACTCTTCTTATCAAGTGTATGACTCTACTCTTCATATCAAGTCTATGACTCTACTTTTCTTATCAAGTGTATGACTACTCTTCTTATCAAGTGTATTACTCTACTCTTCTTATCAAGTGTATGACTCTACTCTTCTTATCAAGTGTATGACTCTACTCTTCTTATCAAGACTCTACTCTTCTTATCAAGTATATGACTCTACTCTTCTTATCAAGTGTATGACTCTACTCTTCTTATCAAGTGTATGACTCTACTCTTCTTATCAAGTGTATGACTCTACTCTTCTTATCAAGTGTATGACTCTACTCTTCTTATCAAGTGTATGACTCTCTTCTTATCAAGTGTATGACTACTCTTCTTATCAAGTGTATGACTCTACTCATCTTATCAAGCGTATGACTCTACTCTTCTTATCAAGTGTATAACTCTACTCTTCTTATCAAGTGTATGACTCTACTCTTCTTATCAAGTGTATGACTCTACTCTTCTTATCAAGTGTATGACTCTTCTTATCAAGTGTATGACTCTTCTTATCAAGTGTATGACTCTCTTCTTATCAAGTGTATGACTCTACTCTTCTTATCAAGTGTATGACTCTCTTCTTATCAAGTGTATGACTCTACTCTTCTTATCAAGTGTATGACTCTACTTTTCTTATCAAGTGTATGACTCTACTCTTCTTGTCAAGTGTATGACTCTACTCTTCTTATCAAGTGTATGACTCTACTCTTCTTATCAAGTGTATGACTCTACTCTTCTTATCAAGTGTATGACTCTCTTCTTATCAAGTGTATGACTCTCTTCTTATCAAGTGTATGACTCTCTTCTTATCAAGTGTATGACTCTACTCTTCTTATCGAGTGTATGACTCTACTCTTCTTATCGAGTGTATGACTCTCTTCTTATCAAGTGTATGACTCTACTCTTCTTATAAAGTGTATGACACTACTCTTCTTGTCAAGTGTATGACTCTACTCTTCTTGTCAAGTGTATGACTCTACTCTTCTTATCGAGTGTATGACTCTACTCTTCTTATCGAGTGTATGACTCTCTTCTTATCAAGTGTATGACTCTACTCTTCTTATCAAGTGTATGACTCTACTCTTCTTATCAAGCGTATGACTCTACTCTTCTTGTCAAGTGTATGACTCTACTCTTCTTGTCAAGTGTATGACTCTACTCTTCTTATCGAGTGTATGACTCTACTCTTCTTATCGAGTGTATGACTCTCTTCTTATCAAGTGTATGACTCTACTCTTCTTATCAAGTGTATGACTCTACTCTTCTTATCAAGTGTATGACTCTACTCTTCTTATCAAGTGTATGACTCTACTCTTCTTATCAAGTGTATGACTCTACTCTTCTTATCAAGCGTATGACTCTACTCTTCTTATCAAGTGTATGACTCTACTCTTCTTATCAAGTGTATGACTCTACTCTTCTTATCAAGTGTATGACTCTACTCTTCTTATCAATTGTATGACTCTTCATATCAAGTGTATGACTCTTCTTATCAAGTGTATGACTCTCTTCTTATCAAGTGTATGACTCTACTCTTCTTATCAAGTGTATGACTCTACTCTTCTTATCAAGTGTATGACTCTACTCTTCTTATCAAGTGTATGACTCTCTTCTTATCAAGTGTATGACTCTACTCTTCTTATCAAGTGTATGACTCTACTCTTCTTACCAAGTGTATGACTCTACTCTTCTTATCAAGCGTATGACTCTCTTCTTATCAAGTGTATGACTCTACTCTTCTTATCAAGTATATGACTCTACTCTTCTTATCAAGTGTATGACTCTACTTTTCTTATCAAGTGTATGACTCTACTCTTCTTATCAAGTGTATGACTTTACTCTTCTTATCAAGCGTATGACTCTACTCTTCTTATCAAGTGTATGACTCTCTTCTTATCAAGTGTATGACTCTACTCTTCTTATCAAGTGTATGACTCTACTCTTCTTATCAAGCGTATGACTCTACTCTTCTTATCAAGTGTATGACTCTACTCTTCTTATCAAGTGTATGACTCTCTTCTTATCAAGTGTATGAGTCTACTCTTCTTATCAAGTGTATGACTCTACTCTTCTTATCAAGTGTATGACTCTCTTCTTATCAAGTGTATGACTCTACTCTTCTTATCAAGCGTATGACTCTACTCTTCTTATCAAGTGTATGACTCTCTTCTTATCAAGTGTATGACTCTACTCTTCTTATCAAGTGTATGACTACTCTTCTTATCAAGTGTATGACTCTACTCTTCTTATCAATTGTATGACTCTTCTTATCAAGTGTATGACTCTTCTTATCAAGTGTATGACTCTTCTTATCAAGTGTATGACTCTCTTCTTATCAAGTGTATGACTCTACTCTTCTTATCAAGTGTATGACTCTACTCTTCTTATCAAGTGTATGACTCTACTCTTCTTATCAAGTGTATGACTCTACTCTTCTTATCAAGTGTATGACTCTACTCTTCTTATCAAGCGTATGACTCTACTCTTCTTATCAAGTGTATGACTCTCTTCTTATCAAGCGTATGACTCTACTCTTCTTATCAAGTGTATGACTCTACTCTTCTTATCAAGTGTATGACTCTACTCTTCTTATCAAGTGTATGACTCTCTTCTTATCAAGTGTATGACTCTTCTCATCAAGTGTATGACTCTTCTCATCAAGTGTATGACTCTACTCTTCTTATCAAGTGTATGACTCTACTCTTCTTATCAAGTGTATGACTACTCTTCTTATCAAGTGTATGACTCTACTCTTCTTATCAATTGTATGACTCTTCTTATCAAGTGTATGACTCTTCTTATCAAGTGTATGACTCTTCTTATCAAGTGTATGACTCTCTTCTTATCAAGTGTATGACTCTACTCTTCTTATCAAGTGTATGACTCTACTCTTCTTATCAAGTGTATGACTCTACTCTTCTTATCAAGTGTATGACTCTACTCTTCTTATCAAGTGTATGACTCTACTCTTCTTATCAAGCGTATGACTCTACTCTTCTTATCAAGTGTATGACTCTCTTCTTATCAAGCGTATGACTCTACTCTTCTTATCAAGTGTATGACTCTACTCTTCTTATCAAGTGTATGACTCTACTCTTCTTATCAAGTGTATGACTCTCTTCTTATCAAGTGTATGACTCTTCTCATCAAGTGTATGACTCTTCTCATCAAGTGTATGACTCTACTCTTCTTATCAAGTGTATGACTCTACTCTTCTTATCAAGTGTATGACTCTACTCTTCTTATCAAGACTCTACTCTTCTTATCAAGTATATGACTCTACTCTTCTTATCAAGTGTATGACTCTACTCTTCTTATCAAGTGTATGACTCTACTTTTCTTATCAAGTGTATGACTCTACTCTTCTTATCAAGTGTATGACTCTACTCTTCTTATCAAGACTCTACTCTTCTTATCAAGTATATGACTCTACTCTTCTTATCAAGTGTATGACTCTACTCTTCTTATCAAGTGTATGACTCTACTTTTCTTATCAAGTGTATGACTCTACTCTTCTTGTCAAGTGTATGACTCTACTCTTCTTATCAAGTGTATGACTCTACGCTTCTTATCAAGTGTATGACTCTACTCTTCTTATCAAGTGTATGACTCTACTCTTCTTATCAAGTGTATGACTCTACTCTTCTTATCAAGTGTATGACTCTACTCTTCTTATCAAGACTCTACTCTTCTTATCAAGTATATGACTCTACTCTTCTTATCAAGTGTATGACTCTACTCTTCTTATCAAGTGTATGACTCTACTCTTCTTATCAAGTATATGACTCTACTCTTCTTATCAAGTGTATGACTCTACTCTTCTTATCAAGTGTTTGACTCTACTCTTCTTATCAAGTGTATGACTCTACTCTTCATATCAAGTCTATGACTCTACTTTTCTTATCAAGTGTATGACTACTCTTCTTATCAAGTGTATTACTCTACTCTTCTTATCAAGTGTATGACTCTACTCTTCTTATCAAGTGTTTGACTCTACTCTTCTTATCAAGTGTTTGACTCTACTCTTCTTATCAAGTGTATGACTCTACTCTTCATATCAAGTCTATGACTCTACTTTTCTTATCAAGTGTATGACTACTCTTCTTATCAAGTGTATTACTCTACTCTTCTTATCAAGTGTATGACTCTACTCTTCTTATCAAGTGTATGACTCTACTCTTCTTATCAAGACTCTACTCTTCTTATCAAGTATATGACTCTACTCTTCTTATCAAGTGTATGACTCTACTCTTCTTATCAAGTGTATGACTCTACTCTTCTTATCAAGTGTATGACTCTACTCTTCTTATCAAGTGTATGACTCTACTCTTCTTATCAAGTGTATGACTCTCTTCTTATCAAGTGTATGACTACTCTTCTTATCAAGTGTATGACTCTACTCATCTTATCAAGCGTATGACTCTACTCTTCTTATCAAGTGTATAACTCTACTCTTCTTATCAAGTGTATGACTCTACTCTTCTTATCAAGTGTATGACTCTACTCTTCTTATCAAGTGTATGACTCTTCTTATCAAGTGTATGACTCTTCTTATCAAGTGTATGACTCTCTTCTTATCAAGTGTATGACTCTACTCTTCTTATCAAGTGTATGACTCTCTTCTTATCAAGTGTATGACTCTACTCTTCTTATCAAGTGTATGACTCTACTTTTCTTATCAAGTGTATGACTCTACTCTTCTTGTCAAGTGTATGACTCTACTCTTCTTATCAAGTGTATGACTCTACTCTTCTTATCAAGTGTATGACTCTACTCTTCTTATCAAGTGTATGACTCTCTTCTTATCAAGTGTATGACTCTCTTCTTATCAAGTGTATGACTCTCTTCTTATCAAGTGTATGACTCTACTCTTCTTATCGAGTGTATGACTCTACTCTTCTTATCGAGTGTATGACTCTCTTCTTATCAAGTGTATGACTCTACTCTTCTTATAAAGTGTATGACACTACTCTTCTTGTCAAGTGTATGACTCTACTCTTCTTGTCAAGTGTATGACGCTACTCTTCTTATCGAGTGTATGACTCTACTCTTCTTATCGAGTGTATGACTCTCTTCTTATCAAGTGTATGACTCTACTCTTCTTATCAAGTGTATGACTCTACTCTTCTTATCAAGCGTATGACTCTACTCTTCTTGTCAAGTGTATGACTCTACTCTTCTTGTCAAGTGTATGACTCTACTCTTCTTATCGAGTGTATGACTCTACTCTTCTTATCGAGTGTATGACTCTCTTCTTATCAAGTGTATGACTCTACTCTTCTTATCAAGTGTATGACTCTACTCTTCTTATCAAGTGTATGACTCTACTCTTCTTATCAAGTGTATGACTCTACTCTTCTTATCAAGTGTATGACTCTACTCTTCTTATCAAGCGTATGACTCTACTCTTCTTATCAAGTGTATGACTCTACTCTTCTTATCAAGTGTATGACTCTACTCTTCTTATCAAGTGTATGACTCTACTCTTCTTATCAATTGTATGACTCTTCATATCAAGTGTATGACTCTTCTTATCAAGTGTATGACTCTCTTCTTATCAAGTGTATGACTCTACTCTTCTTATCAAGTGTATGACTCTACTCTTCTTATCAAGTGTATGACTCTACTCTTCTTATCAAGTGTATGACTCTACTCTTCTTATCAAGTGTATGACTTTACTCTTCTTATCAAGCGTATGACTCTACTCTTCTTATCAAGTGTATGACTCTCTTTTTATCAAGTGTATGACTCTACTCTTCTTATCAAGTGTATGACTCTACTCTTCTTATCAAGCGTATGACTCTACTCTTCTTATCAAGTGTATGACTCTACTCTTCTTATCAAGTGTATGACTCTCTTCTTATCAAGTGTATGAGTCTACTCTTCTTATCAAGTGTATGACTCTACTCTTCTTATCAAGTGTATGACTCTCTTCTTATCAAGTGTATGACTCTACTCTTCTTATCAAGCGTATGACTCTACTCTTCTTATCAAGAGTATGACTCTCTTCTTATCAAGTGTATGACTCTACTCTTCTTATCAAGTGTATGACTACTCTTCTTATCAAGTGTATGACTCTACTCTTCTTATCAATTGTATGACTCTTCTTATCAAGTGTATGACTCTTCTTATCAAGTGTATGACTCTCTTCTTATCAAGTGTATGACTCTACTCTTCTTATCAAGTGTATGACTCTACTGTTCTTATCAAGTGTATGACTATACTCTTCTTATCAAGAGTATGACTCTACTCTTCTTATCAAGTGTATGACTCTCTTCTTATCAAGCGTATGACTCTACTCTTCTTATCAAGTGTATGACTCTACTCTTCTTATCAAGTGTATGACTCTACTCTTCTTATCAAGTGTATGACTCTCTTCTTATCAAGTGTATGACTCTACTCTTCTTATCAAGTGTATGACTCTACTCATCTTATCAAGCGTATGAGTCTACTCTTCTTATCAAGTGTATGACTCTACTCTTCTTATCAAGTGTATGACTCTACTCTTCTTATCAAGTGTATGACTCTTCTTATCAAGTGTATGACTCTTCTTATCAAGTGTATGACTCTCTTCTTATCAAGTGTATGACTCTACTCTTCTTATCAAGTGTATGACTCTTCTCATCAAGTGTATGACTCTTCTCATCAAGTGTATGACTCTTCTCATCAAGTGTATGACTCTACTCTTCTTATCAAGTGTATGACTCTACTCTTCTTATCAAGTGTATGACTCTACTCTTCTTATCAAGTGTATGACTCTACTCTTCTTATCAAGTGTATGACTCTACTCTTCTTATCAAGTGTATGACTCTACTCTTCTTATCAAGTGTATGACTCTACTCTTCTTGTCAAGTGTATGACTCTCTTCTTATCAAGTGTATGACTCTCTTCTTATCAAGTGTATGACTCTACTCTTCTTATCAAGTGTATGACTCTACTCTTCTTATCAAGTGTATGACTCTACTCTTCTTATCAAGTGTATGACTCTACTCTTCTTATCAAGTATATGACTCTACTCTTCTTATCAAGTGTATGACTCTCTTCTTATCAAGTGTATGACTCTACTCTTCTTATCAAGTGTATGACTACTCTTCTTATCAATTATATGACTCTAATCTTCTTATCAAGTGTATGACTCTACTCTTCTTATCAAGTGTATGACTCTACTCTTCTTATCAAGTGTATGACTCTACTCTTCTTATCAAGTGTATGACTCTACTCTTCTTATCAAGTGTATGACTCTACTCTTCTTATCAAGTGTATGACTCTACTCTTCTTATCAAGTGTATGACTACTCTTCTTATCAAGTGTATGACTCTACTCTTCTTATCAAGTGTATGACTCTACTCTTCTTATCAAGTGTATGACTACTCTTCTTATCAAGTGTATGACTCTACTCTTCTTATCAAGTGTATGACTCTACTCTACTTGTCAAGTGTATGACTCTACTCTTCTTATCAAGGGTATGACTCTACTCTTCTTATCAAGTGTATGACTACTCTTCTTATCAAGTGTATGACTCTACTCTTCTTATCAAGTGTATGACTCTACTCTTCTTATCAAGTGTATGACTCTTCTCATCAAGTGTATGACTCTTCTCATCAAGTGTATGAGTCTACTCTTCTTATCAAGTGTATGAGTCTACTCTTCTTATCAAGTGTATGACTCTACGCCTCTTATCAAGTGTATGACTCTACTCTTCTTATCAAGTATATGACTACTCTTCTTATCAAGTATATGACTCTACTCTTCTTATCAAGTGTATGACTGTACTCTTCTTATCAAGTGTATGACTCTACTCTTCTTATCAAGTGTATGACTCTATTCTTCTTATCAAGTGTATGACTCTACTCTTCTTATCAAGTGTATGACTCTACTCTTCTTATCAAGTGTATGACTCTATTCTTCTTATCAAGTGTATGACTCTCTTCTTATCAAGTGTATGACTCTACTCTTCTTATCAAGTGTATGACTCTACTCTTCTTATCAAGTGTATGACTCTACTCTTCTTATCAAGTGTATGACTCTACTCTTCTTATCAAGTGTATGACTCTCTTCTTATCAAGTGTATGACTCTCTTCTTATCAAGTGTATGACTCTCTTCTTATCAAGCGTATGACTCTTCTTATCAAGTGTATGACTCTCTTCTTATCAAGTGTATGACTCTCTTCTTATCAAGTGTATGACTCTTATCAAGTGTATGACTCTCTTCTTATCAAGTGTATGACTCTACTCTTCTTATCAAGTGTATGACTCTTCTTATCAAGCGTATGACTCTCTTCTTATCAAGTGTATGACTCTACTCTTCTTATCAAGTGTATGACTCTTCTTATCAAGTGTATGACTCTCTTCTTATCAAGTGTATGACTCTCTTCTTATCAAGTGTATGACTCTACTCTTCTTATCAAGTGTATGACTCTCTTCTTATCAAGTGTATGACTCTACTCTTCTTATCAAGTGTATGACTCTACTCTTCTTACCAAGTGTATGACTCTACTCTTCTTATCAAGCGTATGACTCTCTTCTTATCAAGTGTATGACTCTACTCTTCTTATCAAGTATATGACTCTACTCTTCTTATCAAGTGTATGACTTTACTTTTCTTATCAAGTGTATGACTCTACTCTTCTTATCAAGTGTATGACTTTACTCTTCTTATCAAGCGTATGACTCTACTCTTCTTATCAAGTGTATGACTCTCTTCTTATCAAGTGTATGACTCTACTCTTCTTATCAAGTGTATGACTCTACTCTTCTTATCAAGTATATGACTCTACTCTTCTTATCAAGTGTATGACTCTACTCTTCTTATCAAGCGTATGACTCTACTCTTCTTATCAAGTGTATGACTCTACTCTTCTTATCAAGTGTATGACTCTCTTCTTATCAAGTGTATGAGTCTACTCTTCTTATCAAGTGTATGACTCTCTTCTTATCAAGTGTATGACTCTACTCTTCTTATCAAGCGTATGACTCTACTCTTCTTATCAAGTGTATGACTCTCTTCTTATCAAGTGTATGACTCTACTCTTCTTATCAAGTGTATGACTACTCTTCTTATCAAGTGTATGACTCTACTCTTCTTATCAATTGTATGACTCTTCTTATCAAGTGTATGACTCTTCTTATCAAGTGTATGACTCTTCTTATCAAGTGTATGACTCTCTTCTTATCAAGTGTATGACTCTACTCTTCTTATCAAGTGTATGACTCTACTCTTCTTATCAAGTGTATGACTCTACTCTTCTTATCAAGTGTATGACTCTACTCTTCTTATCAAGTGTATGACTCTACTCTTCTTATCAAGCGTATGACTCTACTCTTCTTATCAAGTGTATGACTCTCTTCTTATCAAGCGTATGACTCTACTCTTCTTATCAAGTGTATGACTCTACTCTTCTTATCAAGTGTATGACTCTACTCTTCTTATCAAGTGTATGACTCTCTTCTTATCAAGTGTATGACTCTTCTCATCAAGTGTATGACTCTTCTCATCAAGTGTATGACTCTACTCTTCTTATCAAGTGTATGACTCTACTCTTCTTATCAAGTGTATGACTCTACTCTTCTTATCAAGACTCTACTCTTCTTATCAAGTATATGACTCTACTCTTCTTATCAAGTGTATGACTCTACTCTTCTTATCAAGTGTATGACTCTACTTTTCTTATCAAGTGTATGACTCTACTCTTCTTATCAAGTGTATGACTCTACTCTTCTTATCAAGACTCTACTCTTCTTATCAAGTATATGACTCTACTCTTCTTATCAAGTGTATGACTCTACTCTTCTTATCAAGTGTATGACTCTACTTTTCTTATCAAGTGTATGACTCTACTCTTCTTGTCAAGTGTATGACTCTACTCTTCTTATCAAGTGTATGACTCTACTCTTCTTATCAAGTGTATGACTCTACTCTTCTTATCAAGTGTATGACTCTACTCTTCTTATCAAGTGTATGACTCTACTCTTCTTATCAAGTGTATGACTCTACTCTTCTTATCAAGACTCTACTCTTCTTATCAAGTATATGACTCTACTCTTCTTATCAAGTGTATGACTCTACTCTTCTTATCAAGTATATGGCTCTACTCTTCTTATCAAGTGTATGACTCTACTCTTCTTATCAAGTGTTTGACTCTACTCTTCTTATCAAGTGTATGACTCTACTCTTCATATCAAGTCTATGACTCTACTTTTCTTATCAAGTGTATGACTACTCTTCTTATCAAGTGTATTACTCTACTCTTCTTATCAAGTGTATGACTCTACTCTTCTTATCAAGTGTTTGACTCTACTCTTCTTATCAAGTGTTTGACTCTACTCTTCTTATCAAGTGTATGACTCTACTCTTCATATCAAGTCTATGACTCTACTTTTCTTATCAAGTGTATGACTACTCTTCTTATCAAGTGTATTACTCTACTCTTCTTATCAAGTGTATGACTCTACTCTTCTTATCAAGTGTATGACTCTACTCTTCTTATCAAGACTCTACTCTTCTTATCAAGTATATGACTCTACTCTTCTTATCAAGTGTATGACTCTACTCTTCTTATCAAGTGTATGACTCTACTCTTCTTATCAAGTGTATGACTCTACTCTTCTTATCAAGTGTATGACTCTACTCTTCTTATCAAGTGTATGACTCTCTTCTTATCAAGTGTATGACTACTCTTCTTATCAAGTGTATGACTCTACTCATCTTATCAAGCGTATGACTCTACTCTTCTTATCAAGTGTATAACTCTACTCTTCTTATCAAGTGTATGACTCTACTCTTCTTATCAAGTGTATGACTCTACTCTTCTTATCAAGTGTATGACTCTTCTTATCAAGTGTATGACTCTTCTTATCAAGTGTATGACTCTCTTCTTATCAAGTGTATGACTCTACTCTTCTTATCAAGTGTATGACTCTCTTCTTATCAAGTGTATGACTCTACTCTTCTTATCAAGTGTATGACTCTACTTTTCTTATCAAGTGTATGACTCTACTCTTCTTGTCAAGTGTATGACTCTACTCTTCTTATCAAGTGTATGACTCTACTCTTCTTATCAAGTGTATGACTACTCTTCTTATCAAGTGTATGACTCTACTCTTCTTATCAAGTGTATGACTCTACTCTTCTTATCAAGTGTATGACTCTTCTCATCAAGTGTATGACTCTTCTCATCAAGTGTATGAGTCTACTCTTCTTATCAAGTGTATGAGTCTACTCTTCTTATCAAGTGTATGACTCTACGCCTCTTATCAAGTGTATGACTCTACTCTTCTTATCAAGTATATGACTACTCTTCTTATCAAGTATATGACTCTACTCTTCTTATCAAGTGTATGACTGTACTCTTCTTATCAAGTGTATGACTCTACTCTTCTTATCAAGTGTATGACTCTATTCTTCTTATCAAGTGTATGACTCTACTCTTCTTATCAAGTGTATGACTCTACTCTTCTTATCAAGTGTATGACTCTATTCTTCTTATCAAGTGTATGACTCTCTTCTTATCAAGTGTATGACTCTACTCTTCTTATCAAGTGTATGACTCTACTCTTCTTATCAAGTGTATGACTCTACTCTTCTTATCAAGTGTATGACTCTACTCTTCTTATCAAGTGTATGACTCTCTTCTTATCAAGTGTATGACTCTCTTCTTATCAAGTGTATGACTCTCTTCTTATCAAGCGTATGACTCTTCTTATCAAGTGTATGACTCTCTTCTTATCAAGTGTATGACTCTCTTCTTATCAAGTGTATGACTCTCTTCTTATCAAGTGTATGACTCTCTTCTTATCAAGTGTATGACTCTACTCTTCTTATCAAGTGTATGACTCTTCTTATCAAGTGTATGACTCTCTTCTTATCAAGTGTATGACTCTACTCTTCTTATCAAGTGTATGACTCTTCTTATCAAGTGTATGACTCTCTTCTTATCAAGTGTATGACTCTCTTCTTATCAAGTGTATGACTCTACTCTTCTTATCAAGTGTATGACTCTCTTCTTATCAAGTGTATGACTCTACTCTTCTTATCAAGTGTATGACTCTACTCTTCTTACCAAGTGTATGACTCTACTCTTCTTATCAAGCGTATGACTCTCTTCTTATCAAGTGTATGACTCTACTCTTCTTATCAAGTATATGACTCTACTCTTCTTATCAAGTGTATGACTCTACTTTTCTTATCAAGTGTATGACTCTACTCTTCTTATCAAGTGTATGACTTTACTCTTCTTATCAAGCGTATGACTCTACTCTTCTTATCAAGTGTATGACTCTCTTCTTATCAAGTGTATGACTCTACTCTTCTTATCAAGTGTATGACTCTACTCTTCTTATCAAGCGTATGACTCTACTCTTCTTATCAAGTGTATGACTCTACTCTTCTTATCAAGTGTATGACTCTCTTCTTATCAAGTGTATGAGTCTACTCTTCTTATCAAGTGTATGACTCTACTCTTCTTATCAAGTGTATGACTCTCTTCTTATCAAGTGTATGACTCTACTCTTCTTATCAAGCGTATGACTCTACTCTTCTTATCAAGTGTATGACTCTCTTCTTATCAAGTGTATGACTCTACTCTTCTTATCAAGTGTATGACTACTCTTCTTATCAAGTGTATGACTCTACTCTTCTTATCAATTGTATGACTCTTCTTATCAAGTGTATGACTCTTCTTATCAAGTGTATGACTCTTCTTATCAAGTGTATGACTCTCTTCTTATCAAGTGTATGACTCTACTCTTCTTATCAAGTGTATGACTCTACTCTTCTTATCAAGTGTATGACTCTACTCTTCTTATCAAGTGTATGACTCTACTCTTCTTATCAAGTGTATGACTCTACTCTTCTTATCAAGCGTATGACTCTACTCTTCTTATCAAGTGTATGACTCTCTTCTTATCAAGCGTATGACTCTACTCTTCTTATCAAGTGTATGACTCTACTCTTCTTATCAAGTGTATGACTCTACTCTTCTTATCAAGTGTATGACTCTCTTCTTATCAAGTGTATGACTCTTCTCATCAAGTGTATGACTCTTCTCATCAAGTGTATGACTCTACTCTTCTTATCAAGTGTATGACTCTACTCTTCTTATCAAGTGTATGACTCTACTCTTCTTATCAAGACTCTACTCTTCTTATCAAGTATATGACTCTACTCTTCTTATCAAGTGTATGACTCTACTCTTCTTATCAAGTGTATGACTCTACTTTTCTTATCAAGTGTATGACTCTACTCTTCTTATCAAGTGTATGACTCTACTCTTCTTATCAAGACTCTACTCTTCTTATCAAGTATATGACTCTACTCTTCTTATCAAGTGTATGACTCTACTCTTCTTATCAAGTGTATGACTCTACTTTTCTTATCAAGTGTATGACTCTACTCTTCTTGTCAAGTGTATGACTCTACTCTTCTTATCAAGTGTATGACTCTACTCTTCTTATCAAGTGTATGACTCTACTCTTCTTATCAAGTGTATGACTCTACTCTTCTTATCAAGTGTATGACTCTACTCTTCTTATCAAGTGTATGACTCTACTCTTCTTATCAAGACTCTACTCTTCTTATCAAGTATATGACTCTACTCTTCTTATCAAGTGTATGACTCTACTCTTCTTATCAAGTGTATGACTCTACTCTTCTTATCAAGTATATGACTCTACTCTTCTTATCAAGTGTATGACTCTACTCTTCTTATCAAGTGTTTGACTCTACTCTTCTTATCAAGTGTATGACTCTACTATTCATATCAAGTCTATGACTCTACTTTTCTTATCAAGTGTATGACTACTCTTCTTATCAAGTGTATTACTCTACTCTTCTTATCAAGTGTATGACTCTACTCTTCTTATCAAGTGTTTGACTCTACTCTTCTTATCAAGTGTTTGACTCTACTCTTCTTATCAAGTGTATGACTCTACTCTTCATATCAAGTCTATGACTCTACTTTTCTTATCAAGTGTATGACTACTCTTCTTATCAAGTGTATTACTCTACTCTTCTTATCAAGTGTATGACTCTACTCTTCTTATCAAGTGTATGACTCTACTCTTCTTATCAAGACTCTACTCTTCTTATCAAGTATATGACTCTACTCTTCTTATCAAGTGTATGACTCTACTCTTCTTATCAAGTGTATGACTCTACTCTTCTTATCAAGTGTATGACTCTACTCTTCTTATCAAGTGTATGACTCTACTCTTCTTATCAAGTGTATGACTCTCTTCTTATCAAGTGTATGACTACTCTTCTTATCAAGTGTATGACTCTACTCATCTTATCAAGCGTATGACTCTACTCTTCTTATCAAGTGTATAACTCTACTCTTCTTATCAAGTGTATGACTCTACTCTTCTTATCAAGTGTATGACTCTACTCTTCTTATCAAGTGTATGACTCTTCTTATCAAGTGTATGACTCTTCTTATCAAGTGTATGACTCTCTTCTTATCAAGTGTATGACTCTACTCTTCTTATCAAGTGTATGACTCTCTTCTTATCAAGTGTATGACTCTACTCTTCTTATCAAGTGTATGACTCTACTTTTCTTATCAAGTGTATGACTCTACTCTTCTTGTCAAGTGTATGACTCTACTCTTCTTATCAAGTGTATGACTCTACTCTTCTTATCAAGTGTATGACTCTACTCTTCTTATCAAGTGTATGACTCTCTTCTTATCAAGTGTATGACTCTCTTCTTATCAAGTGTATGACTCTCTTCTTATCAAGTGTATGACTCTACTCTTCTTATCGAGTGTATGACTCTACTCTTCTTATCGAGTGTATGACTCTCTTCTTATCAAGTGTATGACTCTACTCTTCTTATAAAGTGTATGACACTACTCTTCTTGTCAAGTGTATGACTCTACTCTTCTTGTCAAGTGTATGACTCTACTCTTCTTATCGAGTGTATGACTCTACTCTTCTTATCGAGTGTATGACTCTCTTCTTATCAAGTGTATGACTCTACTCTTCTTATCAAGTGTATGACTCTACTCTTCTTATCAAGCGTATGACTCTACTCTTCTTGTCAAGTGTATGACTCTACTCTTCTTGTCAAGTGTATGACTCTACTCTTCTTATCGAGTGTATGACTCTACTCTTCTTATCGAGTGTATGACTCTCTTCTTATCAAGTGTATGACTCTACTCTTCTTATCAAGTGTATGACTCTACTCTTCTTATCAAGTGTATGACTCTACTCTTCTTATCAAGTGTATGACTCTACTCTTCTTATCAAGTGTATGACTCTACTCTTCTTATCAAGCGTATGACTCTACTCTTCTTATCAAGTGTATGACTCTACTCTTCTTATCAAGTGTATGACTCTACTCTTCTTATCAAGTGTATGACTCTACTCTTCTTATCAATTGTATGACTCTTCATATCAAGTGTATGACTCTCTTCTTATCAAGTGTATGACTCTACTCTTCTTATCAAGTGTATGACTCTACTCTTCTTATCAAGTGTATGACTCTACTCTTCTTATCAAGTGTATGACTCTACTCTTCTTATCAATTGTATGACTTTACTCTTCTTATCAAGCGTATGACTCTACTCTTCTTATCAAGTGTATGACTCTCTTTTTATCAAGTGTATGACTCTACTCTTCTTATCAAGTGTATGACTCTACTCTTCTTATCAAGCGTATGACTCTACTCTTCTTATCAAGTGTATGACTCTACTCTTCTTATCAAGTGTATGACTCTCTTCTTATCAAGTGTATGAGTCTACTCTTCTTATCAAGTGTATGACTCTCTTCTTATCAAGTGTATGACTCTCTTCTTATCAAGTGTATGACTCTACTCTTCTTATCAAGCGTATGACTCTACTCTTCTTATCAAGAGTATGACTCTCTTCTTATCAAGTGTATGACTCTACTCTTCTTATCAAGTGTATGACTACTCTTCTTATCAAGTGTATGACTCTACTCTTCTTATCAATTGTATGACTCTTCTTATCAAGTGTATGACTCTTCTTATCAAGTGTATGACTCTCTTCTTATCAAGTGTATGACTCTACTCTTCTTATCAAGTGTATGACTCTACTGTTCTTATCAAGTGTATGACTCTACTCTTCTTATCAAGCGTATGACTCTACTCTTCTTATCAAGTGTATGACTCTCTTCTTATCAAGCGTATGACTCTACTCTTCTTATCAAGTGTATGACTCTACTCTTCTTATCAAGTGTATGACTCTACTCTTCTTATCAAGTGTATGACTCTCTTCTTATCAAGTGTATGACTCTACTCTTCTTATCAAGTGTATGACTCTACTCATCTTATCAAGCGTATGAGTCTACTCTTCTTATCAAGTGTATGACTCTACTCTTCTTATCAAGTGTATGACTCTACTCTTCTTATCAAGTGTATGACTCTTCTTATCAAGTGTATGACTCTTCTTATCAAGTGTATGACTCTCTTCTTATCAAGTGTATGACTCTACTCTTCTTATCAAGTGTATGACTCTTCTCATCAAGTGTATGACTCTTCTCATCAAGTGTATGACTCTTCTCATCAAGTGTATGACTCTACTCTTCTTATCAAGTGTATGACTCTACTCTTCTTATCAAGTGTATGACTCTACTCTTCTTATCAAGTGTATGACTCTACTCTTCTTATCAAGTGTATGACTCTACTCTTCTTATCAAGTGTATGACTCTACTCTTCTTATCAAGTGTATGACTCTACTCTTCTTGTCAAGTGTATGACTCTACTCTTCTTATCAAGTGTATGACTCTCTTCTTATCAAGTGTATGACTCTCTTCTTATCAAGTGTATGACTCTCTTCTTATCAAGTGTATGACTCTACTCTTCTTATCAAGTGTATGACTCTACTCTTCTTATCAAGTGTATGACTCTACTCTTCTTATCAAGTGTATGACTCTACTCTTCTTATCAAGTATATGACTCTACTCTTCTTATCAAGTGTATGACTCTACTCTTATCAAGTGTATGACTCTCTTCTTATCAAGTATATGACTCTACTCTTCTTATCAAGTATATGACTCTACTCTTCTTATCAAGTGTATGACTCTCTTCTTATCAAGTGTATGACTCTCTTCTTATCAAGTGTATGACTCTACTCTTCTTATCAAGTATATGACTCTACTCTTCTTATCAAGTGTATGACTCTCTTCTTATCAAGTGTATGACTCTCTTCTTATCAAGTGTATGACTCTACTCTTCTTATCAAGTGTATGACTCTACTCTTCTTATCAAGTGTATGACTCTACTCTTCTTATCAAGTGTATGACTCTACTCTTCTTATCAAGTATATGACTCTACTCTTCTTATCAAGTGTATGACTCTCTTCTTATCAAGTGTATGACTCTACTCTTCTTATCAAGTGTATGACTACTCTTCTTATCAATTATATGACTCTAATCTTCTTATCAAGTGTATGACTCTACTCTTCTTATCAAGTGTATGACTCTACTCTTCTTATCAAGTGTATGACTCTACTCTTCTTATCAAGTGTATGACTCTACTCTTCTTATCAAGTGTATGACTCTACTCTTCTTATCAAGTGTATGACTCTACTCTTCTTATCAAGTGTATGACTACTCTTCTTATCAAGTGTATGACTCTACTCTTCTTATCAAGTGTATGACTCTACTCTTCTTATCGAGTGTATGACTCTACTCTTCTTATCGAGTGTATGACTCTCTTCTTATCAAGTGTATGACTCTACTCTTCTTATCAAGTGTATGACTCTACTCTTCTTATCAAGTGTATGACTCTACTCTTCTTATCAAGTGTATGACTCTACTCTTCTTATCAAGTGTATGACTCTACTCTTCTTATCAAGCGTATGACTCTACTCTTCTTATCAAGTGTATGACTCTACTCTTCTTATCAAGTGTATGACTCTACTCTTCTTATCAAGTGTATGACTCTACTCTTCTTATCAATTGTATGACTCTTCATATCAAGTGTATGACTCTTCTTATCAAGTGTATGACTCTCTTCTTATCAAGTGTATGACTCTACTCTTCTTATCAAGTGTATGACTCTACTCTTCTTATCAAGTGTATGACTCTACTCTTCTTATCAAGTGTATGACTCTACTCTTCTTATCAATTGTATGACTTTACTCTTCTTATCAAGCGTATGACTCTACTCTTCTTATCAAGTGTATGACTCTCTTTTTATCAAGTGTATGACTCTACTCTTCTTATCAAGTGTATGACTCTACTCTTCTTATCAAGCGTATGACTCTACTCTTCTTATCAAGTGTATGACTCTACTCTTCTTATCAAGTGTATGACTCTCTTCTTATCAAGTGTATGAGTCTACTCTTCTTATCAAGTGTATGACTCTACTCTTCTTATCAAGTGTATGACTCTCTTCTTATCAAGTGTATGACTCTACTCTTCTTATCAAGCGTATGACTCTACTCTTCTTATCAAGAGTATGACTCTCTTCTTATCAAGTGTATGACTCTACTCTTCTTATCAAGTGTATGACTACTCTTCTTATCAAGTGTATGACTCTACTCTTCTTATCAATTGTATGACTCTTCTTATCAAGTGTATGACTCTTCTTATCAAGTGTATGACTCTCTTCTTATCAAGTGTATGACTCTACTCTTCTTATCAAGTGTATGACTCTACTGTTCTTATCAAGTGTATGACTCTACTCTTCTTATCAAGCGTATGACTCTACTCTTCTTATCAAGTGTATGACTCTCTTCTTATCAAGCGTATGACTCTACTCTTCTTATCAAGTGTATGACTCTACTCTTCTTATCAAGTGTATGACTCTACTCTTCTTATCAAGTGTATGACTCTCTTCTTATCAAGTGTATGACTCTACTCTTCTTATCAAGTGTATGACTCTACTCATCTTATCAAGCGTATGAGTCTACTCTTCTTATCAAGTGTATGACTCTACTCTTCTTATCAAGTGTATGACTCTACTCTTCTTATCAAGTGTATGACTCTTCTTATCAAGTGTATGACTCTTCTTATCAAGTGTATGACTCTCTTCTTATCAAGTGTATGACTCTACTCTTCTTATCAAGTGTATGACTCTTCTCATCAAGTGTATGACTCTTCTCATCAAGTGTATGACTCTTCTCATCAAGTGTATGACTCTACTCTTCTTATCAAGTGTATGACTCTACTCTTCTTATCAAGTGTATGACTCTACTCTTCTTATCAAGTGTATGACTCTACTCTTCTTATCAAGTGTATGACTCTACTCTTCTTATCAAGTGTATGACTCTACTCTTCTTATCAAGTGTATGACTCTACTCTTCTTGTCAAGTGTATGACTCTACTCTTCTTATCAAGTGTATGACTCTCTTCTTATCAAGTGTATGACTCTCTTCTTATCAAGTGTATGACTCTCTTCTTATCAAGTGTATGACTCTACTCTTCTTATCAAGTGTATGACTCTACTCTTCTTATCAAGTGTATGACTCTACTCTTCTTATCAAGTGTATGACTCTACTCTTCTTATCAAGTATATGACTCTACTCTTCTTATCAAGTGTATGACTCTACTCTTATCAAGTGTATGACTCTCTTCTTATCAAGTATATGACTCTACTCTTCTTATCAAGTATATGACTCTACTCTTCTTATCAAGTGTATGACTCTCTTCTTATCAAGTGTATGACTCTCTTCTTATCAAGTGTATGACTCTACTCTTCTTATCAAGTATATGACTCTACTCTTCTTATCAAGTGTATGACTCTCTTCTTATCAAGTGTATGACTCTCTTCTTATCAAGTGTATGACTCTACTCTTCTTATCAAGTGTATGACTCTACTCTTCTTATCAAGTGTATGACTCTACTCTTCTTATCAAGTGTATGACTCTACTCTTCTTATCAAGTATATGACTCTACTCTTCTTATCAAGTGTATGACTCTCTTCTTATCAAGTGTATGACTCTACTCTTCTTATCAAGTGTATGACTACTCTTCTTATCAATTATATGACTCTAATCTTCTTATCAAGTGTATGACTCTACTCTTCTTATCAAGTGTATGACTCTACTCTTCTTATCAAGTGTATGACTCTACTCTTCTTATCAAGTGTATGACTCTACTCTTCTTATCAAGTGTATGACTCTACTCTTCTTATCAAGTGTATGACTCTACTCTTCTTATCAAGTGTATGACTACTCTTCTTATCAAGTGTATGACTCTACTCTTCTTATCAAGTGTATGACTCTACTCTTCTTATCAAGTGTATGACTACTCTTCTTATCAAGTGTATGACTCTACTCTTCTTATCAAGTGTATGACTCTACTCTTCTTGTCAAGTGTATGACTCTACTCTTCTTATCAAGGGTATGACTCTACTCTTCTTATCAAGTGTATGACTACTCTTCTTATCAAGTGTATGACTCTACTCTTCTTATCAAGTGTATGACTCTACTCTTCTTATCAAGTGTATGACTCTTCTCATCAAGTGTATGACTCTTCTCATCAAGTGTATGAGTCTACTCTTCTTATCAAGTGTATGAGTCTACTCTTCTTATCAAGTGTATGACTCTACGCCTCTTATCAAGTGTATGACTCTACTCTTCTTATCAAGTATATGACTACTCTTCTTATCAAGTATATGACTCTACTCTTCTTATCAAGTGTATGACTGTACTCTTCTTATCAAGTGTATGACTCTACTCTTCTTATCAAGTGTATGACTCTATTCTTCTTATCAAGTGTATGACTCTACTCTTCTTATCAAGTGTATGACTCTACTCTTCTTATCAAGTGTATGACTCTATTCTTCTTATCAAGTGTATGACTCTCTTCTTATCAAGTGTATGACTCTACTCTTCTTATCAAGTGTATGACTCTACTCTTCTTATCAAGTGTATGACTCTACTCTTCTTATCAAGTGTATGACTCTACTCTTCTTATCAAGTGTATGACTCTCTTCTTATCAAGTGTATGACTCTCTTCTTATCAAGTGTATGACTCTCTTCTTATCAAGCGTATGACTCTTCTTATCAAGTGTATGACTCTCTTCTTATCAAGTGTATGACTCTCTTCTTATCAAGTGTATGACTCTCTTCTTATCAAGTGTATGACTCTCTTCTTATCAAGTGTATGACTCTACTGTTCTTATCAAGTGTATGACTCTTCTTATCAAGTGTATGACTCTCTTCTTATCAAGTGTATGACTCTACTCTTCTTATCAAGTGTATGACTCTTCTTATCAAGTGTATGACTCTCTTCTTATCAAGTGTATGACTCTCTTCTTATCAAGTGTATGACTCTACTCTTCTTATCAAGTGTATGACTCTCTTCTTATCAAGTGTATGACTCTACTCTTCTTATCAAGTGTATGACTCTACTCTTCTTACCAAGTGTATGACTCTACTCTTCTTATCAAGCGTATGACTCTCTTCTTATCAAGTGTATGACTCTACTCTTCTTATCAAGTATATGACTCTACTCTTCTTATCAAGTGTATGACTCTACTTTTCTTATCAAGTGTATGACTCTACTCTTCTTACCAAGCGTATGACTCTACTCTTCTTATCAAGCGTATGACTCTCTTCTTATCAAGTATATGACTCTACTCTTCTTATCAAGTATATGACTCTACTCTTCTTATCAAGTGTATGACTCTACTTTTCTTATCAAGTGTATGACTCTACTCTTCTTACCAAGCGTATGACTCTACTCTTCTTATCAAGCGTATGACTCTCTTCTTATCAAGTGTATGACTCTACTCTTCTTATCAAGTATATGACTCTACTCTTCTTATCAAGTGTATGACTCTACTCTTCTTATCAAGTGTATGACTCTACTCTTCTTATCAAGTGTATGACTCTACTCTTCTTATCAAGTGTATGACTCTACTCTTCTTATCAAGTATATGACTCTACTCTTCTTATCAAGTGTATGACTCTACTCTTCTTATCAAGTATATGGCTCTACTCTTCTTATCAAGTGTATGACTCTACTCTTCTTATCAAGTGTATTACTCTACTCTTCTTATCAAGTGTATGACTCTACTCTTCTTATCAAGTGTATGACTCTACTCTTCTTATCAAGTGTATGACTCTACTCTTCTTATCAAGTGTATGACTCTACTCTTCTTATCAAGTGTATGACTCTACTCTTCTTATCAAGTGTATGTCAGTACTCATGTTCTGTACACTATCTGTCTGCCTGCTGTTGAGTTCATGTTTCTCGTGTGTCTGCTGATGAAGCATCGGCCCTGAGGGGCTCCTGAGGGCCTCTGTGTGTCTGAGCTCCTCGCCTTCTCAAACTGCTCTCTATTAGTCTCTCAGTTCGTTCTCTCCGCTCTGAGTTCAGATGAGCGAGCATCAGGGGCCGCTGTGTTAGTTATTCAGTTCTTCATCACAGGGCCCTCAGACCGGCACACAGGGGACTTTCTGCAGGGAGCCAGTGAGTGGGAAAAAAGGACAGAAATAAAAAAATATATACAAAAACAAAATGAATGTTATGAAATATGAGCAGAAAGAGTGAGTAAATCACTTGTTTTTCTAATCTAGAGCAGCACTGTCCAACAGCGACACCAGCAGATGACGTTTCAGAGAGAGAGACACTCATTTCTCAATGTGAGTTGATCAACCGATTGTGAACTGAGGTATATAATTATATCAAACAAAACAAAAATCTATTTTTACATCTATTACACAAGATGTTTATATTGAGTAGTTTTGGAGAAAATGTTATTTTTCAGGGGCCTTATTTTATATATTGCATAGAAACCCTCTTACATTTGATCCTGTGATGGCATGTTTATCGTTCCTCGTTATCTTTAATGGAAGAAATCGTCACCCGGCCGCTGCAGTTCACTTAACCCATGGAAAATATTATTTCTGCCATCGATTTACTGTCATTTTTGATCAGTTTAATGAAGTCCTTGCTAAATAAAATCAAACTTGACCCTGACTAACTGTGTGGAGTCCGTGTTACTTTAACCCCGGGTTAGGTTGTGCCGCGCTCCCCTATCTAACGGCAGATGAAGTAAATCTTCGTTATGAGTCCTAATTATAAAATACAGTGCATGTTCACAATCACAGTTTAAATAAATAAAAGAATGATTTAAACTGTTTTACTTCTGATATAAACATTTAGATTAAACATGCCATTCTCATTAATGGAGTTAAACACTTAAACTACATGAAATCATTACCGAATTTACAGTCTATGGGCAGAACACTAACACGAGGAACACAATCAATATCAAGTACAGGAAAGATACATATTTGCATTTTTTTTTTGCACTTTCCTTTAAACTACCATTTATTTATACTATATCTTTACATTGTTATAAAATTACCGAGAAACACACAGGAATCCAGTATACCTGTACTGTACTGTGCACTTAAACTACATAAAATCATTAATGAGAAGCTACAACATTTTATATATTCAATAAATAGACATATTTGTTTTGTGCTATGCTTTTGAACACTTTTCCTCTGGCATGCTGTGTTTTAATGTTTTAACCACTTAGATAATTGCTTATGATAATAGCAGTGTTATGAAGGTGGTTGAAGTAAGGCGGAAGCAGGATCCAAATGCAGCACACTCACTTTATTAAATAAACTGGAAACTAGGCGAAGACTCAGGCACACAACAACTACAGCTTCAAAACAAAACGCACAAGAACTCACAAAGACTGGACTGAAACAAGGGCTTAAATACAGGGACAAACGATCTAAACAGGATAACAAGGGGGCGTGGTCAATGAGAAACACCTGTGAAGACTAATAGACAGACAGGGAACCACTAAACACGACAAGACAAACCCACACCGTGACAAGCAGATTGACTGGGAAAATAGTTTCATGCAAATAATGCACAACAAGACCAATCTATTTCCATTCAAATATAAATCAATTTAAAAAATACTATTTGGCCAGTGGAAAAGATTGAGAATAACATTCTCTGAAATGTATTTTACACTATTTAATTTATTTATTAAAAAAACAGGCAAGAATAGGCTACTAAATGATTTTTATTAATGTAACTAATGACGCACATCCGTATCTCATATTCTCCTAATATCTTGTACCGTTAAACATGTTTTCACGTGTCGTGGATGAATAATCATATGCGAATGATATGCAGAAGAGGATATGCATAGTAAAACTAGGCGTTATAATCTCCATATATGTTTCGGGGTGGAGACGCATACGCATGTGCGCACACTCTTCCGCTGACTGGGGTTATAAAGTGAATTCTGCGCAGGTTCTGGCGTACGCACACTTTTATAAGTCTGAATATTTTTTGCCGTACGACATTTTTGGCTTTCGGGCGCACGTACACTTTTGGTCAGTTTATTAGGCCTCTGATGTTCTTCATAAGGTAACAGAAGAGCAAGTCACTGAATGGCAGCCGGCTCCTGTACGAACCATCAACGAACCCATGTCGGTGATTGGATGGATTGGTTTATTTTGGTTTTGTGAGCTGGTTAATTAGACAGCACATGTACGACTCCGAGATGTCTTTTAAAGAGAGCGAGAGCGAGAGCAATCAAGTCAAGTCAAGTCATCTTCATTTATATAGCGCTTTTAACAATGGATTGTTTCAAAGCAGCTTTACAGAGATAAACATGTAATTTAAGGTAACAGATTGTTTTGGGATTATAGCGGTTCTTGAATAATGTTATTTCCAGCTAAAGTTAGTTTCGATTGATTCACCTCCATTGAAATGATCATTTGTTATTAAATTAGTGGCCAAGACGACGCCGTTCTCTCTAAACAGACTTTAAACGCGAACCTGTGATTAACGCTGACGGCGTTCACATGCGCATTAAGAATTGATTCTATAGTTATGTACTTTTGAAAATATGTGTGCAGGTTTGCAATTCCATACAACCCATGCCTAAACAAACTACTTGTCTTGCCTATACATTTTGATACAGATTTTGATCAAGTGAGAGAGAGAGAGAGAGAGAGAGAGATCCTCAATTCTTGTACAAAAAAAAAATCTTGTATTCAATTACATTTTCTTATTATGACCGAGTTTATTGTATTGTGAAACAAAAAAGTATAAGTACAAGGCATTATGCATGTATTTTAATGCATTAATACAACATATAAGGTTGTTTCTAAGGCATAATGTGTGTATTAGTGCATCAACCCTCATGCAGTGTGTGATACGGTCCGGGTCACATTGACCCTAATTGGATTCAGTAAAATTCACCAAATAAAAAAAATACCCATTCAGGTACAAACAATTACCTTTTAATACCAATAGGTTTCACACATTACAAAGAATAAATGTCTGCATTTATGATTTATAAAAATATTTTTCACCAGTATTTTTAAGACCGCCCCTTCCCCGACACCCGTGGGACATCATGCAGTTACAACAATAATATCTTAGTCTAAACCTGTAGTCTCGACTAACTATATATCATTTGAAAGCTTTCAGACTCTAGGATTCATATTTGGAGGCTGATTTTCAAAAGAAATGACAGAACAATAGATAAATTGCGATAGATTCTTCATTTGTGATGTGGAGGCAAACTATAACACGGTCTGACTCTCTGTATGTTCTTAAAAAAAAAAAACATGGAAATACATGGTCCAGATCAGTGAGGTGTGGGAATGGACGAGTCCTCATCTGGAGTCTGGAGTCATCTAGTGGGAAAGAGTGAGACTGCACACACACTCTTACACATCACCCTGAACACTGGCATAGGACTTCACATATTCAGCTTTGATTCTCTGGAAGTTTTAGAGTTGAACATGTTTTGCAAAATATACTGTATATAAAATATATACTTTACATTTCATAAACTTCTATAACTTTTTTTAAACTTTACTTCTACAATAATCGGTGGTGTTCCCTTTAAAAAGACACCAAACTTAAGACTGCACTCTGACCTCTCCAACTTAAATGGTTAAATACTTCATTTTCAAGTCTATATGCTCAATAACTGGGACAGACAGTTAACCGGTAAAACAACTCTGTCTTGCGGAGTTTAACAACTTTTTGTTTTCAGTGGCACTTCAGGACTAGAGTTGGAGAGCTCGGACATATAACCATGACTTTAGTATTCTGGGTCTGCACATCTGCTTTTGAACAGCGGCCTATACGGGTCACACTCACCCACGGACATCATTTCACACACATCAGTCTGTTGAAACTTTGCAGTGCATGTACATGACCCAAAATGAGAAAAAGACAATTAAAAAAAAAAATTTAACTGATATTTCCAACAACTCAAAAAGTCAAAGGGGTCAAACTGACCCGCAACAGATCATAAGGGTGACCTGAACCAACTTCCTGTCCAGCAGTGTCATCTAGCTGTGACAAAGGCAAACTGCAAACACAAGTGGGTTTGAGAACTAAGATTTATTGAAATCTACAAAAGGCTTCATTGACTTTTTTCACAACTTCAAATAGCGACAGTAAAACAGCAGTATCAGTGAGCGCACACACACACACACACACACACAGCAGGGCGTCACCTGCGCGAGGAGCGGGCCTCCAGGATCTGCACCACCAGCCGGTTCTTCAGCGAGCGCAGCTTCCGGCTGTAGTGCTCCTGCAGGACGGCGTCCAGGCGCAGGCGCAGGCGCTCGAGGCACGGCAGAGAGCGGCAGTCCCGCACGTTCAGCAGCGTCTGGAACAAGTCCTGCCACAGCTCAGCGTGAAGCATCCTGAGACAGAGAACATTACAGTCGTGTTTAACAAGAGAGAGTGTGTTCAGAGCTGGCGAGTGCATCACCTGTCACTAGGGGTGTAACGATACACTCATGTCACGATTCGATACACATCACCACACTGAACTCACGACACCATATTACTGCGATACTCCAAGACATATGGTAAAAGGTTCACAACATTTTTTTTAGTGTTGACTAAAATGCTAGATTTGTGTTATATTGTGTGTGTAAATGAACAGGCTTGGACTCAGTGCTGAAACCCAAAGCACAGGACAATAGAGACACCAGAATAACAATATTCATGATTCTGGAGATGAAAACACTGAATTATTGTAGACGAATATGCTTGTGCTGTCACTGACTAGATATATTTAATATAATGTAGGACACTTTTACTGCTAACATCAGACATCTGGCATTATCAGATATTCCCCCATTGCATTATTGTACATTATATTCAACATTATATATTGGGGTGTAACGATTCCTTTTAACAACGATTCGATTCGTATCACGATTCCTGGTTGTCGATACGATTCAAGGACGATATTGGTTCATTTAGAACGATACGATCCGAAACGATTCAGTCACTTGAAATCGATTCAGTAACTTTTTAGCCAAAAATTCAACCAGTGTGACTGAAATAAATACCTGGATACTGGACAGTGCGGGTAAAGTTTCCTAGATTCATGTTGTTTCTTGTAAGGGAATCAATCAGGTATCAATTAAATATAGATATAAACTAGGGCTGCACGATTTGGGGAAAATGTCATATTGCGATTATTGAGGTCAATATTGCGATATGCAATTGCGATATAATAAACAAATGATTTCATGAGTGAACTTGCTTGGTTCTCAAGGAAAATGCACACAATTAGTGATAATGCTGAAATGTGTAGGCTATTTCTCAACTCAAACTTGCAACAACAACTAAATGATTAATAACACCTATAATGATCAATAAGCCATTGATGTCTGGATAAAAATGTCTGGACATTCCTGTCTAACAGGTACGACATACAGACATTGAATTAAGTTCAACAGTCTGCACTGCAAACATGATAAATTATAGAATAGTCCTTATTAAAGTTACAAAAGTTATTCAGTCAAGAGCATTGAGGGTTTTTCTCTGTTCCTTTTGTTCTTTGATTAACTTTAACGACAGAGATAATTAGTGGCTACTGTGTACTGTCCCTTTAAGACCAGCGCTCCTGAGTCTGACAGAGACGCGGATCACACACACACACACGCGCCTCATTCTCTCATGAGTCACAACTCTTTACGGCCATCGTTTTTACTCGACAAAAAGACATTTTGGCATAAATGTGTGTTATTGTTCGTTTAAGCACGAAAGAGAACTGTATTCTGGCGTGCGGTCTTGTGCGCGCGCTAGGGCTGCACGATATTGGGAAAAAATCACATTGCGATATTTTATTTTTCTGCGATATATATCGCGATATGAAAACAATTTCACCAGATGACTTTATTAGCTCTCTTTGGAAAGAATGAATCATCTGAATGGCTGGGGTGATTTTGTAATGGAGTAAATCTGCATAGCAACTATTATAGTTAACTAATGTAGTTAACTAGAGTTTAATAAATGGAACCTTATTGTAAAGTGTTACCGATTTGTTATGTCTCGTGAGTTCAGTGTTGGACAGATCAGTTGTTTTAACCATTCATTAAAGTGAATCGGTTCAAACTCAAAGGAGTCATTAGTTCGCGAATTGGAGGTGTAATTAACGGACCACGGCAGACGTTGTGTGATTATCCCGGCAGAACATATCACACAAGATTGGTCTCAACACAGAAAACATTTCATCACCGGATAGACTTTTTTTTTGTTTTGTTTATTGAAATTGTGGTTTATCTGAATGAGTGGAACGCTTTTCAGAGAATATTTTTTTTAGCACAATTCACAACCAGTAGTTCAGGAAAAAAATATATCCGAATGCTTCACGTGAAACTTCGTTCTTCCGACCTTTTACCATTGTGTATTCTCAAAGATATTCAGTCAACTCGATTCATTAATATGCGTGAGGGAGAGAGAGAGAGAGTTTGAAAACGGTGAGAGTGCGCGACCGCGGCTCTCTCTCTCTCTGCTCGTTCTTTCAGTTTAACAAGCGCAGTCAGTCAGTCCACTCACCGGTCAAATAAGGCTTTGGCGGGACATAAATACGCTTTGGCGGCCGCCAAAAAATGTTAAATGCAGGAAGGGCATTCTGACTTTATTTTGAATTCTCATGTTCGTTCAAGCTCAGAAACAAGAGAAAGACCACTGATCTTTGTGTCTGCCCGGCTCACGGAAAACAACGCGCAAGTTCCAGTCTTTTTACGCTTGATGTTTAAACTGGACTTAAAAACACATGCAAATGATAAACTTTCACTATATTATGGTTAAACTTTGCAATTAATCCGCGAATCGCAAGCGTAACGGGCCGGGGAGCTGCTGGCCCGTACTGATCATGAATCACGGATCAACTACGATCCCTAAGGCTTACATCGCAACATCCTGCGATGTGACTATCGTGGATGCGCACATCGCGATATCGATGTTAAAACGACACATCGTGCAGCCCTAGCGCACGCAGGATACTGGCGCGAGTCTTTCTCTGTGTGTGTGTCACAGTCAACGCAATCTTTTTTGTCTTGTCACGAATGAATGACTGAATCGAGTAACGTTTAACGCCTTTATCATTAAACGTGCTATAAGAAAAAACATCCATATAAAGTCTGATCTGCTTAAATCCAATGCGTTATTTCCTAGTATCGATAAAATCGATTGATTACCTTTTAAAACGATGTTAGATTGATATATGTCGTCCGGAAGGCCAACTTGCTGAGCACAGATCGATGTAGTTGGATCATAGGAATATAAATCGATTCATCGATGTAGTCGATGAATCGTTACACCCCTATTATATATATATATATATATATATAGTAGTTTAATGTAGTACTGACACTAAAACTGAAATTTTTTCTCACACAGTAATTTTTATTTTGGGTGAACTATACACAATACATATAGTTGCATTTTTGTATTGCGATACGATGTATTGCACACCCCGTCACACGTGATCCTCTCACCTTTTGAACACGCCGTTGGTCCTCCAAACGCCGCCGTCCTCCTTCACTTGCATGTAGGTCCCGAACAGCATACAGTAGATGGTGCCGGCGATGCCGAAATAATCCGTCTGAGAGGGGCGAGACCACAGGCGTGAGCGCGACAGTAACCCAGCCCGACAGTAACCCAGACCGACAGTAACCCAGACCGACAGTAACCCAGACCGACGGTAACCCAGCCCGACAGTAACCCAGCCCGACAGTAACCCAGCCCGACAGTAACCCAGACCGACAGTAACCCAGACCGACAGTAACCCAGACCGACAGTAACCCAGCTTAACAGTAACCCAGACCGACAGTAACCCAGACCGACAGTAACCCAGCCCGACAGTAACCCAGACCGACAGTAACCCAGACCGACAGTAACCCAGACCGACAGTAACCCAGACCGACAGTAACCCAGACCGACAGTAACCCAGACCACAGTAACCCAGACCGACAGTAACCCAGACCGACAGTAACCCAGACCGACAGTAACCCAGACCGACAGTAACCCAGCCCGACAGTAACCCAGCCCGACAGTAACCCAGCCCGACAGTAACCCAGACCGACAGTAACCCAGACCGACAGTAACCCAGCTTAACAGTAACCCAGACCGACAGTAACCCAGACCGACAGTAACCCAGACCGACAGTAACCCAGACCGACAGTAACCCAGACCGACAGTAACCCAGACCGACAGTAACCCAGCTTAACAGTAACCCAGACCGACAGTAACCCAGACCGACAGCACTGATAAACGGGAGTCTGTGCTGAATCAATGCTACTGAGAAACTAGTGTCACTTCTACACGATAACGTAGTTCAGGGAACAATTCAAAAACCTAAGTTAATCCTATATTAGTACTCAATTCAAGCTTGTGGAAATTAAAGCATAAATATCAACGATATAAAATTAAGGTAAAACCTACTCATCTTCTCTAATAGTGGAGTTCCCATCCTGCACTGGGGCATGAATAATTAATAAGGTCGATTGTTCACTGTTTTCCAGCTGTATTTACACCGTTTTATCATTGCTTCTGCGTTAGGTTTGGTAAATTGCCATTTTGCTGTTTGAAGTTAATTTTCTACTCAAAATGACACATTTATACTCATACAATCTATCGAATGTTTCCGTCATTGTGTACCAAGCATTGAGGCCTCTGTGTTCAGGTGCTATGCCACTACTCATATGTAGATGTGTATTATTTACTTAGAAACATTTAAGTAAAATATATACTTTGAAAATGTGGTTAAATTCAGTGTTGTATTATTTAATTAAATATTATATAATAATTTTTTTACTTAAACAATACAAGTTAAATATCATTAATATTTACTTCAATTAAATGTCAAGTTAAGTTCAATAGTAAGTAGATTTTACTTTATAACAGGCAAGTTGTACAGAGCACTAGCAGTAAAATTTACTTAAAATCCTTGTAACAATTTGCACTGACACATTTTATCAAGTAAGAGTTATTTTTTTCTAGTGTGTGGACAGAGAATCACTGTGAACTATCACGATATCAGCGTTTACACCATAGACTGTGTAAAAATATGGGCGTAGTGTGTTTTAACATAATTAATAATTCATTACATTTATATAGCGCTTTTCTAGGCACTCAAAGCGCTTCACATGGAAAGGGGGAATCTCCTCAACCACCACCAGTGTGCAGCTCCACCTGGATGATGCGACGGCAGCCATAGTGGACCAGAACGCCCAACACACACCAGCTTACTGGTGGACAGGAGACAGAGTGATGAAGCCAATCAGTGTGTATATATATATATATATGGGGATGATTAGGAGGCCATGATGGACAGAGGCCACTGGGCAAATTTGGCCAGGACACCGGGGTTACACCCCTACTCTTTCCAAAGACATCCTGGGATTTTTAATGACCACAGAGAGTCAGGACCTCGGTTTAACGTCTCATCCGAAGGACGGTGCTCTTTGACAGTATAGTGTCCCCGTCACTACACTGGGGCGTTAGGACCCACACAGACCACAGGGTGAGCGCCCCCTGCTGGCCTCACTAACACCTCTTCCAGCAGCAACCTGGTGTTCTCAGGAGGTCTCCCATCCAGGTACTGACCAGGCTCAGCCCTGCTTAGCTTCAGTGGGCAACCAGTCTTGGGCTACAGGGTGATATGGCTGCTGGCTATGGTTTATGAGATTGAGTCTCTTCTGCAGCCGGTCTCTAGTGGCCAGTCGATGAACTGCAGTTTAAGTAATTTCCGTGCTGGACTCAAGAGAGAGATGGGAAGGTTGCCGCTTGGTTCACACCAGCGCATGATAACATTGTGTTTATTATAAGCACACACTGCAGTTTTTTCATCTGCCGCTTTAAACGCTCGAGCTCGTTAAAGCAGGATTCTGATTGGCCGTCAATGTTTTTATCGTTCATCAGCTGCAAAAAAAACTTTCTGCAAGTGATTCCAATGATATTTCACTGTGCCATTATCGTTATAGTTGTGCTATTCTTCTATATTTATTTTGAATAATTTTAGAACTAAATTGTTGTTATAGTTATCGTTCCTGGTGTAAACGGGCCTTAATGCTGATAATTCTGCCACTTATACACCCTCGTTTAATTTTCCACTGTGGAACAAGAAACTTATTTTCAAACATCAGATAGTGACGAGAAAGGTGTCGAGTAAGATCAGGTGTGCTCCGAGTGGTGAAGGGTACCTGGTAGCTCCAGGGTCGTCCGCTCAGCATCTCCACACACTGGAAGCCCGAGGTCATGCACTTGGCTGTGAACGCAGTGTCTTCTGGGAAGAGTGTCATGTCGATGCTCTGGCCCAGGTCGATGAGAGCCAGGCCGTGCTGGAGGTGATCCCGCTCGAAGCAGTCGTTCTCCAGGAACCTGCACACACACACACACACGGGTCAGTCACTGAGCGGCGGCCGCCTGGCACACACACACGGGTCAGTCACTGAGCGCCTGGCACACACACGGGTCAGTCACTGAGCACCTGGCACGCACACACACACACACACACGGGTCAGTCACTGAGCGCCTGGCATGCACACACACACACGGGTCAGTCACTGAGCACCTGGCATGCACACACACACACACACACACACACACGGGTCAGTCACTGAGCGCCTGGCATGCACACACACACACGGGTCAGTCACTGAGCGCCTGGCATGCACACACACACACGGGTCAGTCACTGAGCGCCTGGCATGCACACACACACACGGGTCAGTCACTGAGCGCCTGGCATGCACACACACACACGGGTCAGTCACTGAGCACCTGGCACGCACACACACACACACACACACACACACGGGTCAGTCACTGAGCGGCGGCCGCCTGGCACACACACACGGGTCAGTCACTGAGCGCCTGGCACACACACACACACGGGTCAGTCACTGAGCACCTGGCACGCGCACACACACACACACACACACACACACACACGGATCAGTCACTGAGCGGCGGACGCCTGGCACACACACACGGGTCAGTCACTGAGCGCCTGGCACACACACACACGGGTCAGTCACTGAGCACCTGGCACACACACACACGGGTCAGTCACTGAGCGCCTGGCACACACACACACACGGGTCAGTCACTGAGCACCTGGCACACACACACACACACACGGGTCAGTCACTGAGCGCCTGGCACACACACACACACGGGTCAGTCACTGAGCACCTGGCACGCACACACACACACACACACACACACACACACACACACACACACACACACACACACACACACGGGTCAGTCACTGAGCGCCTGGCACAAACACACACGGGTCAGTCACTGAGCGCCTGGCACACACACACACACGGGTCAGTCACTGAGCACCTGGCACACACACGGGTCAGTCACTGAGCACCTGGCACGCACACACACACACACACACACACACACACACGGGTCAGTCACTGAGCGCCTGGCACACACACACACACACGGGTCAGTCACTGAGCGCCTGGCACACACACACACACGGGTCAGTCACTGAGCACCTGGCACGCACACACACACACACACACACACACACACACGGGTCAATCACTGAGCACCTGGCACACACACACACACGGGTCAGTCACTGAGCACCTGGCACACACACACACACACGGGTCAGTCACTGAGCGCCTGGCACACACACACACACGGGTCAGTCACTGAGCACCTGGCACACACACACACACACGGGTCAGTCACTGAGCGCCTGGCACACACACACACACACGGGTCAGTCACTGAGCACCTGGCACGCACACACACACACACACACACACACACACACGGGTCAGTCACTGAGCGCCTGACACACACACACACACACGGGTCAGTCACTGAGCGCCTGGCACACACACACACACGGGTCAGTCACTGAGCACCTGGCGCACACACACACACACGGGTCAGTCACTGAGCGCCTGGCACACACACACACACACAGGTCAGTCACTGAGCACCTGGCACACACACACACACGGGTCAGTCACTGAGCACCTGGCACACACGGGTCAGTCACTGAGCGCCTGGCACACACACACACACACGGGTCAGTCACTGAGCACCTGGCACACACACACACACACACGGGTCAGTCACTGAGCACCTGGCACACACGGGTCAGTCACTGAGCACCTGGCACACACACACACACGGGTCAGTCACTGAGCACCTGGCACACACACACACACACGGGTCAGTCACTGAGCACCTGGCACACACGGGTCAGTCACTGAGCACCTGGCACACACACACACACACGGGTCAGTCACTGAGCGCCTGACACACACACACACACACGGGTCAGTCACTGAGCACCTGGCACACACACACACACACGGGTCAGTCACTGAGCGCCTGGCACACACACACACACACACACACGGGTCAGTCACTGAGCGGCGGACGCCTGGCACACACACACGGGTCAGTCACTGAGCACCTGGCACACACACACACACGGGTCAGTCACTGAGCACCTGGCACACACACACACACACGGGTCAGTCACTGAGCGCCTGGCACACACACACACACACGGGTCAGTCACTGAGCACCTGGCACACACACACACACGGGTCAGTCACTGAGCACCTGGCACACACGGGTCAGTCACTGAGCACCTGGCACACACACACACACACACGGGTCAGTCACTGAGCGCCTGGCACACACACACACACGGGTCAGTCACTGAGCGCCTGGCACACACACACGGGTCAGTCACTGAGCACCTGGCACACACACGGGTCAGTCACTGAGCGCCTGGCACACACACACACACACGGGTCAGTCACTGAGCGCCTGGCACACACACACACACACGGGTCAGTCACTGAGCACCTGGCACACACACACACACACATGGGTCAGTCACTGAGCGCCTGGCACACACACACACACACGGGTCAGTCACTGAGCGCCTGGCACACACACACACACACACACACACACACACACGGGTCAGTCACTGAGCGGCGGCCGCCTGGCACACACACACACACACGGGTCAGTCACTGAGCGCCTGGCACACACACACACACACACGGGTCAGTCACTGAGCGCCTGGCACACACACACGGGTCAGTCACTGAGCGGCGGCCGCCTGGCACACACACACACACACGGGTCAGTCACTGAGCGCCTGGCACACACACACACACACGGGTCAGTCACTGAGCGCCTGGCACACACACACACACACACACACGGGTCAGTCACTGAGCGCCTGGCACACACACACACACACGGGTCAGTCACTGAGCGCCTGGCACACACACACGGGTCAGTCACTGAGCGCCTGGCACACACACACACACGGGTCAGTCACTGAGCGCCTGGCACACACACACACACGGGTCAGTCACTGAGCGCCTGGCACACACACACCTCTCCCCCAGCAGGAAGTTGTCGGGCTTGATGTCGGCGTGGATGATGTGGGCCTGGTGAAGCTGCTGGACCATGTGGAGGATGCAGACGGTGAAGTAGAGCACCAGCGGCTGCGGCAGCACCTTCTCACTGCGACTCTTGTACAGGTTTATAGCGCTCTGCGGACACAACATCTCCATTCATTATTCACAAACAGCCAACATTAAGATCTTAAAATACAATTATATACCCTGCCGTTTTAAAGTTGAGACTCTCCTCATGTTTGAATTATGATGCACTTAATAGTTAATTGACCAAACGCATCTTTATAAAAGTTCACAATGCGGTTTTAGATGAAATACAACGTGGATAACATTTAATAAATATCTTTTTGCCAGGGTAGATATGCTACTGATTATTAAATCACTCAAACCCGTTTATCTAAACCGCTCTACTTAACCATCGGTCTCGCACATCCGTCATGTTTGTAGTTTTCTTTTTTTGATAACTTTAAGTAGTTTGTAGTTCTAATCGAATCCACATCCATAGCGCAATGGGTTGTGGGCAATATTAGCCGTTAAGAGTATCTTAGGAATACTCATTTCAACACACTACAATTTGGGACTCACTAATTCTACTTTCGAATAGCGTTTAGGACGGATAGTATGTGAATTGGGACGCAGCGTCTCTTGCACGTTCCCCTCGGCTATATCAGCACAGTACAGGAGTGCACCCTTCTGTGTTTCTGGACAATGGGTTGTTTACTGGCCCGTCAGACCCGAGACGGAGACCTGGGCTTCATGTTAGTGGTTGGCTGAGAGCCTCACCAGCAGTGTGCCGCAGTTGTGCAGTTCTCCGATCAGCACGCTGCCGTTGCTGAAGAGGTGAGCCGAGTATATGGTGTTGAAGAGGTGGCGTACGCTGGGCTGCAGACGGGCGTTCAGCTGGCTGTCCATGTAAAACTCCCACGGGTTGGCTGGCTTCTGCACCTGAAGAACAACACAAGCTGTTGGACATGTCCATCTCAAGACAGCTGCTATTGGCTCAGTTTCTCCCACTGTAGCACATCAGGGTCAGGGTAATGTGCACCACTATCTTTATATTAAAGGGATAGCTCACCCAAAAATGAAAATTAGCCCATGATTCCGACGTCTGCCGGAAGCTAGTTATTTTAGTCCATCAAGTTTTACATATGGATATTTTTCTTACACGAATGCATCACTTCAGTTCAGAAGGACTTTAATAATCCGCCAGAGCCGCTTTGAGCACTTTTATCATGAATGGATGCGCTTTGATGGACCTCCAAAAAAATATACCCATTAACTCCCATTATAAAGCTTGGAAGAGCCAGGACATTTATTAATATAACTCAGATGGTGTTCGTCTGAAAGAATAATGTCATATACACCTGTGATGGCTTCAGGGAGAGTCAATCACGGGCTGATTTTCATGTTTGGGTGAACTATCCCTTTAACTCACTTTCTCATTTGCAAAGCCGCTAAAATATGCAGGTTGATTCTGCTGAAAAGTGAAACACTTAAAGAGGCAAAACTTTGCGAGTGATGTGTGAATCTCATGCAAACGCATCACTAGCATCTCTGTGTCAGATGTGTGTGTGTGTGTTCTCGTCACCTTGAGGATGAGTTTGCGTGAGGTCATGAGGTTGGTGGCCTGGTAGACTGTGGCGAACGCTCCCTGTCCAAGAACAAAGTCCACTCGCAGCGACTCTCCAGCTGAGGGACACATGAAGACACTTCACATCCGCTCAACACTTTTACAAGCTCTATGAACTTTCTGAAGCGGCAAATTGGTAGTTGGGTAGCTGTCAATGGAGGGACAGAAAGCTCTCCTTTCATCAGGGTCCGTACAGATACTGTAAAATCTGGACATTTTCAAGCACTTTTTTTTTTTCAAGGACTACAATCAGAGATCTCATTTATCAAACAATATCTTTATTATCTTTTAAATTCTAAAAAAGGTAAATAGAACGATAAAATTAAACTAATAAAACAAAACAGTACAAATAAAGAGCAACACATGCAATGACTGCGGAAACTTTAAACTTTGTATATTCATGGGTGAAAAAAATCAGTTTGATAAGGAAAGCGATATCTTTGTCATTGTATCCTCTCACCTAAAGGATTATTAGGAACACCTGTTCAATTTCTCATTAATGCAATTATCTAATCAACCAATCACATGGCAGTTGCTTCAATGCATTTAGGGGTGTGGTCCTGGTCAAGACAATCTCCTGAACTCCAAACTGAATGTCAGAATGGGAAAGAAAGGTGATTTAAGCAATTTTGAGCGTGGCATGGTTGTTGGTGCCAGACGGGCCGGTCTGAGTATTTCACAATCTGCTCAGATACTGGGATTTTCACACACAACCATTTCTAGGGTTTACAAAGAATGGTGTGAAAAGGGAAAAACATCCAGTATGCGGCAGTCCTGTGGGCGAAAATGCCTTGTTGATGCTAGAGGTCAGAGGAGAATGGGCCGACTGATTCAAGCTGATAGAAGAGCAACTTTGATTGAAATAACCACTCGTTACAAACGAGGTATGCAGCAAAGCATTTGTCAAGCCACAACACGCACAACCTTGAGGCGGATGGGCTACAACAGCAGAAGACCCCACCGGGTACCACTCATCTCCACTACAAATAGGAAAAAGAGGCTACAATTGGCAAGAGCTCACCAAAATTGGACAGTTGAAGACTGGAAAAATGTTGCCTGGTCTGATGAGAGTCTCGATTTCTATTGAGACATTCAGATGGTAGAGTCAGAATTTGGCGTAAACAGAATGAGAACATGGATCCATCATGCCTTGTTACCACTGTGCAGGCTGGTGGTGGTGGTGTAATGGTGTGGGGGATGTTTTCTTGGCACACTTTAGGCCCCTTAGTGCCAATTGGGCATCGTTTAAATGCCACGGCCTACCTGAGCATTGTTTCTGACCATGTCCATCCCTTTATGGCCACCATGTACCCATCCTCTGATGGCTACTTCCAGCAGGATAATGCACCATGTCACAAAGCTCGAATCATTTCAAATTGGTTTCTTGAACATGACAATGAGTTCACTGTACTAAAATGGCCCCCACAGTCACCAGATCTCAACCCAATAGAGCATCTTTGGGATGTGGTGGAACGGGAGCTTCGTGCCCTGGATGTGCATCCCACAAATCTCCATCAACTGCAAGATGCTATCCATCAATATGGGCCAACATTTCTAAAGAATGCTTTCAGCACCTTGTTGAATCAATGCCACGTAGAATTAAGGCAGTTCTGAAGGCAAAAGGGGGTCAAACACAGTATTAGTGTGGTGTTCCTAATAATCCTTTAGGTGAGTGTGTGATTGACTTAAAGAATAAAAGTTCTAGGGCTGCTCGCTTAATTGAATTTTAAATCACGATTTTGGCTTCCCGCGATCAAATTCGCGTGATCGCGCGATATTTAAAATGCGTCATTCCGTTCATAGAACGCTCCGTATCAAATTTTTTTTTTTTTTTTGCAAAGCCAATCTAGCGCTCCGTAAACCACTGTCTGATCACGCGCCTCCATGAGCCCCATTGCGCGAGAGGCCGTCTGCGCGCGATCGACAGTGCACGAGAAAGACCGAGTGTCCAAGAGCGTGTGAGAGATACCGATTGTGTCTGCGCGCAAGAGACCAAGTGACAGTGCGCGAGAGAGACCGAGTGACAGTGCGCGAGTGTGAGCATTAGTAAATTGCATTAGTAAATTGTTACATACTACATAGTAATATATAATTACTATATAAGAGGCAAGAAAGTTTGATTAATGGACTCCAATAATCAGTACTACAAACGTCTTGTTTTGAACTATTGTTTAATAAATATAAATAATTCGAGCACATAATCTTTCATATGAAGGATTAAATAGATTAAATTTTTGCAGTAAGAGATCACAACTAAATCACCGACACTGTACCACAACATTTTAAATTTCTTAAGCGTCAAATAACAATGACTCTGAATTTCATCCATTAATCAAACTTCCATAGTGCATAGTTCTGCCTTGAAATGTTCTCATTTGGTTATGGAATATTTGTTTTTTATTGATTGTATATTTTGTGTGTTTTATTCACATCCATTATGCAGGTACAATGCAAGTTTATATTTTTGCTTCCTAAAATATATTTACACAATGTAAAATGAAAAATAGTGCCCTGTTGAAGTTTTGCTACATTTTCTTTATTGTTTTCTTTATTTTTATTTATTCTTTAAGGAGAGCACTGAATTTTGGTGAATAAGAGGACCAATTTTATTTTGATGCACATAGTTGTACATTAGCAGGAATGTAGCACAATATGGATGTGAACGCAGTTATAATTTGCCTATGTGACAATAACATTTGTTTTGGTTAAAATAAACAAATAATCGTGATAATCACGATTATTTTGATCAATATTGAGATCACGATTAATTATCATTTTGGCCCAAATCGTGGAGCCCTAAAAAGTTCTATCATATACTTTGAGTGTGATATTGCTCATATAAATATCTTAGCCATGTGAAATGCCTCCATCTATATCAGCGGGACTGCAGCGTTAATTTTGTGTGAAAAGATTGTTTTATCAATACAATTAAAAATGTATTTAGCATATAGTGTCTTTCAATAATTCAAGCACTTTTCAAGTACTTCTTCATAAAAATGGCTGTTTTCAAGGGTCTTCCAGGACTTAAACTTCCGAAAGTCAAATTCCAGTACTTAAAGCACCATGTACGAACCCCATTTCATTAAATATAAACCTTTGTGTTTCGAAGATGAACAAAAGTCTTATGTGTTTGGAAGGACATGAGTGTGTGTAAATGACGTGTTCATGTTTGTGAGAACACGCTGTAGTTACAGTGACCGTAGAAGAGGCGTGTGTACAGCACGGATAAAGCTGGTCAAGCAGGGGTGTAACGGTTCACACAATTCACGGTTCGGTACGTTTTCGATACAGCAAAAAGAAAGAAATGCCAGAGAAAAAGAAATGCCAGAGAAATTTCCTATTTATTAAAAATATTTTTTAAATAAGTGTGTGTGTTCCTACATCTTGAAACTTTTAGTTTTATAAATGGGGGTAATCTTTGAAGGATGAACAAATAATGTTTTGGTCATCACATTAAAAATAACATTTAAATATGATAATATTTAAGTTTTGAAGTGCTGGAAAAAAGATGTGTGACGTACTTGAAAGTATTTTACCATTCCTGCCACACTTCCATGGTTACAGTGAGTGTTACTACAGTAAACCCATGGTGAACGTTACTGATCTGTGGACTTAAAGCCTGTAACTAGTTCATTCATGGCACGATGTTTCTCCTGGTTGCGCGTCAGCGCTGTTTGATCCGTTAATAACGGAGAAATGTGAATGCTTCTCACAGATTTCGCAGCGATGTTATTACTTCAGTTGCGAACTCAAATGCTTTGTTTACTGGATCTCTTAGCGCTGTGTAGTAACAGTGTCGCTTGATCAAGATCGGCTCGCGCTGCACTGACATTGATGGTCCAAACTGATAAACGTTCCGTGAAGCACAAAATAATGAGTAGCGCAGTTTCGTTCTGCTTTCATTATGTTTGCCATTTCATGTTGCGCAACATTGTGGTGGTCGCGCCAGAGCAGATTTTGGTCGGCAGGAAAAATGGTCCAACGGATCGCTCGGTTTGTAATGCGTACCGAAAGCTTTGTACCGAACAGTTCAATATGAATACATGTATCGTTACACCTATGGTCAGGTGCGCGTGCTGACAGGAGGGCGGGTAGCTGTAGATTACCGATCTGGACGGTCATCTTGGGGGTGATGGTGGGCAGCCGGCAGCTCCAGGCGGTGAGGCCGGGGTGTGAGGAGAGAGGCGGCTGCAGGTTAGACAGCAGAGACACGATCAGCTCCTCGTCCCAGGGGTCCGACACCAGCCGGACACAGCCTGCAGAAACACCACAGGAGCACTGTAAACACACGTGTGCGGTGAAGTCTTCGCTGCATACATATTACTCCTAACATTTAAGCACCTCCATATCTAATCTACTTTACTCTGCCCCGTCCCTGAGATCGGCTGAACCGTTTTTTTTTTTGTCCCTCGCTTTTGGTTGTCCACTGTAGGTGGAAAGTCATAGTGTTAATGCTCCTAAATTATGCAAATATGCACATCTCATCTATGGCTACCTTAGACTCAGCTAAAACATATCTTAACATGTATTTGGATAATGTGGCTATATGCGTTCTTACGTGTTCTTATGTGTGTAAATGTATTGTAAGATACAATGTAAAGCGACCTTGAGCTACGGATAGGAAAGGTGCTACATAAATAAAAGGAATACCTGGTTTGGATGTGTCCATGGGGCTCATGGGAGCACTGGTTTCCCTGCAACTCTGCGACGGGCTGGTCATGGGCTCCAGATCCGGCTCTGTGGTCCGCTGAGGGCCGTCAGCGCTGAACAAGTCTGGACTCCTGGACTGCTCCTCAGGGGACTGTTTTGGACTCATTAACAGAGATTCATGCAACATCTGAAGTGATTTCACTCCTGATTTCCGCTGCTGGAAGGATTTTTTGGGAAGCAGAACGCCCCGTTCCTCCAGCATGTCCAGATCCCACTCCGCCGTCGGCTCTGGGCCCGTCGCCCACAGGAGGTCTGTTTTGGGGGCTTTCTCCAGGCTCTGGTAGACGGTCCAGGCGGGCCGAGCGAACACTGGAGCCGGACTCATCATGACATCGAGATCCGGTTCTGCTGCGTGGGTCGAGCCGTCCACCTGGAACCAGCTCAGTCCCGCAGCAGCTTTCGGGCTCATGAGCACGTCCTGCTCCTCCAGAGGCGTGCTGCTGGGAACGTCACTGACTGCTGGGTCTGGCCGCATGGGCTGCTTCTCCGGGCTCTGGTAGATGCTCCAGCTCGCTCTGCTCATGGACTCTTCCTGCTCCTCCAGAGCCGCGCACCTGGGAACGTCACTGACTGCTGGGTCTGGGCGCGTGGGCTGCTTCTCCGGGCTCTGGTAGATGCTCCAGCTCGCTCTGCTCATGGACTCGTCCTGCTCCTCCAGAGGCGCGCGCCTGGGAACGTCACTGACTGCTGGGTCTGGGCGCTGGGGCTGCTTCTCCGGGCTCTGGTAGATGCTCCAGCTCGCTCTGCTCATGGACTCGTCCTGCTCCTCCAGAGGCGCGCGCCTGGGAACGTCACTGACTGCTGGGTCTGGGCGCGTGGGCTGCTTCTCCGGGCTCTGGTAGATGCTCCAGCTCGCTCTGCTCATGGACTCGTCCTGCGTCCTTAGGGCTGTGTGGTCGGGGAAGGACAGGGCGGCCAGCGGGTGTCTGCTGCTACAGCTGCTCTGGGCCAGAGAGAGCCCTGGAGTCTGCGCCAACGACACGCCCTCGCCCACGATCGTGCCCTGAGCCCTGCTGCTGTCCAGCTCCGACGGCTTCTCCTCCACTGGACTCTGCTCCATGATGGGGCTGCAGGGAAACCACACACACCAGCTCACACAGCAGTAAGAGCGGAGACTAAAGCCCTATTATTCGGACGGAATTAACTTTACAAGGGTAGATGGAGTAATGTAATTTTACCACAGGTATGGTGTACATTTTAGGACATCCTCAGACATATGAAGGCAAGGCATCATGCCTCAGACTAAAAGGCTTCAGTCATTGGACAAAACAGCATCACGTCTCAGACTGAAAAGCTTCAGGTCTCAGGAAAAACAATGTCAGGTGTCAGGTCTCGTACAATTAGGCATCGGACATAAAAGGCCTCGGACGAAACGGCCTCGGACGAAACGGCCTCGGACATAAAGGCATGATGCCGTTTCGTCTGATGCCGTTTCGTCCGATGCCTTTTTCGTCCGATGCCTTTTTCGTCCGATGCCTTTTTCGTCCGATGCCTTTTTCGTCCGATGCCTTTTTCGTCCGATGCCTTTTTCGTCCGATGCCTTTTTCGTCCGATGCCTTTTTCGTCCGATGCCTTTTTCGTCCGATGCCTTTTTCGTCCGATGCCTTTTTCGTCCGATGCCTTTTTCGTCCGATGCCTTTTTCGTCCGATGCCTTTTTCGTCCGATGCCTTTTTCGCTTTTCAGTCTGAGACGCGATGCCGTTTTGTCCAATGACTGAAGCCTTTTAGTCTGAGGCATGATGCCTTGCCTTCATATGTCTGAGGTCTGAGGATGTCCTAAAATGTACACCGTACACAGGACATCTAATGTTAATGGCCAATTCGCACAGGATAAGAAATCTCAGTAAAACTAGCAGAAGTGGGAGAGTAACTCGATTTACACACCGCCGTCACTCCTGTCTTCATGTGTGTATTACCCTGCTTCCTGATATCACGTGCGCAAACACAGATAACCTATATTTATATATATAAAACAGTTATGTCTGGTCGAACGATGTATTAATTAACTTCAGATTGGATTGTGTTGGTAATAAGCACTTAACGCTAAAAGATGTTTCGTGCCTCTAACGGGTGCTTTCGATCTTCTTTCTGATCTGAATGGTGTGTGGAAAACACTGGAGTTTGCCACAGACTCGTCCCACCGCCTAGAACGCAACTGAATGCTTTTTCAAGCGTCTCCATACTTGAAAAACTGCGGAAAACAACTTTTATACAGGAAATTACTAAATATTTACAGCGGGTCTATTCGCAAGGGATTAGCATTACCGGAGGGCATTTTCCCAGACCTTTTTACTGAAGGTAAAAGTCGCCGCAATATTTACTGACATTGTCCGTGATGATCACTGAGATGCACATTCAGACGGGACTAAAATCACAGAGAAGCTCTGGTCATTATTACTTTACCCCACTCTCTCCATGTTACACTGGTCCCGTCCGAATAACACTAAAGACAAAATCTATTGAGTTCATATCAAACTTCTAGGCCTGGTTTCACAGACAGGAATTAGCATAAAACAGGATTAGGCATTAAGTTGCCTTCTCTTAGAAAAAAACATAAATGGTGTGCAGGGTTTGAAATGAACACCGGCTGAATGCGGGTACAGATCAGCTGTGGCGGGAAACGCTGTCAAATCACGAGCCAATTTGGTGCGTTACTTGTTATGTTTACTCACTTTGCTGGGGAAGTTCGAGTAAAACGGATGCAGATCTAGGACAAATTCTCAACTCGTGAGATCATGATATATTAAATACAGCGTATTGCGCAGAATCTGCTCATATCTGCCTTACCTGAACACTCGTCACTACGCAACAAATAACGGCATGCTTGTTCATTTGCATTGAAGCAATAGTGAAGATTAAAAAGCATTTGGTTAACAGAAAATACTTTGCTATTTTATAACATCCTACATTTGTGAATTTTTTTATTTTTTATGTATTGATCTGACCAACTAAAATACATATTTGGTGATGAGGATGAAAGAGGAAGGGAGGAGATACTGGATGACAGGATTTTGTTTTCAGAAATGAATGTATGAAACCCACATTTGTATTATTTAAGTTCAACTTTGATGAACCTTTTTGACCTTTCACTCCAAATGTTAACTACTTTATATAATAATATAATATAACTGGTTTATTTTTTGTTCCTAAGAAATAGACAGTTAGTAGAATAGGTTGACATATAGTTGTAAAGTAGCTTAAAGTCAGTAGAATGCCTAAAGGGGACCATCAAAATAAAGTGTTACTAAAAAATTAAACCTTACTGACCCCAAACAAAAAATAAGATCAAGTCCATGTGTCTCCATGCGTTTATGCATTTAACAGGTCAGATGAACTGACTGAAACAGACACACACTCTCTACCTCAAAGCACAGAGCCGATCTGCTGGAGTAACGGTGGTGTGTTCAGTGAGGACCGTACCTGAGTTTAGTGGGCGGCCGCACGTATGGGTTCTCCTCCGACCCGCTGACGGCCCGGACCACCGCACTTTCCTCTGAGAGAACACAGACACACGTCAACACAAGAGCAGACGACACACACACGCATCAACACAAGAGCAGACGACACACACACGCGTCAACACAAGAGCAGACGACACACACGCGTCAACACAAGAGCAGACGACACACACACGTCAACACAAGTGCAGACGACACACACACGTCAACACAAGAGCAGACGACACACACGCGTCAACACAAGAGCAGACGACACACACACGCGTCAACACAAGAGCAGACGACACACACACGCGTCAACACAAGAGCAGACGACACACACACGCGTCAACACTAGAGCAGACGACACACACGCGTCAACACAAGAGCAGACGACACACACGCGTCAACAAGAGCAGACGACACACACGCGTCAACAAGAGCAGACGACACACACACGCATCAACACAAGCAGACGACACACATGCGTCAACACAAGAGCAGACGACACACACGCGTCAACACAAGAGCAGACGACACACACACGCCAACACAAGAGCAGACGACACACACACGTCAACACAAGAGCAGACGACACACGCGTCAACACAAGAGCAGACGACACACGCGCGTCAACACAAGAGCAGACGACACACACGCGTCAACACAAGAGCAGACGACACACACGCGTCAACACAAGAGCAGACGACACACACGCGTCAACACAAGAGCAGACGACACACGCGTCAACAACAGCAGACGACACACACGCGTCAACACAAGAGCAGACGACACACACACGCGTCAACACAAGCAGACGACACACACACGTCAACACAAGAGCAGACGACACACACACACGCATCAACACAAGAGCAGACGACACACACGCGTCAACACAAGAGCAGACGACACACACACGCGTCAACACAAGCAGACGACACACACACGTCAACACAAGAGCAGACGACACACACACACGCATCAACACAAGAGCAGACGACACACACGCGTCAACACAAGAGCAGACGACACACACGCGTCAACACGAGCAGACGACACACACACGTCAACACAAGAGCAGACGACACACACACACACACGTCAACACAAGAGCAGACGACACACACACACACACACACACACGCATCAACACAAGAGCAGACGACACACACACACACACACGCATCAACACAAAAGCAGACGACACACACGCGTCAACACAAGAGCAGACGACACACACGCGTCAACACAAGAGCAGACGACACACACACGCGTCAACACAAGAGCAGACGACACACACGCGTCAACACAAGAGCAGACGACACACACGCGTCAACACAAGAGCAGACGACACACACGCGTCAACAAGAGCAGACGACACACACGCGTCAACACAAGAGCAGACGACACACACACGTCAACACAAGAGCAGACAACACACACACACACACACACACACACACGTCAACACGAGCAGACGACACACACACACGCGTCAACACAAGAGCAGACGACACACACACACGCATCAACACAAGAGCAGACGACACACACACACACACGTCAACACGAGCAGACGACACACACACGCGTCAACACAAGAACAGACGACACACACGCATCAACACAAGAGCAGACGACACACACACACACACACACACACACACACACACACACACACACACACACACACACACACACACACACACGTCAACACGAGCAGACGACACACACACGCGTCAACACAAGAACAGACGACACACACGCATCAACACAAGAGCAGACGACACACACACACAAACACACACACACACAAGAGCAGACAGCAGGCAGTGACACGTGACGTCCTGCGGGGAGTACCTCGGCCCGGCTGCATGTCCCAGGCGTGCGGCGCATGAGGGTGCAGCGGGGTGGACACCAGGTGGGCGGAGAGGGAGAAGTCACGCGTGTGGTTGGGACACGGCCCGACCGAGACGTTCCTCGCTCCCCACACGGCGCTCTCATCCGTCATGGACTCGGTGCTGACCGGAGTGTCCTGATAAACACAAACACCGTCAAGGAGGAACCGTCCTGAGACCACTCACACTGGGGGATATCAGGGGTCATCTTCACATCACAAGCTGGGAGTTTAACTCGTGCACAAAACTGGAGGAATCGCAAAAAAACGCTTGTGAATAAAGCAGTGTTTCCATCCCGTGTTCAAGAGAACACAATCATCACTTCCTGTGAAACAGGCACAACATATCTGATAAATGGAAGTTGCTGCAATTGTTTTTAGTTTGTTTTTTCTCCATCATAAACGAGTGTGTGTCGAGCGTCAGACGAAACACAAACGCTGTCCTGTTCTCTTGCGTGCGGATGGTGGTGTTCGGGAACACACTCGTGTGTGTGTGTGTGAGACGCTTCTGGAGGGAATTACACCCAATCATTCTGATCACACACTTCGACTCCGGCGTTTCAGAAACACCAAACCAACATCTGAGACGCTGCGACGCCATTGGTCCGCTGGTTACTCCAGTTATCCAATCACAGCTGATGCTGAGTTTTTTGTTGCGCATAGAGATTTATTCAGTAAATGCGTTTCCATCTTAGTTTGTGTGCATGTCATGTAGGGCTGCACCTGAATATCCGAATATTCGTTCGGTGAGTTGGTATTCGATTTGAAAATGTGACACTCGAATATTAGTTTTTCACCTGGCATCCCCCTCAAAACGGTTCTCATTCGCGCTTGAATGTTTTACACTATAAAATCTGGTGAAATATAATACTTAACATATAACTTCGTTATATATTCCATGTTCATTACTACCGAAGCCTCGAATATTCCCTGTTCATTACTACCGAAGCCTCGAATATTCCACGTTCATTACTACCGAAGCCTCGAATATTCCACGTTCATTACTACCGAAGCCTCGAATATTCCACGTTCATTACTACCGAAGCCTCGAATATTCCACGTTCATTACTACCGAAGCCTCGAATATTCCACGTTCATTACTACCGAAGCCTCGAATATTCCACGTTCATTACTACCGAAGCCTCGAATATTCCATGTTCATTACTACCGAAGCCTCGAATATTCCACGTTCATTACTACAGAAGCCTCGAATATTCCACGTTCATTACTACCGAAGCCTCGAATATTCCATGTTCATTACTACCGAAGCCTCGAATATTCCATGTTCATTACTACCGAAGCCTCGAATATTCCATGTTCATTACTACCGAAGCCTTGAATATTCCATGTTCATTACTACCGAAGCCTCGAATATTCCATGTTCATTACTACCGAAGCCTCGAATATTCCATGTTCATTACTACCGAAGCCTCGAATATTCCATGTTCATTACTACCGAAGCCTTGAATATTCCACGTTCATTACTACCGAAGCCTCGAATATTCCACGTTCATTACTACCGAAGCCTTGAATATTCCACGTTCATTACTACCGAAGCCTCGAATATTCCATGTTCATTACTACAGAAGCCTCGAATATTCCATGTTCATTACTACCGAAGCCTTGAATATTCCACGTTCATTACTACCGAAGCCTCGAATATTCCACGTTCATTACTACCGAAGCCTCGAATATTCCATGTTCATTACTACCGAAGCCTCGAATATTCCACGTTCATTACTACCGAAGCCTCGAATATTCCATGTTCATTACTACCGAAGCCTCGAATATTCCATGTTCATTACTACCGAAGCCTCGAATATTCCACGTTCATTACTACCGAAGCCTCGAATATTCCAAGTTCATTACTACCGAAGCCTCGAATATTCCACGTTCATTACTACCGAAGCCTCGAATATTCCACGTTCATTACTACCGAAGCCTCGAATATTCCATGTTCATTACTACCGAAGCCTCGAATATTCCATGTTCATTACTACCGAAGCCTCGAATATTCCAAGTTCATTACTACCGAAGCCTCGAATATTCCATGTTCATTACTACCGAAGCCTCGAATATTCCATGTTCATTACTACCGAAGCCTCGAATATTCCACGTTCATTACTACCGAAGCCTCGAATATTCCACGTTCATTACTACCGAAGCCTCGAATATTCCATGTTCATTACTACCGAAGCCTCGAATATTCCATGTTCATTACTACCGAAGCCTCGAATATTCCATGTTCATTACTACCGAAGCCTCGAATATTCCATGTTCATTACTACCGAAGCCTCGAATATTCCATGTTCATTACTACCGAAGCCTCGAATATTCGATGTTCATTACTACCGAAGCCTCGAATATTCCACGTTCATTACTACCGAAGCCTCGAATATTCCATGTTCATTACTACCGAAGCCTCGAATATTCCACGTTCATTACTACCGAAGCCTCGAATATTCCACGTTCATTACTACCGAAGCCTCGAATATTCGATGTTCATTACTACCGAAGCTTCGACGCTCAACATTTATCCACCTCGACTGAGTGCATGAGTTTTTAAAACTGCAGTAGGGAGTTAAGAAAACGTTGACTTAGCCTGAAAATTTGAACAAGCACAACTTCCAGGTCCCACCCCCTTGCTCTATTCTGCACTACAGCCCTCCCTCCACAGCTCGTCCTCCACAGCGGAGCCTGTCGTGAACGCGCAGGCTAGTAAACAGGGCCACCGATGACGGCGGATAAAAAGTTATATGGCAAATTCACTAATAGGGACTAAACGTCAATAATATGCTTTGCATTGACTATGGCCTGCCCATACTTTGACTACAAACTTGGTCCTCAAATCATTATGTATTTTGCAATAGCCTACATGTAACTTTATAACGTTGCACTCTTTCTGTAAGTTATAAATAGCTAGTAAGATAACGTTAATATAACGGTAACTAACGTTACAGCATGTAAGTAATTATTCTAGCGATATATAATGCTAGATAAGGTGTGCTAGTACATTATTTCAGCAACATGACAAGCCAGTGAATTAGCAGGTTTCAATTGTTGCTTAGCAGAGTGCGTGACATTTTATCTACATGTTAGTTTTGACACCGAGTCAATGGGCTCTGTGTAATTCTTTCTTTTTCGCTTGTTTATCGTCATCAGTCTTTTTCCTTTTACCTCTTTGTTTTATGAGCAGGTGTCACTGGAGAATTGGCAGTTTAGGTTGTTTCTCCGTCATAAGCACAGCTGCAGCACGCCGGCAATCTTGAGTTTGAACGACGGCTCGCGCTCCGGCGCTCGCGCTGTGCAAGAGAGGGGTGTGATCAGCGCGTACACGAGCGTGATTGACACTGCTAACACATTCCTCCTGGCTCTGATTGGTTGTTTCTGACCGGGAGCGTGTATTTCTGCAAATGGCAATAGGAGCCAGAGGAGCTTGATTTTTTCACAGATTATCTGTCTCATATTCTACTGTCACGACATAATGACAGTTTTAGCAAATATGTAAAAAATATTTTTTACAAAAGTTACCTCCAGCAGCTTTAAATGTGCATTTTCAGGATTCAGGAACATCTTGGGAGTTTCCATATAGTGTTTATTATGCAATGTCCCAGAATTCCCATACTCACATTGTCTTTGGACGGGGGTATTTGCGTCAGCGCTCGGGTCACGGCTGGTTGGCTTCGGGCCGGATCAGAACTGCAGGACAGAACACAGTGAGACCTCCCTCTCCAGGACAGACTGACAGAGAGAGAGAGAGAGTTATATCACTCACCCTCCGCTCTCCTGCTCATCTCGGTCCTGGTAGATCATGAACGGAGTCGTGCCGGCTGCCGTAACACACGAGGGGGCGCTAGCTGAACACACACATCACAGTCAGAGGGTCAATACAAACACACGCCTACTTTTTATACTTTGAAACAATTTATTTTAAAATCAGATTACTCAATCATCAAAATAAATGGTTGATTATTTGATTGCAGACCTAGTCCTGATTGATCAGTTATTAGTTAGTTATTTCCAATGGCCTGACGATTAGAGCTGTTGCACTTTACAAGCATGATCAAACCCTTATTCAATCTTGGCCAAATTACAGTAAATTCAAAAGATATAATATATATAACTTCATCCACATCTTCATGACTAATTATGGCTAATTTCTTTAACATCACACACTATGACAAAAACATGTCAAAGAGGGGTTTTGACTTTTTTGGACAATTTGAATAGAAACAAATTGATGTATTCATGTTTTAATTAACTAATTATGACCGGAGTAATCAGAACATGATTTACTAAACAAGATGTAACAAACAACTATGATTGGGATTTTGAACCACTAAGTTTTTAAAAATGTCAAGCGCAGTTGCAATATATATTTACACAAATATCTCTGGAATCCAGGAACTATCCATTTAAATCAGTCCAATGACTCACTAAAGGGGGGATCGTGAATTATAAAAAGCTAAAGTGCAAACAAAGCCCTGACGACTGTCATCATTACACTGGACAACACGTGGAAGGCTGAGGAAGTGGTTCAGTGTATGATGATGCTTACGAGACATGAGAACGATCTGACACAGCATTAGATGAGTTAGAGATGTGAAGTGTGTGTGTGTGTGTGTGTGTCAGTGATGCGCGGGTTGATCCAAAATGAGCGGGTGCCTGCGGTCACCCGCGGTTACCCGCAGTTACGAGTCATCCAAAAATATTTTTAATGATATTCGGGTCGCGGTCGGTCGGGTCGTTTGAAAAAAGATGCAAATTAAACCTTTGTATTTATATAGTACTAGACATAATTTTCTATGAAATATATAGGCCTACACTTTATTGGCTGAATAACTGGCACGAAGATGAGCTGTAAGGCTGGTGCCAGTATGTCTGGTTGACCCCTCAATGTGACAAAGGCCCTCCTGGGAATTAACACTTGAACTATCTCTTGAATATGTAACAGGAACTTCGGAGACGCAGCACACAGTGCAGTTCACACTTCACCTACACTATCTCCCCCACATCCCCCTCCTCCTCACCTGAAATACACTGAAACCTTATGCAATGTTATGCGTGTACAAAATGTAACTACTCATGTTTGGTGTCTTGTAAAGTGTCACAATGCGCCTGGTAAAGTGGTCTCATTCTCCAAACTATGATGAAAAGCTAAAAGAAGTTATGAAATGTGAGAAAAGTGATGTGTCCCATAATAGCCTCATTCAAACTACCCCCTGTATGTAAAATCAGGCAGACCTCACAGTGTGAGCCCCTGAATAGACAACCAAAATCTAATTATAATGACAGACATCACCATTTGGTAACAATTGAATTATCTGGGTATATAAGGAAAAAGAGTAGAAAAGTTCGGGGAGTCTGTAGGTCGACTGCCCGCACAATCGCTGTGTGTAACTCTATTGACAGGTAATAATTTCTACAAATTCTGTGATTTCGGGATCATTGTGATGAAATGTTTAACTGACGATTTTATCCTTTTGAATTGGACTTTGAATTATTGCTTCATTACCTGATCAATAAATTGTAAACGTTTGATTTTATTCTGAGTGACTCTGAAAGACTGTTTTTGCCCTAGAATATTGGATTCGTATATTTCCACATCTTTCGCGTCAGTTTAGCGACGGCTAATATCCGATACCATTTTACGTGTACTTGAACGAGGGGACAAGTTATTTCCGACTAGAATCAGCAAACGCTCTTTTAATCAACCTACTGTTCAAAGTTAGTGATTACTTTGGATAAACGTGCGTGGTTTACAGACCACGGGCTCGACCTGAAGCCATTTTAAGAGAAGTTGAGTTGATGAACTGTTTCCTTTCATGGTGGTCAATCGTCCCTACTAAAGTAACACATTAATTTAATTTCTAGAGGAGGCGTTCAAGGGGACTTGTATTTATATCTTTGATTGTACGTGTGAATACGGCAGATCCTAGATATTTAGTCAAATTACCTCTGAATTGGTTATTGGAACTGACGGGAGTGTGTCGTGCGGCCTTCGGAGAAGGACTGCTGAGCGATATAGTTTCCTGAGTGCGGATAAACTAAAATCAGTGTTGAAAAGAATAATCAAACATTCGCTAACGTTTAATGATGCACGGATATCATTAAAACCTATTCATTTTATGGAGTCAGATAAGTTAACGAGTCAATACATATGAGAAAATATATTGCATTTAATCTTGTTGTGTTGCGTGAAAGGAAAGGCAAGAAATACGCAGAGTAACCTTCTTCCGCTGATTGGATGCCGCATTTGGACCAATTGAGCCGGACTTTACAACACACAAGCTCAGTCAACAGTTCTCGGTTCTGTACTGGTGATCCGAGAACCACTGTACCTGTGCGTTCGGTATTACGCGGATGCGCAGTATCAGCTGCTCGTGCTCATCACTTCTTTCAGCAGTGGCACCAACATGTCTCAGTTCAGTGAACTGTTCCTGGAGTAAAATATACTTCGGGATATTGGTTTATTTCGATTCGGAGGGACTGTCAGGCATGTCTGAAAGTGAGTAACTTTAGTAACTTGTGGATCAGCACTGACGCAAGACGCGAACTGTTTCGAACGATTCAGTTCGATTTAGTGTACTGGTTCGACCGGTTCACTAAAAAGAACCGGTTCAAAAGAACGATTCGTTCACGGCCATGTCTATGATCACTAGTCTGCAGAGAGATGGAGGCGGCAAGAGTAAAGGTGAAGACTGGGGAGTGGAAGCTCCGAAATAATGAAAGATGATGACCAAAGTGCTGGCTTTGTTATGTGTACGTCTTCTTGCGATGCTGTGTTGTTACACGTCTATGGCCCAATGACGCTACGATGAGCATTTACTACTTTTAAAAAAAGCGGTCAGGAAGCGGGTCGGGTACAATATTTTCATACTTTTTTTTGCGGTCCGAGTTGCGGGCGGGTTAGTTGAAAACGTCGGTCGGGTGCGGGTTCTTTATACATTGACCCGCGCATCACTGGTGTGTGTGCGCTCTCTGAGCAGGACGTACTGATTCTGCAGCTCTTCTCGAAACTGTCCTCCGCCTGAACGATGCTGTTGAACATGGACTCCTGGAGGAGGGTGGGCGCCTGAAACATGTCCATGATCACACCTGCAGGACACACACACACACACCAATGACAACAGCAATACGGAAACAATACCAGCAGTGCACCAAATTAAGCAACACACTATGTTTTTTCTTTTTTTAATGAAAAAGCTCTGTAAAGCTCCAGTTCTTCTCTATATCAGTGTCAGTGTTCCTGAACTCCTGAAACGCCTCCCTTGTATCTTGAGTTTCTCCCGGGAACGAACACGTCACAATATTCCTCATTATAATAATTCATACGCAGAATAAAGGGGCGGGGCCTGGTTGAGTTAGTTAGTAGTGTGTTAAACTGGCGGTTACGGAAAGGGACGGGACATTTCCCAAACACACTCGAAGCGCTCGACCAATCACAACACACTGCTCCAGCCGACCAATCAGAGCACAGTGTGCTTTTCAGAAGGAGGGGCTTCATAGAGACAGGAAGTAAACAGAGCGTTACTGACAGACTGGGAAGAGAGGAGCCGCAACAATGGAGAATATGAGGAGAACAATCAACATTCAAGCAGGAAAACCTGAAAAGAGGGCAGAATAAGTCCTCTATAACCCTTGTGCGTCAATTATAAAAAAGTGTCACGCAGGTCCATAAAATGTGAAGCATCCAGACCCACACGTAGCCCAAGGTGAACATGTGATCTCAAGCTTTGAATCAGGTGTGTGTGTGTGTGTGTGTGTGTGTGTGTGTGTGTGTCTTACCCAAAGCCTCACGTGTGTTGACAGTGGGAGAAG